>CM057824.1:115726497-116326497 GCA_030068075.1 Paguma larvata
AATAATGTCATTTAGTGAAAGATAAGGAAATTCCAAAATCAGGGAGACCTGGGTTTGAACCCCAGATTTGCCCTCATTGAGAGACCCTGACATATTACTTCTTGAAAACTGTTTCTAATTCCACCCAATGAAATGCATACCTCTGATTTACAATATTATATAACAGCACATTTCCTAGTATATAATAAATGCTCAATTAATGGTAACTATTGTTATTTTATTATCACTATCAATATTATTTTTATTTTACATAAACATATGCACACTCTCGGAAAGAGCTAATCACTCTTTTGCGTTGCTAAAAAACATTTCGAAATCTCCTTCAAGCATTATACTGCATTTATCTATTTAAATTATATGCTTCCTCTCTTATTAACATTTCAATTCCTCAAGAATAGCAAATATTCATTTCTGTACTCCTGATGCTTAGTTCCAAACTTACTGCAAGACTGTGGTAAAAGTATGAGATGAATAGACAAAATCTTGACTTTAATAATTGTTCATTATAAATCATATTTGTTACATTTTATTTTTTAATTTAGATGATAATTTATTTTAGGAGCTTAAAAATCTAACATTAATGTGCCTTCTCCTAACAAACTCATTTTACCCTCCCCATCTCAAAACCTGTTCCTACCAATGTAGAAAGCTCTTATCAGATGAAAACTTAAAGGAAGATATGGCATAATGATTGGTATAAAGATCTAAAACATAAGTATGACTTGAACTTTAGGTGACTATGAACCTGAAATTAAAAAAAAAGAAAAAAACTAAAGTCCCTAGAAAATATTTTTAATAGCAGTATAATAAAAAATTATTTTCAAGCTATTATTTTGCCAAAAAAAAGCAAAGATGTCTGTATACGCTCCTAATGGAGATAAGCTAATATTTGAGACCAATGTTAAGAAAACTGATGCTAACAGAGCATCACTCATTTTTCTTCTGACTCCTATATGTGCAGCCAATTGGCTAGATCTCTGAAGCAATCGCAAACATACTTGGTGGCAGATAAGGGCGGGGGGCATAAAGCAAGCTGACAGGCAGCAGACATCCCTCCCGCCCAAATAGGTGTGATATGTGTGACATTTCTCTGGCACTCCTGGCCGCCCAAGAACAAAGGGAAGGGAAAAAACAAATGGTCAACTGATAGAGTTTGTAGTCTCCAGGACTGAAGTCTCCATCACCCCTCCATAGTGATGTGGGAAACAAAGGCAGAAGGAAAGGGCAGATAGAACTAACTTTCCTTGTAACCTGTAGCCCATTGACAAATACTTGAGACAAGCAGAGTAAAATATTTCTCAGGAACTCCCTACTGTCTCAACGCTAATGATTTGCTAGAGGGAAAGACAACCTTCCCTTGACAAAGCTAGGCCTCCAGTATCCTGGGAGTCTTCTTTAGCAAATGAAAATTCCATCGGAAACTTTCTCTGGACTTTATCTCCCCCAACTCCATAGTATATAACCAGTCTCTCTCCTCACGGTCCCTGGACAGCTTTTTCTGTCCTGTCCCAGTGCGTCAATAAAATCAACTTTTTGCACGAAAGACGTCTTTAAGAATTCTTTCTTAGCCGTTGGCTCCAGACTCCATGAATCCCACTAGTACCCCAAAAACCTCATCATCATAAATATTTGCAAAACACCTAATATGATCAGAGTTTTTGCTGGCATCTAATAAAGCCGAGTTTTGTTTTGTTGCAGAGTTATTGTTTACAGAACGTGGGCAACTGTGGAGTTAATATATTAATCTCAAAGCAATACATAATTGTTCCCAATTACTAATAATGTCCTAATTTGTGCAGACCACAGGCCTAGGATAATTTCAATTTTTACTTGAAAATGTGATATGTTAATGATCTATAAAGTATCTTGGAAGAAGTACAATCTTTCTTTATTTCAATTACTGTTCTCTATGAAAATTCTAATGTATAACACAGCACTGAAGATTTAAATTAATGATGCTCTAAGTCAGGACAGGTAAAAAATAATAAAGTTCAGAATGTGAATATGCATTGAGGTGATAAAATCAGAGACATGGTCTGTCCTATGTTAAGCAAAAAGTAGGTCAGAACTTATGTCCTAAGGTTTAGACCTGTTAAAGGGGCCACCCTAACAGGATAGGGTCAATTAGACAATGAAAAGGGAGCAAAAGTTGCAGCTAACTGAAGCTATTTGGGGGAAAAAAAAAAAAAAGATCCTAAGGTGAATAGTGTTCTATTTGCATATTCATGTGATTTAGTTTATCAAATTGTATTAATATTACCTTAGCAAATTGCAGTAGAGTTTTGGGTTGATGGGAAAAATAAGGGCAGATTTAGAGTGAAATTGAAGCATGGACAAGAGGGGAACACAATATGAGGTATGCCTGTGAACTTACCTCATGGGGTAACCCCAAGATTTAGTGGTAACTAAAAGGATGGAAAGAACTAAGTCAATCCTTGGATTCTTCATAACCATTCTCAATATAGATTCATTTCATAGTAGAACTTTGAGATTGAAGCTGAAATTAAGAGAGAGTTGGTAGTTTTAAATCCTAGCTGCTTCTAGATGGACAGTGTCCTTTGTAAGTGGGAGACAGGCCTTTAGTAGAACTCTGGAAGATAGCTTTACATTTCTTTTTTTTTTTTTTTTTTTAATTTTTTAACGTTTATTTTTGAGAGAGAGACAGACAGGCGGAGTATGAGAGGGGAAGGGGCAGAGAGAGAGGGAGATGCAGAATCTGAAGCAGGCTCCAGGCTCTGAGCTATAGCACAGAGCCTGATGCGTGGCTCAAACTCACAAACTGTGAGATCATGACCTGAATCTTCTGACGCTGACTGAGCCACCCAGGCGCCCTGGTTTACATTTCTTTCAGAAGTAAAGCAGAGATGCAAGTCCTTCTCCTAAAGGTATAAAAATATAGATAAAAACATATCTAGAAATATATCTTTTTGAGTTATGAGTTAAGTTATTCTATGGTGACACTCCATAAGAGAATTGGGCATAGGATGAATATCGTCTCTCATAGGATAGTGTGTACATACCTAGATCTGTTAACTATGTTTAAACATATGTTGGGATTTGAAAGAGAAAAAAAAATTCTCAATATATTGCCTATTTTTATTTAAATGTATATAGCATGTTGGGATTTTTAGATGTTGCTTTTTTTCCCTTTTATACTATGCCACTTGCTATCGCCTGGTTTTCATTGCAAACACACCAGGAAAAACAGGAGTGGGGATAAAAATGGAGGGAAACGTTAACATTCTGCAGGTCTCAGAGGAATAACTTTCTTGCTTTTTGTCAAAAGTTTTCCATCTCCTTGAAGTGTAGTTTTAGTTGTCATGAACCTGAAGAGAAGCCTCTATATGAACATTTCCATCGATGTCTCTAAAAACTACCGCAACAAAACGTTTATATTATGTTTTGAGTCCACACATTTTTATGCATACTGTCTATAAAAAAAAGAGCAAAACTGATATGAAAACTGAATTCTTACGTAGGATCCAGGAATCTGATTGAAGTCTAAAGTTATTTAAAAGTAAACCATCTAGGTTATATTTATTAAATAACCATTTGTAGTTGAAGAAATGAGGACTCTCATACTCTCGAGGGCTGTGTGTGTGTGTGCGCGTGCATATTTATAATGAAAACAAAATGGCTATTATGCATATTTGTATAAGTATCAGCTCTAACTGAAGTTGTATCTGATCATCATTTATATTTCTGACAAAAATAAGGTTATAGTGATGAAATGGACAAAATAACTGAATATTGCAAACAAATTTATGCTTTTGTGCCAATACTAATGCTATCTAATGGCCAAGTCTTCCAGACACTGATACATTGTTCAGAAGTCTCTACATTTTCAGTAGTTACAAAAAAGTTCCAGAGAGAGAAAGAGAAGGAGAAGGAGAGGGGTGGGAGAAATGCATTACTCGGCCTGTTAAGATCAATCTGATATACTCAAATAAGAAATGTTTACACTTAAGTAGTACATCATCTAATTGAAGCCACATCTTGACCTAACTGAAATCTCTTTTTGGTCCAAGAAAAGATGCTTTCAACAGATATTTTTGTAAATAGAAAAAGTGATGAGATATTTAAAAAATAATTATAGAGACTACCTGAGCCACATCTACACTGATGAACTCATATCTTAGTCTAAGGTTAGGCACATCACTGAGATATGATGGGAAGAAATATATTGCCTGGGGGAGCACCATAATCAAATGATACTAACGACTTTCAAAGAAAATTGAGTGGATGGTTATAAGAAAGATTTCAGTGTATACACACTAATTTCCCCAAAGTCAAAAGCTATTTAACATATAGAAGAATTTTTTTTCTGTGACAGTACTTGCCATATATTTTGTGACCAATTAAAATGTTTTATATTTTTTAGAAAATAAACCACAATTTTGAGATATCACATAATCAGCAAAGGATGTCTAGAATAGGATTGGGAAATGATATCTATTTGGTCCAATTATAAGAATCTAATAACTTTTCTAGATTAGGTTTTGTTATTGTAAAAATTTTCTCTTTGTAAGTCCCTCCAAACTAGAGACTAAGTTCTATTTTGGGCCAAGTCTGCAACAATTTCTCTTGAGCTTGTTCGGAGTAGTAAGGATCCATATTAACTTGAACGGACAGAAATGGGACTGCAGGACAGCTGAAAGCAATCAGCACTAATTCTTGATATGCAGTGGTTAGAATATAATTACTGTGCCATTTCTCTTGGATTGACTTTCTTCTTCTGAAAAAAAAATGTAACCTTGATTTTCTATCTAGTATCCTCATTCTAAGTTTGTCTCTTCATAGAGATGGTGAAAGTTTTTCAATAAATCCTTTTGTTACATTTAAATTTGTTTTAAATCCCTAATTGTGTCCCCAGTAATTTCTGTTTTCTTAATCAAAAAAAGAGCAATTTTCAGGAACTGTACTATTTTATCTTGATTATATAGCAAAGACATATTAATCATCATTAAATATGAATAAAACATAATGATTCCCCTAAGTGTTATTATCATAGAATGCCAGAGACTGAATGCAGTAGGTTAAGATTTTGGAAATTATTTTCAGGGACGATAAAAGGGTAAATTGAAGTTTCCATCTCTCCCCATATTTGGATGTGGAGGCTGACGGGAAGGATAATTTGGTAGAATGTGATTAACGAACTTGTGTGAGCTTTAATCCTTAAAGAAATGAAGTGGGAGTTACAACAAGCGGCACATTCCTGTACTGTCCTTTCATTATATTTTCTCCCCCTTTCACCAGAAATTTTTCTTTGTATGCTACTGACCTCTAACTCAAAATAATTTTAGCAGTAATATGAAAAATATGTAGCATAATTTTCTCTTACTCATGTATTATCTAGAAACCATTGAAATGATATTGGTACACAGAATTCTAACAGTTTATCTTGTATAAGAGTCTTAGTAGTAATTAAACATAAAATATATAAGTATAAATAGATAAATGTTAGCACATAAACATAGATAATAGTTTCATAGCATGTTTTATTTATTATTTCCCTCTGTTTACTTCTTCTACCTGAACATGAAACAAATTATCACCTACTATAATGCGATATAGCTGATTAAGAAGTAATGTTTACTTAATAGAAAGAGAGATATGGAGTTTTCCAGACAAAGAGTAAAGGAGTTTGAACCACTAAACCAGTCGTACAAGAAATTATTTACCCTTTGTAAATTACATAGACAACCCAAAAGACTCCACCAAAAACTACTAGAACTAATACATGAATTTAGCAGTCTCAAGATACAAACTCAATGTACAGAAATTGGTTGCATTTCTACATACCAATAATGAAGCAACAAAAAGAGAAAACAAGGAATCTATGCCATTTACAACTGACCCAAAAACCATAAGACATATAGGAATAAACCTAACCAAAGAGGTAAAAGATCTGTATGCTGAAAACTATAGAAAGCTTATGAAAGAAATTGAAGAAGACACAAAGAAATGAAAAAAAAAACATTCCATGCTCATAGGTTGGAAGAATAAATATTTTTTAAAATATAATTAAAATGTCAATACTACCCAAAGCAATCTACACATTCGATGCGATCCCTATCAAAATACCACCAGCACTCTTCCCAGACCTAGAACAAATAATCCTAAAATCTGTATGGAAACAGAAAAGACACCAAATAGCCAACAATGTTGAAAAAGAAAATCAAGCTGTGTTACAAAGCTGTAATCATCAAGACACTATGGTTCTGAGACAAAAAACAGACACATAGATTAATGGAACAGAAGAGAGAAAGGAGAATATAGGTCTTTTAAGAGAATGTTGATTCCTATATCTTTTATAGACACAAACCCAAACTAGGAAGTGGCTGCAAATGCATACATTTGTATATTAAAATATTTTATATTTCTATCCAACACTAAAGCACATCTATCTATTTTCTCTACATTAAGATTCCTTTAAAATGTATACCACATTAACATTTTTCTCTAGGATTTTATATGAACTCTTTATCTCAATTAAAAGGCTGTTACTTTTTCATAATGTTTCCTAAAGTATTAAAATTTGATTTGTGTTTGTAAACTCCCACTGCATTAAATCTTTGTTTCCGATATTTTAAAAAATATTTCTCTTGGACATTCTTGTTTGCAATTATATCACCAGAAATGAATAATAAATTTATTTCTTTTACAATATAATTGACTGTCAGATTTTGCAAAGAGCTGTGTATTCAAGAGCCTGTTCTTATTTTCTCCCTCTTTTTCTCTTCTGTCTCTCCCTTTTCTCTTTCTTCTCCTCCTCTTTCCCCGCCTTCTTATTTTTTTTCCTACTTCTCACTCTTTTTGTATTCCCAACCTCACTGATTTTAAGAGGTAGATTTCTACAGTGTTGCCATTAACCATGTCACTGATCTTCGCTGTATGTGTGTTCATAGATTTTGTTTTCTTTCTTTCTAAATCTGAATATAGGTCGCTGATTTTCAAATATCTACTTAATATCTATTAAGATGCACATATTATTAGGTAAGGAACCTATTAATATGATTAATTATATAAATAGACTTCTTAATATTAAAGCAAAGTTGAATTATTGGGCATAAATTAACTTTGTTAAAGCATGCGATTATACTAATAATTTACTGGCCTATATTTGTTAATATTTCAGTTAGGATTTTTGTATCAGTTACATACAAAGTAAAAGTGATCTCCAATTTTCTTCTGTGCTATCTTTACCTTTGTAAGACTTTGCTATTGACGTTTTGCTAGCATTATAAAAATAAATAGGAAATTTTGCTTTTTCTTCTGTGCTTCAGATTAGTTTTAAAATAGCATCTCTTTTGTTAAGCTTTGAGATAGTTCGCAGTCATATAATAAAAAGCATATTCTTTTAGAGTACCTATAATTTTGTCTTTCTGTTTTCTACTAAATATTTTTTTCTAGAAACACATCCATTACATTCAGGTTTTCAGATCTGTATGCTTAGAGTTACAGAATGCATTTTCTTTTGATTCTTTTAATTTATTCCTTATTTTCTTGATTAATTTTGTATATTAATGATTTCTTTCTTTTTCTTGAAAAGAAGAGTGATTCATAAACTTTATGATTTCTTTCCTGACATCAATTCTATAGTCTGTTTTCCAATTAACTTCTGCTTTTATCTTTATTTCCTTTTCTCTGATTTCTTTATATTTAAATTTATATTTAATATATTTTATATTTATATTTATGAATATATATTTTTGTATATATTTAAATATATATTAAAATTTTTTACATTCTTTTCTTTGCTCTCTTTCTTTCTGTCTTTCTATTTGCCAATAAAATTATTTAGTACTTTGAATTTTCCTATAAATAAGGATAAGATAGTTCATATAGGCCTGCTTTTTTTCAGGTAGTTTTAAATTGATGGTTTATTTTTATGTTTGGCTTATGCATTTATTTCCAAATATTTATATTGACACTTAAAATTATTTTTTTCTCTTGTCATATTTTAGGATTATTGAGTTAATGCCAGAGAAAAACATGTGTAATAATTCTTTTACAGTCTTTTATTGACTGCTGTTTTCTTGGATACCCAACAGATGATTCATTTTTAAAAATAGTCTTATTCATATGTTAGGAAAATATATATATTCCTTACTTGTAGGGCATAATTTTACAAATGTCAATCGGATCAACTCTATTTTTGCTATTATTATTCAGCTTATTTACATTCTTAATATTATTTGATCTGTCAACGATTGCAATTTCTTACATGTTTTTACAATAGGTAATATTATATAAGAGTTTCAAGGTAGATATCTTTGTAATTTATACTATTATCAATATGAAATGAGTATCTTTGTTTCATTTATTGCTATTTACCTTAAATGAAATTAAGAGCTTGGAAAGATTAAATAAAGCAGAAGTTAAAGAGATATTTCCCAGGTAGTCTTAGAAGGAAGAGCAAGGTTCACCAAGGATCAAGCAATTACCAAGACAATAAACAAGCAACAAAGGCTTCACTTAACAGTATTACTTAAATGTAAAATATCATTTAAATAAATTAAAATATAATCTGAATGCAAATTATAAAAATGTAAAACTTAAAAGTATTATAAATGACATCCAAATAGGAATTTGTTTCAAAATCCTTTTGTGATTATGAAAAATAAGTTTCTGGAAAGCTTTTTAAAAAAAGCCTTTTACGTTGTGTGAAAAAAAGCATCCGCTTATATAATTATATTGTTGCATTGTCCTACTTCATGTGATGAAAATGCCAAAGCAGACCAAAATTCATACAAGCCACATAAACATAGAGTTTTAGCAAAATATTTTTTAAAACTTCCATTTAAAAGATATAATTAACAGCCTATAAAGTAAAGCGTACATAGACTCCAAAAATACAGTTACCTTCTTAAATAGAAAAAAAAAATAAGAAAACTAATTAACTAACTAATTAATTTGCCAAAACCTTCAAAGCAAATGCTTATTCCTTAAATATCTAAGATAATTGAGGATCAAGTTCTAGAAAAACAAATGTTTTCTATCATTCATGTGCATAGGCAATGAATGTCAACCTCGGTGAAAGTCCGTTGTGGATATACCATTTTGCTTTGGTGTTTCATTCTAATACTAAGAAGAATACAAATAATATAGTACCAAGGCTGCACTTCCTAAGCTGTTAGGGTTCAAGCTCTTTAGTCTTCAATATACAATAAACATTATTATGTGTTTATTTCCAGTGAGAATCATTATGGCCAAGTACCCTGCATTGCATGGTAGAAGACAATATTTGGGAAAAAGAAAAAAAATATTTTATTTCAAATGCATTGATGCACTGAGAAGATACTAGTTAATTTAACATTTGTACGTGATACTCCATATAATTGAAAACTGGTGAAAAAAAAAAGATCAAAATTAATAGCATTTTCAAGGCATAATCCTCAAATTTGTGAGAAGATAACCTTATTAATCAAATTACATAAAATTCATCTGGGTCAATTTAGAACCAAATTGTCCTTGAACTAGAAAAAAAACGTTA
Organism: Paguma larvata; assembly: GCA_030068075.1. Classification (NCBI taxonomy): domain Eukaryota; kingdom Metazoa; phylum Chordata; class Mammalia; order Carnivora; family Viverridae; genus Paguma; species Paguma larvata. Next base: position 115,735,994 of record CM057824.1, read on the forward strand.
AAAGGAACCTCTTTGCCTTTTAATTATTATGGATCAAGATTGCAAATTAGAATTTAGCCCTTTAAATCCTCTTGGGTGACTAAGGATTTTCACTCTTCTCTGAAACTGTCATTCTAGTTTGCATAGATAACACATTCCCTCCTACCTTACCCAAGCATTAGATCAAGCATCATATAAGGCTGGTAATTTTCATCTGAAAATCACATTTTGGCACATGGGATGTAATGATGAGAGTCCCGATTCCATGTTTCAAAATTACGTAATATAGCAGAATGATTCTACAATGATTTTTCTTATAGCTTGCAATCAGATACGTACGATGCCCAAAAATTCTGTGTAAATAAAGATTTAGTGTCCTCTTTTTCTTCTTATGGTCCCATACCTGCTAAAAACCACAGCTGATTTGTTTCATGCTACTCATATGAAGGAGAAAAGGAACTGTACACCTTTCATTCTTGGTCTGCAAAGTAAGATTTACCTTGACAAGGAAAGATACTAATATTTATATGTTGATATGCTGGCTGCCTTTTTGCATAAGCTTCAATTTTGGAAAACAAAATTGATTCTCAAATCCAAAATTATCTTTACATCATGCTTGAGAATGCCATGGTTGACTGGAATTCCATGATATAATGAACCTGAAACTCGGAAGTATAAACCACCTATCCTTGTCAGCAAAATCTTCTTCCTATTTCTTGAGCTACAGGTCACATTTTCCTCTTGGCTCTGTCTTGGCTTGTTTGAGGTTAATTTGCAGGAGATGTTCCTTAGAAAGAAGGGCAAGACATTATTTGCCTAAATTTAAGATAAAAAGTATCTTTTTTGGAGGTTACTGTAAAAATTCCATGGTCTTTCATTATTTTCCCCACACTTCTTCAACAGGACATGAAAACTGGAAGTCTTAGAGGAGTTTGAATAGTAATTCAAACGTTTTCTTGGGGTTGATAGTATTATACTCTTACTCCAGTGTCTATGTTGGAGAGGTTTAAATCACCAACCATAGTTTGATAATTGCTAAATTACCTTTTATTTGTCCTTCCAAGAAAGCAACCATCTCTTCCAAGTGTCATTCACATAGCAAAAAGTTAATGTGAGTTAGGTTAAAAGAGGTATATCCTGAACTTCACAGCTTGATGAAATAGAACAGACTGGCAGTGCTTTCCCCAGTAGAAACTCCATGCCTGTATTTCTTTCTTTGCCTTGGCTGCTAGAAGGCTCAATTTAAGTGTGCACTCCATGTCAATTTAAATGTGCTCCAGTGTGCAGTATTTTGGAACATGCAAAGAGCAACCTAAGAGCGTTACTCCCATGTCAGTTTATTCTTCCTTTCCTTCTTTTCCCTGTCCAAGTATATCCTCACTTGATAATTACTCTTTATCTTCAGTTTATTGTTATTACAATTTGTACTATACATATTTTGCCAAGCCTTTTCAAATCCACTTTGAATATAGGCAGAGTTTGAAAACAAAAACATTGTGAAGTTGCTGGAATCTGGGATGCAGTGAAACTCAGACTGTTCCTAAGCTATTAACAGGTCATAAAGCTATGTGGCGATAGTCCCTCAGAAGGATGACAGGTGGACCAGAGCCAAGAAGGCTGTTCATATTCTCAAATTAGTAAGACCTGCTGCATTAGAAAGACACTATCGAAGGAATTTCTAAAGCAGAATGTCCTCAAAACAGCTTCCACCTGCTTCATAATTTCAATGAAGGTAGCCCCCAGGGCAGGATCACTTGAACCTCAAGTGAACCTTCTCTTGTTACATACGGCAACTTATTCCTAGTGTGAGAAAATAATTCAAGGCACACCTGCCTTCAGGTTTCCAAAATATCATCCTATCCTCATTCATTGCTCTCTCACATAGAAAGAAATCAAACACTCAATAGATTAAATGCTGTTCCAAACTTCACCAGGTTAGGCAGAGCTTACGTGTTTGTGGGGAAGGGATTGCCCATGTAACGGGATGAGCTATGTACTTCTAAACTCAGACCCTCTCCCTTGATTCCTGCCACTATGCTGACAATTCTGTCATCAGAGATACAAACTTTTGTGTCAATGCACTGAGATTTGTGAGGGGCCTCTTTAGGGGATGCATTTTAACAGAGCAATATCCTACATTAGTTCCTTATAATGTGTTAGTTTACTGTATCATTATAAAATTTTATAAAACCTGGGTATTGGAATAATTTTTGGGATATTACATGATTTGGTATTGAACCAAAGATTAGGCAGTGAACCAAACATTAATTATATGTTATTAAAAGCAATGCTAGTAGAAACCACCTATGACTGTCTCCAAAGTCCTATTTTTATGAATGTAGCAGGCAGTGTCCTACCTGTGCTGTTGGAAGAAGGGGTGACAATACATGAAGCAAGAAATGATTCCTGTTTTTTGTACGAGTTAGCAAGAGGGAGAAAGAAGAATGTTCTTGGAAGAGGAAAGCATTTGGCTCGGACTTAAGAGTGGCTTTTGACAGAAACTGCAAGTCCTTCTGTATGTCAAGATGCAGGAAATGTGGTATAGCTCGGTCAGTAGAGGCACAAAATGCTTAGTTTGGAGTTACAATCTGCACCAACCCTGGGATGATGGGAGACATTGAAGAGTTTTGCTTAGATTTACATTTTATGGAGATGTCACTAGAAGCCGAATGGAGAATGAAAGAGAAGAGATAAAATTGGAATCGGGGAAAAATGTTAAGTGGCTATTGTAGAAATAGGCAACAGCAGAGCTGTTACTTTTTTTTTTTTTGCTAAAAATTAGACTAGGTCCAATTTTATGAATAGGACAGAATCAGCCTAAAGACTTAACTCCAGGCAAATGTTAAAGATTTAATTTGTGGTGAACCACAATATTCATCTTGCATTCTATGTTCTATACATACTAGCAGGTGGCATAATGTTTTTGTTTGGTTTCCTAACTGTGAGCTGAAACACCCCCTGGCACCACAATGACCTCACAAGAGCACTGTGGAATATTTTAAATTTTGGAGGGAAATAGCAACATTTGCCAAATACTATACAGTAATAGTTCAGAGTTTCAGTATTAGACAGCACTAAAGATCATCCCATGATTACATTACTTTGTAAATCTGGAGTTTGGGTGTTTGCCATGATCAAAAGCAAGTACTAATTGGATATCAAATTGCAACTCCTACACCACTTTTCCTGGAAGCCTCTTTATTTTGACATTTTAAAAAAGATATAAATAAATTCTTTGGTTTCTTAATTTTGATTTTGTTCTGTTTGTTTGTTTTTGCGAGATCATTTTCCTCCATCAATCCACCATCCACAAACTAATATCATCCTTTCTTAGTGCATTTACAAGATAATTTGGATATTCCTTCTCATTCTTGATACAGCAAAGGATCCACGATTTGCATCTGGCTAATAGACTTATTTTATTTGAATGCCAAAATAAATATGAAAGTATATTTAACCATAGAAACTGATTCATAATATTATGGGTTTCCTTTTAAAATAAAAAAAAAACTTGGCAAAACTGGACCCATAGTTTCCCCACATAACAGTAGTGTGCAGGAAACTCTTAGGGCTGCTTCCTTCACAAGAATTTTTTCTCTCCACTCTGGCACAGTTCTCACTAATTTACCTAAACAATTCCAGTAGTCAGTCACTTGAGTTTGTCCCTAATTTCATGTGACAAGGAGTTTTAAGTTGGGATTTGTTATTTAAGATATGGAGCTTTAGTGTGTTTACCTCATGTATATGTCAGTGACACAGATGGTGGAGGTGTTTCTATAGTTACTGATACTAGGACTATTAATAGATTATGTTTTAATGAAATTATCCTTCCATATATAACAGGTATTATTCTAAACACTTTATATTTATTATCTCATTATATTCATAGCAATATTGTAATCACAGACATTCTGTGAGATAAGTGTTCCTTGTTTTTAATTACAGATGTGTCAAGAATTGTGAATGTTCTCAGGTTTTACCTTGCTTGCAAGCTAACAAGTTAACCTGCCAAAGTTTCATAGACACTGGCAGGAGATAGGTGACTCCTGGGTTAGTGACAAAATCATTTATTACCATAGAGCAACTAGCACGAGCTTCAGTTTGCTTTGGTTCCCCTTGCATTTCAAGTTCCAAGGGGGCAACAAGGAGTGGCTTAGTGGATGCTGCACATGGTAGGTTTCCATCAGCTGAGAAACCCCTGAGGTTAGAGATATGCAATGTTTTATAATGGACTGCAATAAAAACCTACCCCACATTCGCCATTTGCCCCAGAGAGAGACTTATCATCATTAAACGGTATAGTAAGTTTGCCTTCTGCCAAGAAGGGAGATCCTAGCTCTATCTTCCAAGACTGTTCACTAAACAGATATTCTTAAAGTAATAAAGGATTACTTTTTCACAAGGGTCTGAGATAGAGGAGGGATCAATAAAGAATAATATATTGTTATGAGCCTTTTGTTTTCAAATAGCATTTCAATTTTTTCACACTAAATAATTATGTTATTATAAATTACATGACAAATAATACTTAGAAAGGTAGTAATAGATCTGGGTGAGAACAAGGTATTAATAAAATTTAATAGAAACCTAAACTCTGGGAAATAAAAACTTTAAAACACAATTTAAAATGTCCCATTTATGTGCAGAGAACAAACTGAGGATTGATGAGGGTGGAGGTGGGGCTTAAATGGGCTATGGACATTTGTTGCAATGAGCACCAGGTGTCATATGTAGGAGATGAAATCACTGGGTTCTATTCCTGAAGCCAAGACTACACTGTATGTTAACTAACTTGAGACTAAAATAAATGTCCTCTTTCTGAACTAACTTTAAACCATCAATTTCTAAATTTTCTGTCCATGGAGCTTTAAGAAATCATGGATTCTATCAGTCAACTTTAGACCTATGTATCGGAATATCTAGCTGTAGTAGTAAAGACAATTAAGAAAACTTAATTTTAGAAAGTGTCCCGGGAGAATCTGATGTGCAGATTGAAGAGAGCCTGGAGATCACATAGCTCTGAAGGATGACCTCCAAGTGGGTGACTGTAGCCTGTCATAATCGGACATAAATCAAGGTTACATGCACGTCACCTCTAGAGGCATAATAGAATCGCGATTGTACTTAAGAAAGCATAAAATTAATAAAACTTCCTACTCGGTGAAAGTAATGTTTTAACAAATAATGCACTGTCAAAATGACAGGAATGAAAATGGAGCTCAAAGAATGAGAGACTTACATGTTAATTCAGAGCCTCGATAGAGTAATATTGATTCTTGTAGGTCAAGGGATTTGCTTCTTCAAAAGGTGTAAACTGGGAAAAGGTGTAAGCAGCTCACCAGGTAGATACAGGACTGATGAAATTTATGCCTTATGCTTATACATCACCTTACTCTGCATCCATGCTCATATCATTAATTAATTAATTAATAATTAATTTCCCAGGTACTTTAACATTAAGAAGGAAGTACTCTGGATTAAATGAGGACTCCAAGTCCCATCAATATTTTAGATTCTTTCTTATCTTCTTGGTGGCCAAGCTGCCATTCACTCATATATGTTCCCAACTCACTGGTAAATCTTCCAATTTTCTTGACCCATTTTTTTATCAGGTTCACGATTTTCTTCTCCAACCTAAATCCTAGGACAACCCTGGGAAATTCCAATATCCAAATGAAAGAGACATCTATGGATTTATAACTGCATATACCAATGGCTTCTAAATTTGTAGCTCCACACCTGTGTATCCTACTATTAAATTCTTGTCTAGCCATTATTTGGTCATTTAGAAACTTTTCTCATTCTGACAATCGAAGCAATTGGGTAAACTACTCATACAGCCATTCTCTGGATTACCTAGACATTTTCCATTGCAGAATTTTTAATTCTAGAATTCTTTTATCTGGCAAAAAATGTAGTTTTTAGATCTTATACTCCTTTCCTCTCACTGTCTGCTTCTCTTATTAAATACATCTGTGTTTGTCCAGTCCATTAATCTCCTTTTCAGATTAAAGATCTCTCCCTGCAACACTTTGATCTTTTCCCTCCATTATCCTTGCCTAATCACAATGCCATTTCTTCTTCAGTCAAAGGATCGGTATATCTCTAAAATGTGGGCTATTCAGAAATCTGAAAATAAACCAAAAATTTTGCAAATCTGCCCTGCTACAAACTCAGCAAAAGACTATTCATTATATACCTTCCCTGCATGATCTCAAGGTTGAGTTTCACCAATTCTAAATAACAATGACTATTCTGAGCTACAAATCTGTTTATTCAACTATCTACAAATATTAAATCTCTCTATGAAGATATCAAATGCACAAGCTCAGTATGTTCAAAATAAATTCATAATTCTACTTCTACCACCAAAGTTTTCTATCTCTGAGTGAATGGCACTACTATCCATTGAGTTTGGTAGGCCAGACCCTTGTGATACTTTCTTTTTCATTAATCCACATAACTGTAAAATCAGGAAAGCTGTGAATCTTACATGCTAACCTTAATTATTCCATCTTTCTATCAATAGTATTAACACCCTAGTCTAAACCATATCATCTCTCACCAGAATTATTTCTGTAGCTTTCCAACTTTCCTTTTGCTGTCCCCTGCTGATCATCTCATACATTATCTCCTAGGCATCCAGAAGTCTATTTTTAAGTGTTAATCTGATCATAGTATTAATTTTTCTTAAAAAACAGAGTTTTCTTTTTTCTTTCTGCCTTCCTTCCTCCTTCCTTTCTTCCTCCGTCCCTTCCCCCTTCCCTCCCTCCCTCCCTTCATTCCCCCTTCCCTCCCTCCCTCCCTTCATTCCCTCTTCCCTCCCTCACTCCCTTCCTCCCTCCCTCCCTTCCTCCCTCCCTCTCTCCCTCCCTCCTTCCATTCCTCCCTCCTTTCCTTCCCTTTTCTGACTTCCTTTCTTTTTTCTAAAATTACTTTTATGATACTAGCTCAAATTCTTAAAATAAGTTTAAGGTTCTGCAGGCTCTAACCCAAGTAACTACTATATGTTTTCATACCATTTATGATACAATCTACATTCTTTTGGATTTTTGAGTGGCCAACGTTCTTTTCACTTCAGGATCTTTGCACTTGGAATTTCCTGTTTCGGAAAGGCTCTTGCCTACTCCCCAACTTCACATCCTGCAAATCCTTCATATCTAGCAAATATCACCTTACGAAGGTCCCCTATGGTGACCTCCTAGAGCAAATTAGAAGATTCTGTAGATATTTTACATAGCATTTTTCTCCTCTACTCTCCATTAAGATGTTGGTTTTATGTATTTTGTTCTGTATCTATCCCCACATTTGCCAGTGTCTGATAGGAATAAAATGATCATCATTCATGGAATAAAGAAACCTTCCCTAGAAATTTTGATATGTTCCTACTCGCCCTCCTTTTTTATTAGCCCAGTAACTATTTCAGAACTTCACCACATTCTTAAAGATTCCTTCCATGCTAATTTTCCATCCATCCTAATGGTTAATTCAAAAGCATCCTAATTCATCCATAATGAAAATTATCTGTCCTATTTTACAGAAAAAACACAGGTCATCAGACAAAAACTGTTAATTTCCCATTTTTCTGAACACATCCCACTCCTTGCTGGAAAAGCAGTATCTGTCCATTACTATAATTATCTCCTCTCCTCACTCTTAGTGAAGAAAGTGTGTCCATGTATTCAGGGTTAATGACTGCATTAAAATATATAACAATTTTAATATATTTCATATTTAATATAGTTTAGTTGAATATATTAAATATATATATTTCATGCCATCTTGAATACTTCCAGACTTTTTTCTATCAACTTACCTCCTTTTTTCCCCAGCTTATTTATTTTTCAAGCAATATTTTCAAGTGCTCTTTCTTTACCCTATCTCTCTTCTCACAGCATGTGAAAGAGGCTAAGTGTATACCATCCTTCAAAAATGTTAATTACATTCTACCTGTTAGTATCTCTCCTTTTCTTCTCACAGAACATTCTTTTTTGTTTGTTTGTTTTTGAGAGAGAGAGAGAGAGAGAGAAGATGTGAGTGAGGTGAGTTGCAGAAATTGAGAGAGAAAGATAGAATCCCACAAAAGGCAGAGAGAGAGAGATAGTGAGGGAGAGAGAGAGAAAGAGAGAGAAGAGGGGGAGAGAGAAGAGGGGCTCATACAAAGCAGGGCTGTGTTTTTACCTGAAGTGGGGCTCAACTTCACCTGACATGGGACTCAAACTCACAAACCATGAGATCATGACCTAAGCTGAAGTCAGATGCTTAATGACTGAGCCACCAAGGCATCCCTCACAGAACATTCTTGAAATAATAGGTTTCACTGACTTTCTGTTCATTTTACCTCCCATTCATTTCTCAAGTCCTACAGTCTGACTTTTATCTGGTCATTTCATTAAAGCAGTTTTTTTTTTCTCAATTCATCAAATATTCTTAGTATAAGAATTTTTAGTATAAAATTTAGTATAAAATTCTTAGTATAAGAATATTTAGTATAAAATTCAAATAAATATACACTCTTCACATGTTACTACCCGTAGCCTCTCTGAGCCATTTGGGACTATGCCATTCCTAGGAATATTCCACACTAGACTCAGATGACTCCTCTTTCTCTTGGCTTGATCCCACCACTGCTCACACCCTTGCACCAAAACCTTCCTCCGCGTGACACTTAGATACTTTTTTATTTTTTTTTTAATTTCAGAGTATGAACTTTAGCATGGTTCTTTTAATTCACACATTCTACTAAAATTATCTATCTGTTCTATGGTTTACCTTTTATTTATAGAAATGTGAGCTAACAATTTGTGTTTTTATCCTACATGGCCTATCTTATGTTTAAATTATTCATTAAATATTTTCAGTTGGTTGTAGCAAGAATATTTAAAATTCCTCATGTTTAAAATGGAGCATATATTTTTCCTGTAAAATTCCTACCTCTTATATTCTTTATTCTGATGAAATTCATCAAATACCCTGCAATTGAAGCTAAAATCCTGGGAGTCATTTTGGTATTTCTCACTCTTTCAACTAAAATCTCTTACCTGATCACTTACAAAACCTGTCAGTTTTACTTTCCCAAATTTCTTGAAACCATTTCTTCTTCTCCATGCCTGTGGTTACTGTTCTTCTCCAGGTCTTTGTCATTAAATTACCTAGAATTCTTCAGTAGCTTCCCGTCACTCTGTCTTCCTCAATCTTTCATTCATTACACCACTTCAGACTGATCTTTCAAAAACCTAATCAAAACTTTCATCACTTTACTTAAATTGTTTTTCATCTTCTTGAATATACTCTGAACTCCTAAGTGTAACCTGCTGTATTTCTTATAATTTGCTCTGCCTATGCAAAGAATAACTATTTTTTTGATCAATGCATAGATGAATGTATGAACATTTGCCTTTCAGTATTGTTTCTCTTTTGTGTTTAATTCCAACCAAACTGAATGTATAAATATTCTTTTTACACTATTGCTTTGCACATGCTGCTCTCCCTGCCTTGCTTCTTCCAGTTCTTCATTGTGTTTGAAAAAATATGTATATATATATATATATATATATATATATATATGTATATATATATATATATATATATATATATATATATATATATATCTTGCAGATAGAAACAGCACTGAAGGAACTGGGAAGTCCTATTTCTCAGGGTCCCAGAGAAGATAAAACTGCACCTGCTAGAAATACCATCAAAGTGTTAAAATTTAGAAAATTACCTGTAGAAATACCAAAATATAAGTTGTAATTTTATTTGTTTTATCATAGTATGAAAACAGGAGTTTTTTGAAACAGAAATGAAAAATGTACAGGCCACATCCATGAGCTATGCATCCATGCTTCGCTATCCCCATTTCCGGAGTATTTAACTATGCTACCACTGTCTGTATCTGGAAAGATCCTTCTATTAAGAAACCTCCCCTTGGGGAGCCTGGGTGGCTCAGTCAGTTGAGAATCCAACTTTGGCTCAGGTCATGATCTTGCTTCTGGGTTTGAGCCCCACATCGGGCTCTGTCCTGACAGCCATAACCTGGAGCCTGCTTCAGATTTTGTGTCTCTCTTTCTCTCTGCTCATACCCTGCTCATACTCTGTCTCTCTCAAAATAAATAAACATCAAAAAAAAAAAAAAAAAAACCTCCCCTTAATATTCTCTTCATCCTTCCTTCTTTTATAGGTTATGTGGTCTTTCTCAATGAAAGGTGACCTCCCAGAAAAATTAGAGGATTCCGTGTACATTTTACATAGCATCTCTCTCCCCTACTCCCTATGCAGGCATTAACTACGGCTACTGTGTTCTTTATCCCCAGGGTCTGCCATAGTGCCTGAGAGAAGTAAATGATAATTGTTCATGGAATAAAGAAATCTTCCCTAGAAATTTCGATGTGTTCCTACTCACTCTCCGTTTTCGTTAGTGCAATAACTACATATGCTGCTTATCATACTGAATGCTTAGTGAAAAATAAAGGTTCAAATACATATTTATACAATGAACTAATGATAAATGATATACCTGTTTCTTCTAAGTGTCTGATATCACTGGATTCATTGATATATTAAGTTTCCTAATCACCAAAATGAAGACCATGAAATTTGGTGACTACCCTGCTCCAAAGTCAGCTTGTTCTCCTAGATGACATATTCATCTTACCTGCTAAAGACAAGGACTCCCTAAAAAGCATGTGAAAAAGCAAAACAAAACAAAACAAAAAAACCTTAAAGATGAATTGTTTAAGGAATGTGCTAACTTCACCTTCCCTCCATTTTCCATTATTCTGTCATAACTGCACAATTACACAAATGACTTCTCATACTATTCAAATGGTAGTGGGTAAAAATTCAATTGACCATTTTTTTTGAAAAGCCCATTTTTTAAAAGAAATTATTATCTTTACTAGGGATTTTTTTAGAATATTGATATTTTTAATTTTCCAAGGAAAAAATCAGTTTTAGAAAAGGCTTGAAAAAATAGAACAGCGATGAGAAACATATATTTGTAGTATTTCACACTTTCCAAACAGCTCCCACATTCATAATTATGACCCCTAGTTTATAGATTATGGATAAATAATCAAGGAGATGTTAAAGTTGATTCTAATTAAACAAGTTATAGTTATGCAAATACTAAAATGAGTTCTCACTGAGAGTTCATTTTGGAAGCTTAAATTAATTTGTTACTCAAGTAATTATGTTGCTTTATCTTCTTTGTGTCTCATAGATCAAATTCTCAAAGTGATTGCCTTTAGTTTTTCAACACCTAAACCTTGAGGTATAATTTAAACAAAATACTTTCATTGTAAAGCCAAACTGCATGGAAAAAAGAAAGTGACAGCCTTGACCTTGGATAGATTCCAGAGAAGTCGTTTATGGAAGGAAGACAAAGCAATTATAAGCTCTACACTGATGATGTATCACTTAGTACTTATGATAAGAAGGTAAGGCTTGCATGGCTAGGACAGGGTAGGAGAGAAAGGTACTAAAATAGTAAGAATGATCAGGAAGTTTAAAGACAGGATTTTTCAGAGGTATTAAAATTAGAAATTTTTTATCTTGTTTTAAGACTCATCTAATGATTTGCTAAAGCTAGATGTTTAGAAAAAGCCAGGAAAATAACTAATCTCAATAACCGATCTTCAGATTTAAAAAATGAGCTTCGTTCAGGCTGGGGTGGGAATGTATAGAAAACAATGTATAAAATATATACATTTATACATTTTTTAAATGCTAAATTTTGTGAAGAAGAATTACAAAGTTTCCAAGAATATTTCAGAAGAAAATGTTGTAACCAGAGTGAGTCTGTTATCTACATATTCCTAAAAGAATATTAGAAAAACAACTGCACATTTACACGTATTTCAACAAAAATAATTACAGTTTACATATTGTTTTTCTTGATTTGGCTTTTTAAATTAGCTGTTGATCATTTAACTGTTTGGAAAGAAACAAAGAAAGTCTATAAATTAACTGTTGGGAAAAAAACACAGTGAAGTAGAAGGAATTACATAGTTTTTAATTTTAGTTCTAATTTTGAAACTAGCTATGTAATCTTCAGTAAAATGAGGTGGTGACTTTAACCCTGAAAAGCCCTAACAGATTTAATAATCAAAGATTTTTAGTGGCATTGTTTGAAAACACTTATATTCTTAAGCTTTAAGAATTTATGTGTTCACAGGGGTGCCTGGATGGCTCAGTCAGTTAAGTGCCCAACTTTGGCTCAGGTCATGATCTCACGGTCGTGGGTTCAAGCCCCACATCGGGCTCTGTGCTGACAGCTTGGAGCCTGCCTTGGAATCTGTGTATCCCTTTCTCTCTCTCTCCCTCCCTTGCTCATGCTGTCTCTCAAAAAAAAAATAAAATAAACATTAAATAAAAGAATTTATGTGTTTACATATTAAAATATTTTAGATGAATAAGATTGTATAATACTTTATTACATAAAAATCTTCCACCTCCTCTGCTTAAATCATGAAATTTGAACTAGGCTTCTATTAGAAATTGGGAAATAATGTTTCTGTCTATAGGAAAATAATACCTATCATTGGTTATTGTGGGAAAAATGTGATTCAAAAGACATGGTTTTAGGCCTAGTTACAGCATCGAATGGTGTCTGGTCTTCTTTTCTCTGGGATTCAGTCTTCTCATCCAGAAAACTGGGGTTGGTGATGGTGAGGCAGGTAGTCTGCATTGCTCTGAAGGTCATTTCTATCATTCTATGATTCTACTACTATTATTAAATTATCAAGTAAATGCAAAAATCATTCAGGGATATTGTGGCTGATAAACATAGCATAAGATAAATATATTATTATGTTATCAGGAGTGTCACTAGAGCAAGAATAAAGTTTTAAGTCGAATGATTTAATATTGGATAGATGATCATTTATACCATTTGTCATCATTAAAACAAAGCAGACTTCTCATTCTTTTTTTTAAATCATCACTAGTGTGACTTAAACAAAATAACTTGAAACTAGATGTTTTTCACATTTTGAGGAGTGAATTATTGAGTTACTTAGGTCTTATATAATATCAAGTTTTGAATAGATAATTCCACTGAGGAAATAGGTGAAACTTTATTTTTACCACAATGATCATTAGATATCTTAATGATCTTGGACTTTAAAAAGTTACAACAGTTTTTGTCTGTTTATATTTGGGAAATATACTTGGAATCATAAACTTATCTATATTTTAATGCTCCACTGTAGTTAAACTGATGCTAAATAAATGCAACATATTATTATTAAAATTATAATTCTTATAAACTTGGAGAAATAAAATGATTTTTTTATATTATCCCTTACACATTTGAAGAAGGTCATTTAAACTCAGGGAAACATCATGTGGAATTATAATCAATGACAGAGTAAGATAATCATGATACAAAAGTAATAGAGAAAATGCAAAATAGGATTTCACATCAAAACTTTTTGTATAAACATGACACTATTATATACAGTATATGCTACACATTTAAAATAAAATGTATCTCAAGAGTATGGGATAAGGAACAAATATTTTCCTTCGGTTTAACATATTTCAACTAATTTATTTGCGATGAACTTGTTTAAAATGAGGCATATAGAAAAAAATTAAATTATCAAGAAGCTAAAAATTTTGAAATTTATCTAATCAGTGAGAAATAAATCTGCCAAATCTTATATATGTTTAGATATTTTCCCAAACATTGCACAGAGTCCTTTACTGTAGAATTTTAAATATAGTTTAATCAACTGAATTTAGTAATGGGTAGTTTTAAGCTGAGTAAGTTAGGTCAATATATTGAAGATGAATATTAAATCTCACTATTTAAAATGTGGTAAAATTGGTTATTATTAAGCCCCCATTTTTAAAAATGATTAATGATATACCTTCAATATATTTTCTAATAATAGCTTACCAATATTTAGATCACCCTTGTTATGACAATGACAGAAAATTTGAATACTTGTTTTGATGTTTAGAATGCCTCTAAGGTAAATTAATATAATCATTTTAGAGATGGAGAAAGAGGACCTTCAAGCATAACTTGCATATCAATCATGTACCTGGTACCCAAACTAGATATTTCCGCTACTGATGACCATTTTATTTATTTATTTTTAATTTTTTAAAATGTTTTTAGTGTTTGCTTATTTTTGAGAGAAGGAGAGACAGAGTGTGAGCAGTGGAGAGGCAGAGAGAGACAGAGACACAGAATTGGAAGCAGGCTCCTCGCTCTGAGCTGTCAGCACAGAGCCTAACACGGGGCCTGAACTCACAAGCTGAGATTTTAAAGGATGGTCTATTTACCATACATTGTAGCCTTTACCTAGCAGTTAGTAGTTAATCTCACTGATAGTCAGAAAAGAACAGTAAATTTTGTCCTATATTGTTTATTTTATTTTTTTGAAAAAAATTTTTATGTTTATTTATTTTTGAGAGAGAGGGAGAGAGAGAGAGAGCACGAGTAGGGGAGGGGCAGAGAGAGAGAGAGATGGAGACACAGAATCCCAAGCAGGCTCAAAACCACGAACTGTGAGATCTGAGCCAAAGTCAGAGGCTTAACCAACTGAGCCACCCAGGTGCCTCATCCTATATTGTTTAGATGGCTCGTTTTACAAAATTTTTTAGTAATTATTATTAAACCTAACACTTAACAAGTAGTTATTGTAAGCAAGGAATTTTTAAGTGAAATGCATAGATATATTTAGTTTCAAATACATTATAAGGTTTTGATTCTATTATTATTTACTGAATTTTTTAGATCCAGAAACTGAGGCTTAGATAGTGTAAGGAAGGTCACAAAATTTAAGTGTGGCAAAGTGAAAAAAAGAGCCCAAATAATGAGTCCCATAGAAGCCATGTTCTTCACCACTGTATTATCCTATAGCCAATTTAATACAATCCAAAGAGATCAGTCTCAAATCCCAAGAGAAAACAGTATCAGAAAGTCTGGGTATGCTGTGAACTTTGGCTACCAAGTGTTTGATGAACGAGACTTTGGACTCAATTACAGAACTGTGAAAATAGGCCATACACATTAGTTTTATGTACATCACAGCTGGAACCCAAGATTTATTTTAACACCATAATATGAGGTTAGAAAATTTACAGACAGAATAAATAATATTTAGGTGTGAAGAGAAAACACTGAAATGAATGTGTAAATGGAAGTGATGGAAAATCAAATGGGCATATGGCAAGGAAACAGTGAGCCAGAGACTGAATATTATGGTAGAGGTCTAATCATTTTAATCTTTTAGCTTTTCAGAACATTCAGACATAAATGAAGTTAGGAAGTATAGAATCATGTTAAATAAATTATTCACCCAATCAAATACAAAGAGATTTTATCCACAAATTCTGTTTGAAAAACATTAGAAACTCTACTAATCTCTGAAATCCTGGTGAAAGACTCAGATCTGCAGATCCTATTTCATAGAGTTCAAGAATTGAGAAACATGTTGGAATCCACATAGCCCTGTGGATAGAGAGAGATGAATTGCCCTGCCTAAGATCACATGTCAAGAGGCCAAATCAGGATGACCTCAGAATATCCTGAGCCCAGCAATTAATTTCATTGTCTCATGCTGAGTCTATATATGGTATTTGTTATTAACCCAGTGAAACCTAACTATACATTTAGACAGTGTTGTGCACTATTTCTATGTTTTAGTAAAGCACCACCACATTTTAAGGGGCTCCTGGGTGGCTCAGTCAGTTAAGCAACTGACTTCGGCTCTGGTCATGAGCTCTCAGCTAGAAGGCTTATGAGTTCAAGCCCCGCATCAGGCTCTGTGCTAACAGTTCAGAGCCTGGAGCCTGCTTTGGATTCTGGGTCTCATTCTGTCTCTCTGCCCACCTCCCACTTGTGCTCTGCTGCTCTCTGTCTCTCAAAAATAAATATGTGTAAAAAAATTAAAGCTACTTAAAAATTTCACATTATACATCATGGAAACATCCTGCATTGCTATATTGCCAAATTTTGAAGAGAAGTTAGAAATATGAAAATGAAGTAGTAAATATGAACCCTTGGAACTGCCTTCTAATTTGCATATTCTTTTCTTGTGACTCAATTTAAGGTGGAAAATATCTGGATTGAACCTGGGAGGTCTAAGAGAAACGTATATGAGAATTTGTTTTCAGTTCCTTAAAATAGCATTTCAAGATGCAGAGCTCAATTTCCAGCTAATTTACAGAACTAGGGGATAGGATACTTAGAAACACCAGAAAAATTAGGCTATTATTCTTAGTTCCTTAAAAACTATTCTGATATCCCACTCTCAACAAAACTTTCTGGCCTGCCAGTGGTAAAATGCCAAGGGACCTAAGCTGTACGGTTAACTTCATAGTGAAAACAAGCTGAATTGTTTTTACTTTGCACGTCTCCTATCTGCCAACTTAACTGAATTAATAAGGTACACATCCTTTACAAACATCAAAGGCAGAAATATCATGTAATGTACTAAAGACTATGATTGCTTTTTCTAAAATCTTCTCTCAAGAAAGTGATTTTCTTTTCTGAAAAGCTATTATCTGAGGACTGAAAATTATTTGTCTTTGTGACACTAAAATTCTTTTAATAGAAAGTTAATAATACATATCTGTATCAGTGTATTATTAACGTACAGCTAACTCATTTTTAGAGCATTTTTCCCCCTGTAACCAAGTTTTTTTGAAAGCACTTAATTCAAAGAAAATAGTTTGCATCTCTACAAGCAGATTTTAGAATTTTCAAAAAAGGAATCTCTCACTACACAGTGAATTGAATGGGTATTCCTCACACCAAGATTCAAAATGGTTTCCTCTTGGAAAGTAAATAAGAATAGATGTCTTTTTAGATTCATTTGTATTCCCATAATGCCGGCCCTACCAAACTTCATTATATGCCCTCTACTGTTGATAGTATTTGTCTCTTTCCAACGGTAGCCTGGAAAGGGAGATTATATATTAAAATGAATTAGGAGGGTTGCTATTTCACCACCATTACTAGTTTTCTATTATAGGCTTGTTATACATACATTTATTAGAAAAATCCAAAACGAAAATAAAATCTGACATCTATCACCAGAGTGAAGAAATTCTATGACATATTCTAAACAAGTTCGATGACATTCTACACCCATATGTCTCTGTTGTTCATTTTCCTTTTGGTTCAAAAATCTGTCCTCTGACTTTTTTGTTTGCCTTGCTCTGTGCTCTGGGAGCTGACTTCTCTGTACTGCTCCACCAGATTCCTCGACTTCAGATTTTCAGTGGAATTCAATTAATGGAAAGATACTGGAAGGCAGGAAAAGAAAGAGGTCTGATATTGATCCATCCTCTCCCAGTGTCTCCATTTGGCTGAGGTGTGGACACTGTCTGTGTCCTTCTCTACTGCTTTTTTCAAGCTGTCCCTTTTCTGGCCCAGTTCTTCTCTAACTAGGATGACCTTGTTTACTTTCTTTGGCTCTTCAGGCCCAGGGCTGCTAATAGCACCTTGCTGCTTAGAGTTCCCTTGTGTGTCCATATCCGGTATTAGTTTCCCAAACGCTGTCCTTACTTCTGTGGAAGTCTCCTCATTAAAAGCCCTTTAGCTCCCCTCTTTTGAGACTGCTGTCAATTCCTGCTGATATCCTGAGTAACACACTATCAAAATTAGGGGTTAAAAAAAAAAGTTTAAATCAATATTTAAAGAACCAGACTTCAAGGAAGAAGAAAAATAATCATGTTAAGACAATTGTAACTTACCCAGTTTAAGACAGTTTAAGACCCTGTTTAAGACTTTAGAAGAGTCTCAAGTTTTTATTATGGTGCCTAGTTCTTAGACATCAAACTTGGTTCACTTCGGAAAAAAAATACATTTCTCAGTGAATCTATTGCAATTCCTCATGTTAGTTTAAAGTTGCTTTCTCTTTCTCTATTTAAATACTCATTGATCATCATTCTTTGCTTACTGGTGAGTTAAATGAAATAGCCCTGGGAATTTTGAGTTCATCTCTTTTTTCTAAAGTGCAGAATAACTGGAGTTAAATTAGTATTTCCACTTATACTGAATACTTTGAACAGAATTCTCCTTACACTAATGTATTCTTTAAACAATACTGGTAAAGAAAGTTTAATTTCTGGTCTTATCAACCTGTTTATAGTATTTATAGCAAACTTTACTAGGAACTTTTTAAAAACTACTGAACTCAAATTTTTAACTATGAAACTGATATACATCATTGGCCTTGACAAGTTTTCTTACAATAGTTTAATCCGGTATATCTACTGGGATCTTAATCATTTTTTAAAAAATAATTTTATAGACATCTCTTCACTTAAGAGTCAGTGTTATCGCAGCTTTAGCATAAAGCAGTTCTGATACTAAAATTGTATAAATATTATATAGGTATTTGAGACATCATTCAGTAAAAATCCGTCTCTGCCTTGCAATCACCTTATACACACTGCGCATCAAGTAGCTTTCACTTTTCTGGCCACCGCTAATTTAAATGAGTACAGAAAGCTAACAGTAGATTATTTGAAATCTAGAAATTAAAAATAATGGTTGTATTATTGAAGCAAGAGATGTTTTAAGATATTACAATTATTCAAGCACTTATTGTAATTCCACCAACTCCCCAGAGTTAATAGATTGTATTAGACCCTTCTCAGAAGTCATGCTTTGTGGCATTTGCTCTTATTTATTGTCCTGGCAGAATGTTCCAGCTGAAGTCAAGGTCACTTTCTATCCCAAAGTTGGTATAATTAGTATCAATTCGGTGTTTCACCAAGCTAACACAGGAGGTTATTAAGTATGTTTCATGTGGAGTGTCAAAGACGCAAGGGCAATGCCAGTAATCTTTTCGGCTTCAAAGGCACAGCTCATAAATTTAATTCATTGGTTAGGAAGAAAGATACAACCAGTTTAGTTTATTAATGATTTTTAAAATAATTTTAGAGATGTTATGGAAAAGCATTTATTCACATAGGTAGGGTAAGCTTTTAAAACATAAAACAGTATCATCCTAATCATAAGAGACTAAGTCTTGATATTTTATAACTGATAGGCTTTCTGGAATATAATAAATGTGGAAAAAGTTTAATTTAATATTTATATGTATATGTATATTATACATAAAATGAATCCAAGAAAAATGCACATGGTCTACTAGGGAGCATTTTCTTTTCTTTCTTAGAGATTGTTTTCCAGGAAATGTATATATTAATAGATTACATAAAATCTAGGATTATTACCATATAAACAATTAAGACACTCCTACATTTATAGAAGTAAAAACCATATGAGTGAAACTGTTTACTTAGAAGAAATATAAACTAATGGAACAAACATTTCTGTTTAAATTGATCTAAGCCAAAGAAATAAACAAGCTTAAAATGAAACTCTTAAAAATGTTTGATGTTTTAAATTGCACAAGCCACAAGAGTGCCCTTAGAAAATAGAAGAGCGCATGAGTGTGCTGCTTCCCTTAACAGGTCGTAGTGGAGAGAAAATAAGAATACCGGTTTTCCTCAACTATTTCCCAAATGCTATAAGGAAATAGGTAAATATTTAAAGATGTTCAAAGTTGGCCAGAGTTCAGCTTCACAAGTTGGAGTCAGATGCTTTGTTTAGTTCTAGAAATGGCTGTGTATAACAAGCGATACATATTCTTGTTCCAAATAAGATCTACTAAAATACGGAAAAAAAAAAAAAAAAAAAAAGACTTTAGCCTTCTATGCTATCTTGGAATAAGCCTAATGGAAACATTGCCATTTTTCAAGTGCGTGGGTCCATAGCTAACCAAAAGACTAGGACCTCAAGGCAATGTTCCCACCCAGGTCCAGCCTGTAGCCACTCCCTTCAGCATTCAGGACACAATATTTATACTCAGGTTGAAAGTGCCCTCAACGACAGGCCATCCATGTTTCTTGCTCTTTCCAAACTGAAGCATTTTTAGTACTCTATTTTCATTATAAGCTATGTTTCATATGTTTAATTTTAAAACTGAGTCAACTTCATATAATAAGTGTTGTTTTTAAAAAGACTAATGGAAGTTTAGCTACACTTACTGCTTAAATGTGGAAACCTGTCTTTGTAGAGATAAGCAGGTCTCTCTATACGGACCATCTGGAGACTGAATTATTACTTAATTTTTGTCGAGCGAAAAAAACCCAACATATTGACACTTAATTTTTAAAAGCTCACAACACCATGCAAATTGTGTTTTATTGCCACCAATAAAACCAGAAACATTTTTAATAGCTAAACACTCATAATACAAGCTCATAAACAACTTCTTGATTTGCACACTTTGGGATTTAACTGTGTCAAGATGATATATTTTACCATTGCAAATGCTCTATTTGAGTGCATTTATAGTGACTAACTCAGAGCTATAATGACTTCATTTATTCTTCTCAGTGCTAGCTTTTTGTAAATTCTGTTAAATGTTTATAATTTTGTATTCCATTTTTTAAAGTATCTATACCAAAAAGGGAAGGAGGTGACACAATAAAACCAAATAAAAATAAAGTAAAGATAGACTAGAATTTCTTTTGATATAAAGAGAGTGGAGAAGAGAAGCATAGGTCAAATCATTATTGCTTTTAAAGCTGATTTAATTAAATAGCTGCTTCAGACAGTGGTTTCAAGTATACATTTATGCATTCTGTGTTAATTTTCTTTAGTTTACTGTATTTTGAAGCCAGAGAAAGAAATGACAATTGAAGTAAAAAAATCTGCATATAAAATACTATTTCTTAGTCACATTTTAGGCAACTGTAGTTCATTAAAAATGACCACATGAAATATGTATAGAATTTCACAATTTGTTCCAATTTTTCTATTTTGGCACCAAGTACTTTAACGACTTCTTTTTTCTTTTTGCTCTAGTTTAAATTTGTTTAATGAAGTTTTTTTTTACAAGTCACATAGATTTACTTCAAGAAATCTTTAGAGAAGAAAGTATTTATTAAGATCTTTTAGACAGCAATAATTTAGGATTATATTTAATGGCCAAACAGGTCCCTAACCTCATTTACATTTGAATAATTTTTATGTCATTCATATGATTGATTTATTTACTTATTTATTTTTTATGTTTATTTACTTTTGAGAGATGGAGAGAGAGACGCAGAGTGCAAGCAGGGGAGGGGCAGAGAGAGAGGGAGACACAGAATCTGAAGCAGGCTTCAGCCTCTGAGCCGTCAGCACAGAGCCCAATGCAGGGCCTAAACTCACAGATTGTGAGATCATGACCTGAGCCAAAGTCAGATGCTTAACCAACTGAGCCATCCAGGTGCCCCTGTCATTCATATGATTTAAAAATGCAATGGTGGAGCGCCTGTGTTAAGTTCAAGCCCCACATCAGGCTCCCTGCTGTCAGCACAGAGCCCACTTTGGACCTTCTGTTCCCCTCTCTCTATGTCCCTTCCCTGCTTCCACTTGTGCTCTCTCTCAAAATTAACTAAAAACTTAAAACAAATAATAAAATAAAAAATAAAAATGCAATGGCAGCGTATCGGCTAAAAAGATATGGTATATCCTAAAATTCATTCTATTCTACATGGATGATTTAAATCATTTCACTTAATATTACATTTTTAAACATAAGTGACAAAATTAATGGGTCACTTAATTGTGAAGAACTGAGAACTTGCAGTGGAAAAGCCTGACATTAACCTTTTGATTGTCAAGATATCCATTTCAAAAGACATTCACCTTGAATAAAGATATTACCAGCAGTAGGATATAATAGAATACAGTAGTATACCATTGCTGGCAAAACAACCAGATAAAGCACAAGGCTGCCCTACCTGTGAAGCTTCCTCTTTCAGAAAGCCATGAATAACCTAGATAACTGACTGCTTTGAGTAACCCCACTTCTTCCTTCCTGTGCCCTTATTCCTGCTCTTATGCTTTAAATTTGCCAATTAGTGAACCCCCAAACCCTGAGACACCTTAATAAAGGCAGAGCCCCAGGTCCATGCACACTCTCTCTCTTTCTGCCCATTGCCTCACTCTGTGGCCTTCTAGGAACTGTGAGTAATACATTTTGTCACTCAAAGTTTCAGATGGTTTCTTGCTAAAATGTATCCCGAGATCATAAGAACCACTAGAGCTAGTCCAGCCACAATATTGGACCTGGTGGAGGAAATGTCTGGAGGCTCCTGCAAGTATTGGGGGCCTACCCAGGACAGTGACTCAGGCATGCCTAGCTGAAAGCATTACTGCCAATAGGCTGGGATCAACACAATGGTACACATCTTTAAATTTTGTGAGTTTGGTCATTATTACTCTAGTTGTAGGTAGTTGATAATGGTCAATTTCTTAAATTTTTAAAAGATGTCCTTTGTTTTCGGTTTACAATGCTGTACTTAAAAAAGATTCCATTGCAAGTAGCCTCATTATAATTAATAAACTGGTTAATGATTACTAGACAAATGGGGTGCCTGGGTGGCTCAGTTGGTTAAGCCTCAGACTCTTAAATTTGGCTCAGGTCACGATCTCACTCTTCACGAGCTTGAGCCCTGCATTGGGCTCTTTGCTGACAGTGGGACCCCTGCCTAGGATTCTCTCTCTTTCTCTCTCTCAGCCTCTCCTGAAGTGTTCCCTCTCTCTCTCTCAAAATAAATAAATAAACATTAAAAAAAAGAATTACTTGATAAATGATGTAAATTTATTACTCTAAAATTATTTTACCATTTCAAAGCCTAATGTAAAACCAAATCTATATTTGAACCAAGAATTCATTTAGATGTTTTAGATAAACTGTCTAAACAATTTCATCATCACATTTAGGAATTATGTTTCCCTATTTGATATATTGAAATGCGTGAAATATTTGAGCAGACTCTTAGTAATAGAATGGGAAGTATATCAGATATTTTATATCTTCTCTTTATATCTATCATCTCATTAAAAAATTTTTAATGTTCATTTATTTTTGAGAGAGAGAGAGCACAAGTAGGGAGGGGCAGAGACAGAGAGAGAGATACACAATATGAAGCAGGCTCCAGAATCTGAGTTGTTAGCACAAAGCTCAATGTGGGGGCTCAAATTCACCCCGTGAGATGATGACCTGAATGGAAGTCAGACGCTTAACCACTTAACTGGCTGAGCTACCCAGGTGCCCCTATCATCTTATTTTTATACTTAAAAGGCATTCACAGTTTTGCATAGCCAGAAACCGCAGTTTGGAGGTCTGAAGTTTTTCTGTCTTGATAAGTATAAAACATTCATTGGTGAATTCTAATTTTAAAAATCATGTGAATAGACATAACCACTGATATATGCTCTTGTCTTACATACGGTTTTAGAATTTTTAATACTTTAATATTGTTATCTGTAAAATGAGGGTGCTGCTAAAGATTCCTAGATTATGACTAGTTATTATGAAATTAAAACTGTATTATATGATCAAAGTGAAAAATGTTTTCCAATTAAACACACCATGCTAAAATAATATTAATACTAGAAATCACATTGGGTCATTTGGAACCATTTTATAAATGATCACATTTAACTCATTAACATTTATCACAGTGATAAAAATAACATAGGGAACATTTATAAGACAGTATCCATATGCCATCTGAATTGAATGATAGGATTACACAGGCCACTAGACTTTTAAAAAACCCTTTCATTTTCAAAAGCAGAAATTAAAATGTCTTAGAGCAATAGTCTCTTGTAATGAAAACCTTTTAAGAGTTCTATAAAAAGTTCAGATTTTAGACATATGCTACAAATCAAAAATACTCTAAACTTCATGGAAAGTTTATAAACTATTGTTGTATTTGTAAATAAGTTCTATACACTGTAGTAACATTTTATCTATTTTTTCAAATAATCAATAAAAATTAGGCTTAAAAGTAATCAGTACAATAACACCAAAAACAGTTACAACAATTAAATACGTATAATTTTATACATATATAAATTTTATATCAGTAATTACATTATACAGCTATAGGTAAACACATATGTTTTACTAAAAATAACTGAGAAATAATTGATTATTGATTGTGTTTCCAGAACTCTAGATATTATCCAATCCACAAGACAACCTGGGAATTAAATGCTTCTATTTAGTGTTTCTAATTTTTCTGATAAACATGCTGTGGCCTAATTTGGTTCATGGTGCAAGACAAAAGACCTTGTAAACAAAAGAACCAAAACTCATGCCCAAAGATGCCTCTATGGCACAGTTATTTTCTGTCTTTCCCATGACAGCTGAAGTTTGCTGGCTTCTCTATGTCTTAACACCTTTATTTGTAATGAAACAGTGCTAATAGCCAGCTTTCATTCCACATGGTTGAAGGTCCTATTCTTCCTAAGAGGGATGCATTTCATGTACAAATTGAAGAAATGTGAAAATTTTCAAGGTTGTGACTGATGATTTGAGGGATTTGAGGAGTTTCTTTTGTTCTATTTCACCTTGATTTCTAATAAAGCCACGGGTGTAATTCTCTAAACGTATTTTTTTAAAATTTTTATTTAAATTCTAGTTAGTCAACATACAGCGTAATATTGGTTTTAGGAGAACAATTTAGTGATTCATCACATGTGATACCCAGTGTTTATCCCAACAAGTGCCCTCCTTACACCCATCACCCATCTAGTCTGTCCCCTGCCCACCTCCCTCAGTTTGTTCTCTATAGTTATGTTTCTCATATCTCAGGATGGAAAACTTAGTAGTAGTGAAAGAGTATAGACAAAGAAATGAATGGTGATCTATTTGCAGTCATTTATTAAATATATACATAGGTAGGTAAATATTATAGTTTATGAAATTTGAAGAAATAACATTTAAACCTCCTAAAATCAAATACAGTTATTTTAGATTACTGATTAAAGGGACAAAACAAGTAAATTTAAAAAAAAACTGTAAGATGAAAATACTGAGTTCTCTTCAGTTTTCAGATTTCCTTAGGAAATATATTATGATGATCCTTTTTAAACTATAATTTTGAAACATCTTTTATTAATTTATGAATAAATGAATTAAATTTAAAATATAATTGCATCTGAAAGCTCTAATTTAATATGCAATTTACAAAGAAAGGAATATTATACAAGTTAAAAAACAATTGTGTACAAAATTCACAACAACGTGAAAAACAGTATAGAGCCTTCTCAAAAATTTAAAAATAGAAATACCATATGATCCAATAATTCCACTACTGGTTATTTGCCCAAATAAAACAAAAACCCAAATTCAAAAAGAAATATGCACCCTTATGTTTACTACAGCATTGCTTATAATAGTCAGGAAATGGAAGCAACCTAAATGTCCAATGGTAGATGAATAGATGCTTAAGGAAGCATTGTGAAGGAAGATGTCCATAAGGAAGATGTGGTGTAGACACGCGCACACACAAACATACCTACACACGTGAGTATTAAAGGATGAGATCGTGCCATTTGCGACAATATAGTTACTTAGAGTTTTATGCAAAGTGACACAAGTCAGACTAAGAAAGATAAATACAATATGATTTCACTCATAAGTAGAATCTAAAAAAAAATGAATAAGACAAACAAAAAGTGGAATCAGACCTATAAATGCAAAGAACAAACTGATGATTGCCAGAGAGGAAGGGATTGGGGGGTGGGCAAAATGGGTAAAGGGAGCGGAAGATACAGGCTTCCGGTTATGGAATGAGTAAGTCGCGGTAATAAAAGGTGCAGGATGAGGAATATTGTCAATGATATTATAATAGCACTGTATGATGGTAGCTACACTTGTGGTGAAAACAGCATAATGTATAAATTTGTTAAATGCCTATGCTGTACACCTGAAACAAATATAAGATAGTATGCCAACTTTACTCAGATAAATTAAAAAGTTTTAAAAAGTGAGACAATTAAGGTCCTATCTCTGATGAACTTCACATTCTAGTGGATGGAAAAGGAAATTAAACAGATAAAAACATAAAATAAAAAAAAATTTGTAACAATGTTTATTTACTGATGAAGTCTTCTACTCCCTCAAATATGGACTAGAACATTAATGATACAGGTGCGCTCAGTGACTTTCCCCACCCTCAGGGGCTTGTTGAACATAGGAGAGAAAAGTAGGTATTAGATTAATATTTAATATCAGTGCTGCTATTTTTTTCTATACAAAATAACTACTATGCATTGCCTAACTTATAAAATACACTTTCCTTTCCACATATCTTGGTGTCATTTGAAAAATATTGTCTTTCAACTGTTAGGTAAAAATAACAGGGAATGACGTGTGTGTGCGTGTGTGTGTGTCTTTTTTGAGGTTAGTTTATTTGTATGTTCTTCTGCAGCAAAGATTAATTCTCCATCACTTTTAAAGTTCATAGAACATTTTAGGAAAACTGTAAAAAGTGCATTTACTTGCAAAAGTAGAAAATTGATTTCATTTTAACAGCTGGTTAAGATGAAATAGGTAAGACTCAAGATGCATGTGAAAAAGGATAAAATATGTTATTAAACACTTCATTTGAAATAAAACACGTTTTTTTATTTTAAGATGTGGATGTGTATATATATATATGTATTAGATTAATATTTAATATCAGTGCTGCTATCAGTGCTATATATATATATATATATATCTTCACAAATATATATATCTTCACAAATATATATATCTTCACAAAGAGCATGAATACTTTTCCATAATTAAGCACAGACACTGGTGACTTAGGGATGGTGCAGAATACATTAATTTAATTGCTAGTGATTTTAGATACAATATGCTTAATTTCTATAATCGTACAACCTGGCATAGACCCATATATAGATAGCAAGCCCTCAATAAAAATTTTTTGAAGAAGGAAGGAATAATTGACCCTTAGATATTTTTTTTGTTTATTTATTTTAAGACAGAGAGATAGCACAAGCAGGGGAGGCATAGAGAGAGAGAGAAAGAGAGAGAGAAGGAGAAAATCCCAAGCAGGCTCCATGGTGCCAGCACAGAGCCCAGCACAAGGCTTGAACTCATGAACCATAAGATCATGACCTAAGCCGAAATTAAGAGTTGGATGCTTAACCAGCTGAGCCACCCAGGTGCCTCAGAAAATTTTTTTTTGTTATAAGAAGACCTTCAAAAAAATTGTCATTACATCATCATCCTTTTCCATCTAAGTGACTTGTCTGTATAGTCAGAACTTAATATTATCATAGAAATTTTGTTAGCATACAATAATTACATTTTATTGAAGTTGCTATTTGTAAAAATCTTTAGAAAAATAATAAATGTAAGCAAAGTAAAAATTTAGGTATCTTTCATTTCATATAATATCACAAAGTATTTTACCTGTTTTCATTTTTATTACTTTTACCTCATTTTCTTAGGAATTGATATGAGAAAGATCTTTAAATTCTTTTCACTTGTAGATTTACCTCAAATACAGTTTGCCTAGTAATATGAAAATATACAGGAATTTTTGATAAATTCTTATTGCTACTGTCATCAAGCTTTACTTATCAATCTTACATATCAAATAATAGATATGATTTGAAATGATTTGAAATGATTATCAAAAATTAATAATTATCGAATATCAGAATTCTTCAGAAACAAGAGAAAAATACTATAACCATTACATCAAAGCTAGATACTCAATTTAATATTGAAAATTAGTAAAAATCTCAAGAAAAATAGCCTAATTGAAGGAAAATAATGTTAAGCCAGTCCTTAGTACAACTTTGATTACATATGTATTAATTTAAAGTTCCCATGATTTCAAGTTAAATTGTTAAGTTTAACACATATTAGTATAGCCAACATGACACAAAACAAGTATAAGTACAAAAAGACAGACTTAAATAGGACAAATTCTCTATGAACATTGCTTATGCCAAAAATTAAGTCTAAAACATGTTTTTCTATAATGAACTTAAGACGGTTCTTTTTAATTTCTTCATCACCTACTAACCACTTAGTGACTGCTCAGGAATGCTTTTCTATATTTCTGAATCATCATGTAATTATTTTTTTGCCTTTAAAGGTTACTTCAATTTCTTCTAGGTTGCTCTCCTTCAGGTTGCTCTCCTTTCATGAGTACCAGAAATTACTCATGGAGCCACATATGAATTCCTACCACCCTGGTCAACTTTACCAATATTCGTTTCCCGAACATTCTATTAGTAGAACAAATAGATCTACTCAGAGAATCACTTTAGGATGACATGTTGAATATTTACTTAAAAGTTCTGTGTGGCGAATAGTTTATAATGACCCCATGAGTTATCACAATTTTAGAATACATTCAACATTGCGGATATTTTTAATCTAGTGGCAGAGGAATAAGTCATTTACAGTAAACTAAGGTCTTTAAAAAAGCAAAAGCTACCTCTGCAAACTTGAACATCTATTTCTTTGTTTACATTTACGAGGCAAGGCAAAAAAAAAAAAGTGTCCCATGTTCACACTTAATTTTGCTCAGTGTTTGTTCCATATATTTTTAACCTATATTCTGGAATATTTTTATAGTAGTCATAAGTGGCACTAAAAAAATAAAATGTAACATCTTGTCTCATAGTCTATTCCAATAACCCTAATTGATAGTAATTTAGATGACTTAATTACTTCTTATAATTAAGTAAAATTGGATCTCAATTTTTCTACCCTTTAAAAAAAACCCTTTAAAGCTTCATTTACTGTGCTTTCCAGGCCATAACAAAGAAGCATACTGTACCTCTTATGCTGCTGGTTGTTGCAGATGTGGTTGGGCTGGTTGTTATGGCTACAGTGGTTGTGACTGTTGCAGTGGTAAGGGAGGGGATGATAGTAGTGGGAAGCAAAGTGTTGGGAACATCTGGTGAGTGGAAAAAAACAAAATATAAAACAAAATCATATCATGCAAACAAAAGAGAAACACAAATGATTCAAATTATAAATACATACATCTTATTTAGGTTTAACTTTAACAGGCTTCAACAGATTATCGGGTACAAAGCTGGCCATACCACACAGTTCTTGCCATTTTTTGGTTCACTTCTTTTGCATGCTCCCACTCAAAGCAAAAACATGGAGCAATGTTTGAGAATGAGCAGATTGTTTATCATATTTAGAGTGAAATTTAAAATGACAAGAATTCATTTGTTCACAGAGTCATTTAAAACATGTGACATGCAGTAGCAAAATACAACTAGGTAAAACAAAAAATGACATGCTTTGTCAAAGAAGTAAACAAAGAAAAAACACAACAGATAGAACACAAGTAACGCCACCATATAAGATTAAAGAAATGTTAATGACGGATGAGTAGATGCGTGTTAAATGTTTTGGTTTTTTTTTTTTTTTTGATTTTTTTTCTTTTAGGAAAACTTAATGGTAGGAAACAAGATGAGAGCAATCTTTAGAAACAAACAAAAAAAGAAGCTTATTGTTATTATTATTACTTTGCTTTTCCTTTTCTCACAAATGATGTTAATGTACAGCTTAGAGTCTTGCAATTCTTACCCTGATTAGCTGGTAACGCCTTCTAACAATTTTGCAGTACCTAGGAGTCTTTAATAGGTATTGATTGAGTCAACTAGCATGGAACCCAATATTCTGAAAGGTTTATGAATTATTTTATTTGGCATACGTAGGAGAGGTGATTGAACAGACTTGAATGATAATTTTCAACACCTGATCCATAATCAATCAAGCTTGCTGAAAGTTAACAGTAGATTCAAATGTAGAAAACATAATCAACAGAAAGTTTTACACCAAAATCTTCCCTCCTTTCACTCAAAACTGGCTGAGAATTTGAAGAGCAGCGTAGGGAACACTGGAACAATAGGGCTAGTGTCAAGCTACAGAATCTCAGTAAAACTCTCAAAAAGTCAAATCTTGTCTCAAGTGGATAGGCATATAATTTACACAGTGAGGAAATGAGAAACAGTTCACAAATTACCTGTAATTACTGTGCTGGGGTTTGATTTCACATGTTTGCCACACAGTCCCTAAATATTCAAAGTGTTTGACAGATTATTTTGCTGTTAAAAGGCTTCCTGTCATTCTCTCAGTTAAACTCTTTGAGTCACACCAAAAATTTTCTAGTTTTTTACTTCTGATAAATTAGCCCTACTCAATCCTCAGACTTTAACCTGCTGAATTCTCTACACTGGAGACATCAGAAAACAGTAGGAGCTCACTCTCTTATCTTGGGTATTGATGTTTACACCTGTTTTTCAACAGGGAAAATGCTTCCTAGACAGTCAAATTAAGAAAACAACCTTCTAAAAGCTCAATGGTGCTACATTAATCACTGGAGAAAATGGGTATTGCCTGGTGTGTGATAACCATGATCATAAAATAGAACTGACTTTAACAACATTATAGTCTGAATAAATAATATGTATATGTGCATAGACACTTCGTCTTTACTAATTTTTTAATACCTTCTTATTTTCATGGTAAGTTTTCCTAAATGGTTTTGGAAGGCTGGAGGTAAATGAAAGACATTTTCTAAATTTAAAAAACATGAGTTATTTTAATTTTCAGGCATAACTAAAATAGAAAATAATACATTCTTAGTCTGCTAGTAAAATCCTTTGCTCATTAAGATCTCAAAATATACGCATTTAATTTACACAAAGGGAAATACCTTAAAAGGTTATCAAGTACATATAATGCATATAATAATATTAGTCCTATGAAACTCCATGTAAAGAACCTGCTACTACCAAACCTAGCACAGATGATAAACATTGGGTTATTAGCTATCAGACAATGAGTTAAAATAAGATTCCATTAGATCTGAAAAGCAGCCTAATATCATTAGGCTAAATCATATCAAAATCAGCTAATATTCAGTTCTTAAGAAGTGTAATACAAATAATAGGTTTTAGTGTTTTTTGTTTGTCTGTTTTTTAGTTTAGCCAAAAAAACATTATATGGACTTTTTTTGTCTTTATTCCATATCAATGAAAATTAGCTTGATTTGTTTTGGAAAGAGTCCATACATTTTCAGGAACTATGAACATTTTTGTATAAACCAAGCAATATCTTTATTTCCTATAATTGTGAAAATGCATGAAATATAGCATTTTTCCTTGGCTAACATTTAAAGGATTAAAAAAACAATAGTTTTAATAATTGCTCATCTACTTTAAAAGAACCACCCTAGAATCTTTCGAAGTTTCTGAAGTATCCGGACAGATGAGGTAACACTACCAAGCATTATTGACTCCTACTGAGTCCTCTTTATCTGCTCATCATCCTTTTTCATTCTTCCCTCTAGACTTCATATGTACCTAAAAGCAAATCTGCTGGGAGCAATATAATGGAAAGCACCTTGACCAAATGACACTTGAGTCAAGAAAAGTATCTGTCAAACAAGAAATCTCTCTCAATCACAGTTACATGTTTTTAATCACTACTAACTTTATTTCATCCTATGTGTTCTAAACATTTTAAGCATTTCTCTTTATCCTTCTTATGACACATCCTTGTTTGTCCAATTATTTATCCTACTGTAAAAGAGTAAAAGTTGAAATGATCTAAATATTGAACACCAGAAGGGGAATCAGAGTCAACTGAAATTCAACAACATAAGATTAGTTGGAATTCTTAGAAAGATTTAAAAAAAATGTATGGTACTTCTCTCTTCTATCTAAGTTTTCTGTCTGCTCTGATTTTATTGACGTCAGTCTCCACACTTAACGATTTATCCTTGAAGGGAAAAACTCTGCCTACTTTGTTGTTAGGATCCTAGCACAACTTAGGTGAATAAATGAACTTTTTCATGGCATTATAAGCATATAACATATTTTAGGGGATCTAGAAAAGTCCATGTTTTTACAGGGTCATCTAGTTAATATAAAGCTAAAAGATTATATTAATTCTCCTAAAAAAATTCTTCTCTGTATTCAATATAGACAGACAATAATTATTTTCAGAAAGATAAAATTATTCTAACCTCTTTTAAGTAAACTCTACCCTTAGTGTGGGACTTAATTGGACCCCAAGATCAAGAGTCATGTGCTCTACCAACTGAGCCAGTCAGGTGCCCCTGAAAGATAAATTTCTAAGACCACAACTTACAGCTTCTTCCTTCAATATATTTCCTTGCTAACAAAATGAATTACTGCTCCTCTTTCCTGCTACTCTGAAAGCAGTGTGAGCCTGACCAGAGATTCACCTTCTCCATGTCTCCTTATGAACTCTCTTCATTTTCACCTAATTTGAGACCTTCAGAAAAAGGGTGAAAGCTCAGGAGGGCTCACTAAGCAAATCCTATTGTGATCACTAATAAAAGATCATGACAAATTTTGAAGGTATCTATTATTACCACCATTTAATGGATGAAAGAAGTTAGAGATAGTGTTTCCTTCTAAGTTTAAATATATATGCACATATATGTATGTTATGGTACAGAGAGAATATTTTATTTCATACGAGTATAATGAAGAAATTTCTCCAACACTGCCATCTCGAGATTATTTATTTTAGCTGTCTGATGTAACTCTTGTCAAAGCAGAAGTTAGAAAAGGACTCTGAACTGCCTTCTCGAAGTCGAAACACATATCTCTAGTTTTCACTCCTATAACCGATTAGCAACATTTAGCATCATTTAACAATTGTTTAAGAGATCTGATTTTATTCATTCACTTTTGGTTTTACTTAGACATTAATAGTGAAAATGGAACTACATTTTCATAAGGAAACATGAGATCAGAAACACTAGTACT
This sequence comes from Paguma larvata, assembly GCA_030068075.1. NCBI lineage: Eukaryota > Metazoa > Chordata > Mammalia > Carnivora > Viverridae > Paguma > Paguma larvata. The sequence continues at coordinate 115,768,596 of CM057824.1, forward strand.
AAACGTTTGTTTCATTTTAGAAGTGACTGGAATTCTGTACATTTTAAGACCATTATACAGTTATACGAATTGTTCAATCAAATATAGTACAGGATAGAAAATGTAGGACATTTTTCACCCCTTTTAAGACACATCCATTTGTTTTTATTAAGAATAAGAATACACTAATCTACACGCAGAAGAATTATACACAAGCACACACATATAATAAAAATAACCGAATCCTGATTTGACGTTAATTTACTCTGCTGAAGCAAGATAATCTGCAGCCATATTAATATTATATGTAATTTCCTGAATACAACTTGTTGATTTTAGAAGATCTTAACATACGCCTTATATGTTAACATCATATGATTAAAGGATGTCTAACTATAAATTAGACACTAACTATAAATTAGGAAAATAGAGAAAATGGTTTGTGACATAATTTATGAATATTAAATTCAGAAATGAAAACTATATAGTAAGTCAATCAAGTAGCTACATCACATTTTATCTCTGATTTCTACAATACAAAAGATGGGGTCAAACTTTTCACTGCTATTTTCCTTGGAGAAGGTCTTATTTCAATCAAATAATATTGATTTTTCCTGAAAATAAGTGATTACCAATAAAAAGTTCAGAATTTACAATTTACAGAAATGAACTGTATTATATATTTTCTAGAAGTTAAAGCATAAAGAATGAAGATGAGTAATTGGTAAAATATATAGTGGATAAAAATGGTATTTTTCAGAAGTGAACAAAGTAAAAATAATTAGATTTTATTTGTCTAGATAGACACCTACTACGGAAAATTCGGGAATGTGTTTAAAGGAAAAGTGTGAGCATTTTTTATAGGAAACTGAGAAAAGTAAAGGTTCCAAGAATGAAAATATTTTCTTAGAGTTTTACCTACACATAAAGTATGAATTACAATAAATTACACTTCTCATTTCAGTTGTAACATATACACTGTTTTCATGTAAAAGAAAAATTCAGGAGTATTTCAATAATGTCAGACAGAACCCCAAATTTAGTCATTGTTCAATTGCATATTAGTGCAGGCAGAGCCTAAGTAGGCAGCGAAATTCATGTGTGTGAATGCTGGGTTACACATAAATGGAGGATAGTGTGGTATCCTTCTATAAGGACCTATTCACTCCCAAAAGCACGATTTCAGCTCACACAACAAACTTGTTGAAACAGGATACTAAAATCTGTGTCCAGGGACTATGGTTAAACTTTGTTCCAACAAATTCAGCTGTCCATCATCACCCTTGATCAACCTGCTTGATTCTGCCTTGAAGAATTCCAAGCTACCTCTATCACTGTTCTCAGGCACTATGTGGGGACAACAGGGCCTAAAGTTCCTCAGGGCACACATGTCTGACTTCTTCATTTTTCATAGTGCCCAGTTAACGGGAGCAGAAAGTGGAAGTCTAGCACACGAGGAGACATCTACCCCCAATACAAGTCTTTTCTCAAAATTCTAGACTCAGCTCTTGCTGTTCTTCTCCTTGCTGTCATGTTCTTAGAGTCATATCCTGTTACATGACATTAATCATCACATTTCTTGTCTTTTAAGAACAGTTTACATATGATCTCATCTGTAAAGCATTTCCAAATTCTGCAGTTAGTATCTTCCTTCAAAGCACTTTCAAGGCACTTAGCACATATTTCTTTCTACACATGATTGTTATATATTATATTACTGTCTTATTTATATCTATCTCTCCAATCAACTACAGGCTCAGTTGTTATAAGTCAAAATATGTTTGTTTTTTAAAATATCATATTTCCTGGGACAAGTTTACTCTGACTCAACCCCCTGGTATTTTCCAACTCTATTCCTTTCTTGATGTACCTAGTAAAATGCTACTTCCAAGTTCCTCCCTGATTTGGACCTGCTCTGTGACATCTTCCTTGACCAACCGAATATCAACCGATTTCCATTCTCTCTGAATACCCATCATGCTTTTTGAGGTTTTGTAGTGCTTCCCTCACTTTCTTACCAAGACCCCCACAACAATAATGCTTGTATTCATGGTACACCACTATGGGCACAACCAAAGTTATGGGCTTCTCGCTAGCTCCATGTCTCTCTTTCTCCCCCAGTGGAGAATAAAATACATGTGTGATGCTATTTCTCTAATTTACATAATCTATTAACATACTCTATTATATGAATTCTTATTAATAATAAAGCACACAGTATGCAGAATATACACACAGATAACAGAGAACAGAATCTATGTTACCCCTCTGTGCCTGGGCAGAGGTACCTGCCTCTATGCTTTAAATTTGACCAGCGCCTTATAAATAATGCTCCTACTGGTGATAATGACAACGATGTCAGTAGGTAGGGAATAGTATCATTTTTTAATAACATGAATCAGTAATTGAGCCTTATTCATGGTTAATGTGTGCAAAAAAATTCCACCCCCTTCTTAATACGATGTATGAGATAGTTTTTAGAAATTTCTGCTAAGAGTCTTCAAGTCCGAATGATTATTTAAAAAATTAAGCTGTAGCACTCTGATGAATTTCATATTCTGAAGGCAGTTTTTCAATGTTTTAAAAAGTGTTAGAGCTCTAAATCATGTCATACAATTCAAAAACTAGAAAAGTACCCTTTTTAATCACATCCTAATGAAGGAATTTAACAAAATGCAACCATATTTTGTTACTGTAGCTTATTAGAGCACAGCAGATCCTGTATAACCTTGTTAAAATGAAATCAGTTCCAACGAGCACTGTATACAATAAATTGAAGAGTGGTGTAGCACCTTTTCTCCAATAACGAGCTTTTCAGGTTAAAGGTATGTTCTGTTCTCTACAAATGTAAGGTGCAATAATTTCTAACTTGTCAACCTGTTTTGTTTGGTGGCAGTTTCTCTTTTTAAAAATGGCATTCTGGCCCATTCAGAATGGATTTTCTAAGCAAAATTAAGTCTAAAGAGTCCCAGAAGCCCAAGCTGCTTGTTTCTCTCTAAGGACTAGTGTTAATAGGGAGAAAAATTGCTCCCATTTCGTCTGGACTCCATATGTCTACTTTCTTTCTGCTTTATGTCACAAACTCCCCAGGGTGGTCCCAGGGTAATAAAGAGTGAGCCAAAACAAGGATTATTAGTGGAGATACAGAAGAGTCAGAACTCCACATATATTAGAAGTATTAAGGTAAGAAGTATCTTTGTGATAGAAGCTATCCACATTTCCTAACCTTAAAAATAATAGGGCATCCTTAACCTTCTTACTGATAATTGCGCTGCCATTGGAAGCAATTGTAAGAGGAAAAATGTACTGTATTTGCTTTTTCACCTGTGCAGAGAAGGGCGTTTATCTGTTCCCATTATGTTCAGCTACATGGAGCAGCCTATTTGGATTATAGCATAAGAATGGATAACAGCACCAAGGCTCTTACTTAAATGACAACCACCAGGTTGACAAGGCCTCAACTTGCCAGTGCATGCTTCCTCCTCAAGAGTTGTATGGTAACCCCGTCTGCTTCATAAAAAGGAGCCCTTTTAAAAATTAGATTTGAATGAATCCCTTTTCATCCCTTGGATAGTTTCCACTGGTTTCACATACTAAATGGAATCCTTTTACAATAAAAAAAAAAAAAAGCTGTTTTTAAAAAATGAAAAGTACTGCAATTTTCAACTGTAGGTGGGAACCAACAGTTCTATGTAATTACCAGGAAAGTTTATGAATAAAATCAGTCTGTTATTTGAAAAAAAATGTATGCATTTTTTTTCTTTTAAAATACTCCTTCACTTCCAAACTGACAAAAGTAAAGTAAAATTTAAAGTAGGAAAAATCCTTTCAAGTGGATGATCCTACATTATTTAGCTCCACCTATGACAACGCTCTGAGCTCTTTCTTAAAAGTACTTTCCCAGAAAGTAAATCAGATGAGTTGGTCAAATACTTTAAGTTCTGCGAGGATAAAAGGTTGTTTTTCAGAGAATAGTTCTGTCACCCATTAAAGAAAGAAACTCGAATCAAATATGAATGTACACGGCGGAAGTGTGATCTAGTAGAAAACATTGATGGAGAAATCCAGATCCTGACCTGTATCCCTAATATTCAGAGTTCCAACCTAAAGACAGGTCTTGCCTAATTTTACAGTAGATTATTAAATGAACTGGTTTCCACATGGGATTTAGTTATATAAACTGATAACCCTCTCCAAGTTATTTTCATCTAAAATATGCTCTAATTAAGAAAGAGAATATTTTACTAAAGTATTTCTAACTATGGAATTTCATATTCTCCTGAATGTGTCTCTTGGAATATTACAATTAATGAAGAGATTCTAAAAACATCTCTGAAGTTGCATCATGGCGAAGGATGGGGGTGAAACACTTCACTTTTTTCATTTTTACTGACAAGTCCAGGCATAATAGGGAGTTTTATTTATTCTTTATAGGATCTGCAGTGCTTGGCCTAGCACTTTGTGTATAGCAGATATTCAAGAAAGATTTCCTGAAATAATAAAATATTAGGTACTATAGCATTGTGATACAGATTTTCAGAAAACATTTTATATTTGACCAGAAATAAGTGTTATCTTTATAAATGATGTTACAGGTTTCTGAAGAAAACAAATCCAATTGTTAGTAAGCAATACTGACATAATTTTGCTAAAAAAATGAACAGACATGGGAAGTCAATTATATAAGTCTTCTAATTTCTAGGATTTATATTTTAGATATTAATTCTTCTATACACAGGTGTTCATTTCATACAAAGCTTAACTGTATAAGGGATCATTTACATATGAACTGACAAATAAATAGATCTCTAGATCTCACTTCTTCTCCTAACATGAGATGAAACCTAAAGGTCTTGATTTGGGTAACTGAAGAAGGAATATCAGTTTCCCCATTTTTGCTCAGAAGTCAAGGCAGTATATATATATATGTATATGTGGATGCACACACAGAAACACACACACACACATGCATATATGTGGATATGGGCATTTATGTATGTATATATTATCTTATTAACATTTCTTCTGTTGAAAAGAGAGAGACACACACACAAAGATAGAGATATACAAAGAAATATAATCATTGAAGAAGTATTTATTGATTCCTTACTATTTAGAAGGCATTGTTCTAAGAGCTAGAGATACAGAGATAAATGAGACCCGTGAGATCTCTGCTTTCAAAAAAGTTTCACTGGCTGGATATAGAATATATTCACATGTACAGATATGTATATATAATGTATATAAACATAAATGCTTGCATATATGTATGCATACACATTTATATAATCAAATATACAAACACACAACTAAAATACCAAATAATGATAAATATCCTGCAGAGAATTAAAATTAAGTGATGGGTGATGGGGGCCATTTTAGATTGGAGTGCGACAAAAATGTCCCCTCTCAAAGGATTTATTTAATCTGAGATCTGAATGATAAGAAATCACTCTTGCAAATACCAGTGTTCATGACAGAATTACTTGTACTTCCTGAACGAGCATTCTGGGCAGAAGCAAACTTCCTTAAAAGAGATTGAGCTTGATGTCTTAGAGGAGTTGAAGGAGGACTAGAGAAACAAGCGATTGCGTAGAGAGTAATGAGATGTCACATATGTAGGTAGTAGCATATTCTGTACGGTTTGGTAAGTTAGGTTAATAAGGATTTGGGTTTACACTAAGTGTAATGAAATGCCTTTGGAAAAAGTTAAATTGGGGAAAGATATGAAGGAATATGTATTTAAAACATTTATGTATTACAACTGTGTGGGAAAGAGGTCGTAGACATGGAAGTCAATAGTGTAGGCTAGAGAGAATCATGGAGACAAGTGGACATACTGAACACATGGTTTGGAAACAGGATCATCAGCACCTGTTGATGAATTAGAGATTACTCTAAAGTGGAGTCAAGGATAGTTCTTAGATTCTACAACAAGCACATGATGTGCTGTTACAATGTTAATAAAATTACACTGTAAGAAGCTACAAAGCAAGTTTTATGAAAAATCTGTATCTTCTAGTTAGGTGTGCCATTATTTCTGAAAACAAATGCTTCAATTTTCCCCACTGGGTCACTGAATATCACTCGAATTCTTAAATGAATTTGCCAATTAGTGCTCATAACTTGAGTATAAGAGCTCTGTACATCTTTGAAAAGCTACAACCTAGCCTTATTTCCTTATAAAAAAATCTAGAAAGACTGAGAATCACTCTGTTCTTCTGTTCTGCTTACTTTACTGCAACTGATAGGAAAGATTATGTATAAATAGTGTAAGAAAAGATATTTACAATGCTAAAAATGTTGGGTGGTGGACTCTCCTCCCTTCAGGCAGAAATGAGGGTTTTCCCCATGGATGTTTTAACCAGTGGTCCATGTAGGTACCATAGACACATTTACTGCAGAATAGTAGAGGGCTGTCTCTGAATGGAATTTTTACTCTGAAAGGTCAAACCTCATTTCATCCAACTCATGCTCATCTTAAAACAAAGAGATGGAACTAAACCTCAACACCGTGTTATGTATGCCTGCACATATGCAACTTTTTAAATGTTTTATAATGCAAAAGTGCTCCTGTCTCCGCTATTTGATCTTATCCCACTTCTCTCTGCAGAGTTCAACAGCATATTTATGCAGAGGTGTGCCTTTCCCACAGGCAACACGGCTCTCCCTGCTGCATTCATGTCCAGAACTGATGTTTTATCTCAGCAATTAAAGAAGGCACAGTTTTAAGACTCATCCTACTATCTTACTGTCTGTAAACTCTCCACCAGAGATGAGGGCAGCAACCACAGGGCTCTTCTACGAGTGCACTGTTTTTTGCTCCATATGGTTGTCTTTTCTCTCCTTTCTTCACACACTGTGTATTTTCCCATCTACGCTCCTAAAGAAAGTATCTCCAAAGGAAAAATGCTCATTATGACTACACAGAATTAATTTACCAACTGGTAGGTCTGTTTCCATGTGAGGGAACAGATTTTAGCTGAATCCCTTTTTAATGTTTACTAGGCTGTGCATCTGTCCATAATCCAGGCTCTTCTTTCTCCCTGCCTACCCACCCATATGACCTCAAATATTCGCTCACTTAGTTCCACAGTGATCTGTTGCACCTCGCCTAACACTACAACTAAGAGGAAAAGAAAAAAAAGTCATGTAGCCTCTCAATGTTTCCAAATGTTTCATTGCTAGATAAATGTAATGGTAAATGTACATCTTACTGCCAACTTTTTAGTCTAGCTACATATTTAATAGGAAGCACAGAGGTATATTTTTCCCTTTAATGTGATGAGAGCTCTCAAGAGTATCATGAATAGATTCATGATAATCATGACATGAATACGTGTAACATATATTTCAAGACCAGAAAGGTATCTATTATAATCATATTTGCTTCGTTCTTATGGTAAGAGAAGCTTAAAAACAAATTTAAGGTATTAGCTTATGATAGTCCTAATCTGTTTCATAATTAATACCTCATTCACCAATACATGTATTAATTATTTTGCTAAATTTAGGATCAGGTACTATTAACCCTAAAGCAACTGAACTTGTGTTCTATACTCTAGTGAAACTTTGAAGGAGATGATAGATGACTTGGAGATTTTTGCTAAAGTGAAAGAAAGCCCACCCGCCATGACTCAATTTGCCTCTCTCTCATGGTAAACAAATCAAGCGAAAGGGAAAATTTCAGCACTAAAGACTGAGAGTGAGCCTATACCTAATGAATAATCTCTGAAAAAGATATATCTAAAATGTGCAACAAAGCTAGGTACTTGCCTTGATGCAGAAGTCTGCAATATCTGTGTGTATAACTCTGTCTCTGGTATTTATTATTTACAATAAAAGCAGAGTGAAATGAAAATAGTAGTTATATTGATTTTTAAAAGCTGAAAAGGCATATTTAATAGCTTGATACCTTTCACTAGACTGAAACACACAGATATTTCTAGCAGCAATGTTCTCTCTTACTATTAAAAATATGAAACACTCTTTTTATGATGGTTCTTATTAACTAACAATAAAATATGCTGTATCCTATATTGCGTGTGTGCGTGTGTGTGTGTGTATGTGTGTGTTATTTCTGAGGTAAATTATCTTGAAAACATAAAAAAAAAGCAATATCATATTTTTTATCAGTATTCATTTCAACAGACACATGATCAAATAAATAAAACAAACCATAACTGCCAAGTGATATTTTAGAGATATCAAGTCAGTGACTATCAGTAAGCTGATTGACATTATAAAAATACAAAGAAACTTTTTATTATTTTTTTACTTTATACTATAATTATGTTAGTTATGGAGGATTTTACTTGTTTTTATGCGGTCTTAAAGCTGAAATTTGCTAGAAAAGCAAAATATCTACACATAAAAGTAAAAATGTGGAAAGGTCTGTAGTGGGTAATTTCATTCACAAGGATAGTAAGTTAAGATAATGAAGAAGTAATGAATTGTTTCAAAAGCTTACCCACACTAGTAGAAAAATAATGCAGTAAAGGAATATTAGAGCAGTAGCAAAATAATTTTAAATCTCATATAAGGGTTCTTATGGTAATAGGAAGAATATGTTTGAAGAGAAATGGGAAATATGGAAACCTTTCTAGAATAGTGCTCAACTCTGTTATGACTGTCTGGGACAATGCTGAGTTGGGTTCTGAGTGGAGTGGGTTCTCCACTGAAACTCTAATCTGACCCCCTGTTACTCTCTCCTACAGTCCAGACGTGCCGTAGTTAGTGTCACTACTGGTAGAAGAAGAAATAAGCTACTCATTTTTTTTTCTACTTTATTGATGTATTTCTTTCTAAATCTTGGGGAGGTTTTGAAGGTGCAGATGATACTAGAGAGTTCCAGCATCTGTTCCTATTCCATTCGTATCTTGAGGAGTGGTTACAAATCTCTTTACCATGAGTGTGAAGGGAGGTGAAAGATACTGGGCTTTGAGAACAAAGTTAAAGATTCGAAGGAAATGTACTGACTTGTGTTTCTCATTCTCCATATTCATTCTCAAATTTTCCTGGGTCCTGTATGTTTCTGACACTTTCAAAAGAATGTATTCCACATCAGTTGATGACAGGTAAGTATAAGGACTTGAGTGGCCTCCATCCACAAAATAAGATTAGCCTAAGGTCATCTGTAGTTCTCTGCAGCCATTCCTTGTGTGATAAAATAGTATCTTCTGTGTTCTCTCTACTTGAAAGATGTGTATCTGGAAGGTCTTTTCTTGGGGAGAAGGCATGATATCAAAACCCTCTGAACTTGATTTTGCATTAGAGAAACACAAGTAATTATAACTTTCTCCTGCACTCTCCTAAAGGTATTCTCTACTGCTTAGTTAGCAAGAATTTACAATTGTGTTGTTCTACAATAGAGATAACCTAATTCACAATCTGGGTACCATTCAGAGAAGACTGTGGGCTCTAAATAGTATGCAATTCTTGGGCAAGCTTTTTTTCTAGAGCATTAGATTGAGATTTCCTTTGGTATCATAAGGCTGCTAGTAACATAATAATAATAGTTTGATTTATTGCATATCTATGCACCTGGCATTGTATTGGGTACTTCCATTTATGATGTACACCATTTGTCTTTTAATAATTAAGAAATGTGGTGTTACTATTTTTTTTTATGTCCAGATACTTGGACCACACTTTCAAAGACTCTGAACAGCTACTGCATTATAAATCCATGCTCCTCTAGTTCTTTTATTTTGGTATTATAACTACTTGAAGACTTAACTTATCTTCCATGTTCAATTCTAAATTTCTTGAGTTCTGTTCGCCTTTGCTCCTATAGTGTTTTTGTATTCAGTAGATAAGTGCTAAAGATTTTTCCGGTGAATGTATTTTTCTCTTGATCTGAGTTCTCCAAATAGTAAAAACAGCAATGCCACAGCATTTTTAAACACCATTAACATGGAAATAATCAGTCCTTCTAAACAAATAAATAGCATGATACCAATGAAAGCACGAGAATTACTTCAATATTTTTATACAGAAGAAAAAAAAACAAGAAAAAAACCCTATTCTGTTCACATGAATTAATAGAATAACTAAAGGCTACCAATTTAGCAGATAAATTTTTCCATTGCTGAGCTTGTTAATGAAAAATGCTACTCTCTTTCCCAATGGAACTTGCACGATACAAATATTTCATAAGTATAACGTTTTATCCTGCAAGTATTTGTATGCTAAATTTTGTTAGACCTTTCACTGAGGGTGAATTTTAGACTGGCAGTTTTGAAGTACCATCTGTAATTCTAAAGCTAAAATTTGTAAGGTGTAATTAGAAGAGGGGGAGGAAAGCCCTCCAGTGACCATAACACAAAATGTCAGCGCTGTTAACAACTAAATGTGATAACATTTAAATAATGTACTTCCATTGACACCCAAAGAATAAAATCTAACCATTAGGATGGCATCTAGATAGCAGATGATTTCACAGGAAAGTGCTCAGACCTCCATCAAGTTAAGAATCAATAGAACCAAGGCAACTGTGGTAGAGTCAAAGACACAGTCTCAGCTCATGAAAGGCCCTTCTGTGCTACAGCTATATTAAATTATCACAGCTAATGTAAAATCAACCTCGGAGTAAAAGATAAAAGGGTAAAGTTCTCACAAATGATCACTTATCACTCCATTCCGAAATGCATACAGCATTCATTATAGATCGAAATGCCACTCAAATTTCATCATTTAGTAGGGTTTTGAAACAGCCAAACCATTAACAGAAGAGAGTAGCTTTTTATATTTATACAACCAGTGACTAATGAAACATTATACCCTGTGTGCAAAGTGGAAAAAAAAAACACCTTTATTTTGTAATGAACCCAATTGGAGCCCTTTTTAAACACAGTGTAGTATGGCTTCACTGTTTCATCGAGCCTCTCATTACGCGTGTCAATAATCCTAGGTAAACTACTGTTGAACTTCACAGCGTTTATCTAGCAGCATGAATAACATTAATCTATGGGGTGCTTTTGATGAATTGTGGTTCAAAAAGCAAAGCCAGAAATGACTTCTTACAAAGTGGTTAGAGAAGTATTTATTAGAAATATGTCAACTGCCAAATACCTAAAGGTAGCTTGGCTATTTAGGAAATCATGCTGTTGGCTAGCTTGCAAACACTGAGAAAACATATGCATTTGCTCCACTTGAATTACTTAAAAAAAAGAATGACATACTTTTCATCTAAGTATATTATTTTGTCTGTCACTTCCCTTCTAATTCTTTATATTTTTTATGTCGCATTGCTTTTGACTCTCTGTGACATGCTATACAACATGCCCCCGGGTTCCCAAAAACTGTTAGTGAGAAGCTCCTAGAAAACTAAGAGTGAATCAGACTACACTTCCATGACTGCATGATCTAAACATACAGGTCAGCATGAACTGAAAGCTATTCCTGGGTCCTGCTCCAAGGAGCTCATCTTCTTGACACACCCAGTGGTTGTGACACTCTCTCTGGCAGTAAGCCTGGCAGGGTGTGTCTGCAGGGGGTTACTGCATTTAATTCTGGTTTATGAACCTAATTTGATTAGGCTGATCTTTCCCCAAAGCTGTAATTTGCACAACTCACAGGATGGAAGAAATCAATCTCTCAGCTCTGTCTTCAAGAAGTTTATATGTGGACAGTCTATTGACTGCAGTCTACTTACTTCTTTGGCTTTCAATAGCAAAATGGTATTAAGAATTGAGAGACTGCCTACACTAAAGTAACTTGAAAATATTAAATTTGTATATTGATTTAAAATATTCTTTTTCTCCAATTTTGTCCTGCATCATAACAAAACAAATCCCTGGGGAAAAAACACAAACTAGATTAATTTTTTCTTCCTAAAATACAATCCCTTCACAAAGAATAAGACCTTACCCCCCAAATTCTCTTTTGGAAAGGTAGTGAACTAATTCATGCCTCTTACAATATTTTATGATTAGATTCATGGGAAAATATTAAATAAACATCCTCTCTCCATGATTTTTAAGATTCACTGGATTTATTACAGCATCCCGTTTTACACAACACTCATTTGGAATACTTTAACATTGTGTAAAACATAATACTAGTCTTAGAAAAGGTTTTCATGGTGAAATATATCTTATATCCTTCCATTATCTAAAGATTCTTTCTCTTGGAAATTCATAATATACCGTAGCATATTTAATAAACTCTGAGAAGTCTTGCAATAAAGAAACAACTAATTTTGTTTATTGCATTATTTATCAATCTTATAAAAGTTCATTCTATTCAGCAATATGTTAAAGCTATCTCATAGACAACAATTGTGGCTTTTGGAAGTTTGGAAAAAGAGACTTTCTTAATCTTGGGTACTGGTATTTCTTTCTGGCATTTTACTACATTTATTCAAATAGTGAGATTAGTGCAGTGAAGAAAAAATATTTGTGGGTATTTCAAATCATTGTTCATAAGAAATTAGTGTGGTTATTAGTACTGCACACCTCTGTCTTTGCTGCATCTCAGTAACAGGCTATCATTCTTTGTGAAACCAGTTATCCTTATAACAAAGTATATGCTTTTATGATATTACAACCAAAATTAACTTAAGGTAAATATAGCTTTCATGATTGTGATTTATAACTAAAAGCATTTATTTGTAAAATTTAAAGAAAACCACTATTATTTACTCATTGCCACCAAAACGTATATATTTGTAATAAAGAAAACCTTTCACAAAAATAATTTTTTAGTGTATGTTGTCATTTTATTTTATTAGTTTGACTTGGAACACATTAATTGTGAATCTTTTATGAAAAGTCCTGAAAGAAAAAGAAAACCTGTTTAAATTTTGTTTAATATCCTAAGGATTGTGATAATATTAAATTCTTTCAGGTCATTCATTTTTTTCATGTATAAAGATGTCAAAAAAGTACTCACCGTGTACAATGAGAACATACTCTGCGCTGCTTTGGCCAATGGTGTTTGTGGCTTCACATCGATATGTACCGTTATCCGTTTTGTTCAGGAAAAGAATGTTTAGCTCCCTACCACTCACGACCATTCGGTCAGGGTCTGGCAACTCTCCACCATCCTTTGTCCACAAAACAGGTTCTGGCCTATTGGATTTAAATATGCATATAGATAGGAAAAATGAGAAAGATTTCATATTGTGTAAATTAAAGAAATCAAACAATTTATAAATATTTAACAATAAATATGTGCATATCCATAAGGTAACTTCTATAAGGTACCAAACAGCTATCGTACTCTGACAGAGAAGATCTGGAGATACAGCACATATAATTTAATTCTATTCTGCTTAGCTAAGCAGACGTGGATTAAGGGATTAATTTGTAGAGTCATTATAGCATCCTGTGGTCCTGATCCTGATGCTAATGTCTCATACCTACTAATTTCTGGAGGACTGTACTTCAACTCTTGGAGTAGCCATTTCCAGAAGTACATGGAATTACACATTTGCACCTGGGGCTACCACTGTGACACAGCTTTGCGTAAGACCACCTGAAGTTTCTCCCGCTTATGCTCCCTGCCTTTTTCATCCCCCTAAACGTTTTTCCTGGAAGTTGTCCCTTTTTTTTTCTTAGTTTTATTGAGACACAACTGATATCTAATAATGTAAAGTGTACAACGGAATGATCTGGTACATGTATGTGATGCAAAATAATTACTACGATAGCCTAGTTAGCATCCATCGCCTCACATAGTTATATTTTTTCTTGTGATGAGAACTTTCAATATCTACTCTCTAGCAACATTCAAATAGAAAATACAATACTGTTCATTATAGCTAGCATGCTGTACATTATATCCCCAGAACTTCTTTATCTTATACAGAGAGTTTGTACCTTTGACCACCTTTAACCACTACCATATACCCTGTCTCTGGCCACTTTTATTTAACATTGAATTGGAAGTCCCAACCAGAGCTATTAAGTGGGGGGGAAAAATAAAGGCATCCAAATAGGAAAGAAAGAAGTTAAATTGCCTCCATTAGCTGATGACGTGATATTAAGAAAACCCTAAAGACTTCACCATTAACTGTTAAAACTAATAGATGAATTTAGTAAAGTTACAGGATACACAATCAATATACAAAATCAATTATATTTCTATATGTTAACAACGACTATCAGAAAGATTTTAAGAGAACAGTCCCATTTACAAATGCATAAAAAAGAATAAAATATTTGGGAAAATTTTAAAGAGGTAAAAAATATGTATACTAAAACCTATAAGATATTGATGAAATAAGTGAAAGAGAACACATACATATGAAAAGATAACCCACATTCATTGATTAAAACAACTAATATTAAATATCCAAACTATTAAAGTGATCTACAGATTCAAAGCAGTCCCTATCAAAATTCCAATGGCACTTTTAACAGAAATAAAACAATCCTAAAATTTTTATGGAACCACGAAAAGCCAAGAACAGGCATGCAATCTTGAGAAAGAAGAAAAACACTGGAGGCATCACACTTCCTGATTCAAACTATATACAAGCTATTTACAAAGCTAAAGTAATTAAAACAGTATGATATTGGCATAAATGCAGACATATAGATCAATGGAACAAAGTAGGGAGCCCAGAAATAAACTCACACATATGTGGCCAATTAATTTTTGAAACAGGTGGCAAGAATATGCAATGAAGAAATAACAATCTTTTCAATAAATGGTGCTGGAAAAACTGGACAGCCTCATGCAAAACAATGAAACTAGGTCCTGAATGTCTACCTGACACAAAAGTCAGCTCAAAATGGATTTGTGTTTGAGTTGACATCCTGAAACTCTAAACCTTCTAAAAAAGAAAATAGGGAAATTTCTTGATATTGGTATTGACAATGATCTTTTGGATGACACCAAGAGCAAAGACAACAAAAACAAAAATAAACAAATGGGACCACATCAAACTAAAAACTTCTGCACATGTACCCCTGATTGCTGCATTATCTGTAATAGTCAAACTATGAAAACAGCTCAAATGTCCACCAACTGATGAATGATAAAGCAGCTGTTATATATACACACACACACGCACACACACACACACACACAATGGGATAATATTCAGCCATCAAAGAGAATTAATTTTTGCCATTTGCAACAAGGATGGAGCTGGAGAGTATTACGCTAAGTGAAATAAGTCAGATAAAGACAAATACCATATTGTTTCATTCATATGTGGAATTTAAGAAAGAAAAATGAACAAAGGGGAAAAAAGAAAGAGGGAGGCAAATCAAGAGGCAGACTTTTAACTGTAGAGGACGAATTGATGGTTATTAGGCAGGGATGGGTAAATTAGGTGATGGGGATTAAGGAGTGTACTTGCTGTGATGAGTACCGGGTGTTGTATGGAAGTGTTGAATCACTATATTGTTCACCTGAAACTAATATAACACTGTATGTTAACAACTGAAATTTAAGCAAAAACTTTACAAAAATAAAATAAAATAAAATAAATAAAATAAAATAAAATAAAAATTTTCTGCACAGAATGGAAACCATCAATGAAATGAAAAGTGAATCTAAAGAACGGGAGAAAAAATTTACAAATCTTATATCTGCTAAAGCAATAAGTATCCAAAATACATAAGGAACTTGTACAACTCAGTAGCAAAAAAATGTTCTGATTAAAAAAAACTGGCAGTGGAAATGAATAAACATTCTTTCAGAGAAAACATAAAAATGGCCAACAATTAATGAAAATATGTTAAACATCATTAATCATTGGATAAACGTAAATGAAAACCATAATGCGATATCACCTCATACCTATTAGAATGCCTATTACCAAAAAATCTAGAAATAACAAGTGTTAGGGAGGGGTCAACATGGCAGAAAACTAGGGGGATCCTAAGTTCCTTCATCTCACAAACAAAGCAGTGTTGAAACTAAAGGACTTTGAACTCCAAGAGTCCAGGAGGAAAAGATTGTCGCTTCCAGGGACCCACTGGGAGAACCTGATGGGCCATAGGTGCTTGGTTGTGACTGGGAGAGAGAAAACAAATGGAGGAGAGGGGTCTGCTTCTGCGGAGAGACAAAGGGAAGAGAAAGAGTGACTGGGGAAGCATAGGACTGTATCTTGACAAGAAAAAAACCACAGACTGGGATGGAGAAAGAGCCAATCTCAAACGGAGGGGTTTTCTCTGACCTGGGCTGGCTGCCTGGATTGAATACCTGGGGAGAAGGGGAGCCAGCCCCAGGCTCAGTGATTAGGTCAGGGGCACAGTCCTCAGTAGGAGAAAGAGATCGTCTCCCTGAAGTGCTGTGGGACAGGACAAAGCCTACATGTGCCCACCAGCCAGGGACCACATATCAGGCAGGAGGGAGTGGCACTTCCCCAGTACCAGGGCGCTCGGAGCAGGAATTTGAATCCCAGCCAAGAGCCTAGGGTTTAGGAGTCTGCAGAGCAGGACAAACCACCTTATCTGTGTTGGCACACAGTGAAGACAGCTTGAACAGAGTGGTTTGGGACACAGGGTCCATGGAGGAGAGACTAGGGTGTTGTCATTTTTCTCCCCATCACTAGCAAAGAGAGACTTCAGAGAATGGACAGTCGGTCCCACAGTGGAGGGGAGACCTGCCTACACCAAACCACCTCTCTCCATACCTGATAACTGCATATCTACTGGAGCAGGATGGAGGCTGATGAACCAGAAGGCCCCTCCTGCAGACCAGCGCTGTTTCATTGCCTGATTTAATTCTCAGACAGTTCTTATTATATAGACAAATTATTCCTTCCTTTTCTCCTTCTTATCTCTTCCCTCCTCTAGGCTGGTTACTCTGGTTGTTGGTTTGTTTAAGCAGACATATATAATCCATTCTCTTGCTACATGTTTTTGCACACCTCCTTCGTATTCTCCTCTTTTTCTCTCTGAATAAAGCTGTATAGTTTCTCTGTATAGATAACTTTATTTTCTTTTTCTATTCCCCTGTCTCCTTCTTTATATTGCTATCTCTCTCTCTGGATTAAGCCATAGAGTTTCTCTGGTCAATATTTTTTCTTTCTTTTTCCCTGCCCCTGTCATTTCTCTATTTGTATGGGATAAGGCCTCCTCCGTCAGCACCAACTTCACCCTTTGTTTACTTGGTGTTTCTGGGTTTTTGTTTTTGGGTTTTGTTTGTTTATTTGTGTGTTTGAGTGTTTTTGTTTTCTGTTTTTTGTTTGTTTGTTTGCTTGTTTTCCTTTCCAGGGGTACTCTAATGAACAAATCAGAGCACACCTAGAAGAGGGTTCAAAACATCACTACGAGTAGGGAGATAAAGTAACCAAACTCACAACAGAGAACAACTAACACTCTCCAAAAACCACCGCCTATAGGGCTAGGCCCTGGATAGAGTATGAACCATCTTTAATGTAACAGTGCTCGCACGTGCAGGACACAACAAAAACTTTTAAAACACATAAGGGACAGAAAATTAGCCAAAATGGTGAAACGGAAGAATTCTCTGCAAAAGAAATTCCAGGAAGAAATGACAGCTAAAGAGTAGATCAAAGCAGATATAAACAACATAACTGAACAAGTATTTAGAATAATAGTCATAAGATTAATCACTGGACTTGAAAAAAGCATAGAAGACAGCAGAGAATCTATTGCTGCAGAGATAAAGGAACTAAAAACTAGCCATGATGAATTAAAAATGCTTTAAATGAGGTGCAAAATAAAAGAGGCAGTGACAGCCAGAATTGAAGAGGCAGAGGGGAGAATAGGTGAAATAGAAGATAAAATTATGGAAAAAGTGGAGGCTAAGAAAAATAAAAATAAAAAGTAAGACAAAGAGAGACAAATACTGTATGATCATACTTACATGTAGAATCTAAATAAAGTTTTAGAAACTTACAGAAACTGATAGTTCTTTTTCAATTAAATGATTGCAAAGAATTGCCATCTCAAAACCTATTTTTAGGGAAGAAAGGCTCAATGAAACCCGGACTTCAATCTTAAAATATTTTACATACTTATGTAATTATTAATTATAGGAATAGTTAATAATACCTACCACCATGTATTGATAATGGCAACTATCCTAGATATATTATCAATATATTCTATGCTTTTCACAAGGACACTTTGATACAATTTTTTAAAAATTTAATGCATGTAAGAATATGCATCAGAGATGCAAACCCTGGTCTGACCCTGTAGTCAATGCTGTGTCCACTATCTCTTGCTTTTTAACATAATGAATATTTTCTTAGTTCTTATACGACAACTGTTCTATTTAAACATGATTTTATCACATCATCAGAAATTATTTTTGAAACAGCTTTAATTCTTTGTTTATTTTGGTGAAAACATTTACTCTGTTTTGTTATTATGATGAATACAATTAGGATGTATGTCTTGATAACTGATGCCTATGACTGTAACACCTTTTCTAAGACAAAGGTTTTGTATTTTTCTGACAAAATGCTGTAGAAGTGATAAAAGTTATGAAAAAAGTAATAAAAGATACAGAAAATAGTATCAAAATAAGCAGATCAGCAATGTGATGAAAGAACCATTTAGTTTAAATAGTAAAAACACTTGGGGAGAGAATAATGAGAATACAATACAATCAGGGCTGTGCCTGTGAAATGTCTGAAGAGGCATTCTAGGGAAAACAAACAAAAAACTAGTTATTCAAAAATATTGGAAAAATACAATTATTTATATCAACCAATTATATTGACAACTCACTCTTATAGTATCTTTACTAAAACCCAAACCACTAATATTTCTCAACTTGCTTCATGTATCTCACATTTGTTAATTGGTCTTTGAATTTACTAATTCTTATTGTAAAACTGATAGCCTCAGGGCACCTGGGTGGCTCAGTGAGTTAAGGGACCTACTCTTGATTTCAACTCAGGTCATGATCTCACAGCTCATGGGATCGAGCCCCATGTTGGGTTCTGTGCTGACAACATGGAGCGTGCTTAGGATTCTCTTTCTTCCTCTCTCTGCCTTCCCCTGATCACAAGGGAGCTCTCTCTGTTTCTCAAAGTAACTAAATAAACAACAGCAACAACAACAAAAACCGATAGCTTGGATAATATTGTACCTTTTGAGGAGGCAAAACTGCCACAATAAAACTATGACTTACTGCATATAATAGAAATATTAGAAGGTGTGTCTTTTCTATAAAACTACAAAAAGCCAACATTAAAATAACAGTTATATTAAGGATAACTAGAATTTGAAAAGGTTCATCCATAAAATACTATTCACTGGAAGTATTTTGTTAAGAGGCAAGACTTCTCTGATATGTAAGTCAGAAGCTTTAAACATACACAGGTGTAATTATATGTATATATGTATACATTTCCATACAATCAAAATTATACCTCCCAATCCAAACTGTCATAAATTTTCTCTGCTTCTGCTTACAAGATTTCATTTACATCTTAAAGTATATGGCCCTGTAATCATATAGATTTAGATATTTATCTTTACATTGTATATGTAGAAATGAAGTCTAGATAAACCCTTAAGTTCTCAGTCTCTATTAAAAATAGTTTCTAAAAAGATAACGTTCTTTTTTAGAAAATAATGGTTAAGAGAAGATTTTATCAGTGTAAGTCACTGCTGACACTAAACATTGCTGGATTCTTGATCCTACTCTGTATGGTAAATCTTCAAGGTGGCAAAAAAAAAGTTAGCACCATAAGACACAATTTTAATGAAATGGAGTTTAGAGTTTATACATCGATTAAAAATACCCTACACATATTCCAATTAGTATTTAAAATGTTCAAGCTTCTTAATATCACCATAAAAATATTAAGTGGTTTAGCAAGTCTTGATACAATTTGTGTTTCATCTTAATAAAGAGGGCCCCTAGGCTTTCTCTAATTGGAACCCAGAAATGATTGAGTTTCTTGCTGCAAATGAATAACAATCTTCCCTGCTGTTCAGGCAACCAAAGGAGATCATTTAAAACGTGGTTCCAGTCTATAGTTTCTATGTGATAAGGCTGAAAAAGAGTAGGAGCTAGACACCAGGAGTAACAGGACAGTGACACAGCATCAGGCATGAGATAACACTATATAACTACATAGTGAGAACACTAATATAGTCAATCCAGTTTGCCTTAAAAAGCCCTGATATTAGAATTTGAAAATCTTCTGTAGGAGATAACATTTGATTTATGATCCTGTCTACCATATCTATATGGCTAAAAAGATGTGTTTTTTTTTCCTTCTTTATGCACCTAATGACATTCTGCAGCAGTTTCTTCATACAATGACAGAAAACAACAACAATAACAAAAAAATCAAAACAAAACCAAAAAAGTGAAAGAAGAGACCAAACATGCTTGTGCATTATTTCTCTTATTTTGTGAGGTCTTGGTGGAGTTGTTTTACCTTAACAGAATTTTTTTTAAATGTTTTGTTTCCTAGATATCTAATGATAGATTTTCTAACATCTGGAATAATACCTTATTTATAAATTAGTGTTAGCAGGAATTGCCACAACTTCAGACTGGCTAGCTGTCTATTTAATATCTGGAACTGGATACGAACGTGATTACTCATTTCCACTGAAATTTTTTATTTGGTCTTTGGGGCATTTATTCTGTAAAGTTCTACCATAGGAATAGTCCTTCTGATGCTTCCAACTGTATATGGGATCAATACTCCCTAGGTATTGATGGCAATGGAATCTTGCTTTGCCTTCTTAGATCTCATCCTCTTTTAGGTTCATGCTTAAGAAGAAGAATAAAGAATAAGCAGTTTGGTTATGGAAAAGCTAGTGTCATAATGCAGATCTCCTAAAAAAGAATTCTCCTGGTATCCTTGTAGAAGTAGACAGGAGTAAAAGGTCTTCCAAACTGTGAAAGGGATATGCTTTCCAGTATCTTCCTTTTCCCAAATGGTTCTATCTCCTTTGAGCTTCACAGAGTCTTTTCCTTCATAAGCACAGTACATCTAACACTAAAATTAGCCTTATGACATGAAACTTATGAAAATGAAAGAAAAAAATAAGTCACTGTAAGAGTATCCAAGTAAACATCTTGTTCTGGCTCAGAGTTGAAAGAAGAAAGAAAGAAAGAAAGAAAGAAAGAAAGAAAGAAAGAAAGAAAGAAAGAAAGAAAGAAAGAAAGAAAGAAAGAAAGGAGGAAAGAAAGAAGGAAAGAAAGAAAGGAGGAAAGAAAGAAGGAAAGAAAGAAGGAAAGAAAGAAGGAAAGAAAGAAAGAAGTTTACAAATACATGTATCTTACATTTCTTTCATATAAGACAAAGCAGGGAATTATAGTTAATAACTTGGTGCCTTATATACTTATGTACTTATAATTTTATGGCATATGAAGATGACTATTGCCTTTATTTCAGTTTAAAAACTCCCAGGTGGTAAAAGATGTGATTGAAGATTTAATACTAGGAAGATTTTTTAAAGCCCAACGCTCCTCTATTTCCTGTGATATTTTTACTCTACAGTGAAAGAAGGTGGTAGAAATTACATAAACATCTTGATCCCTTTTTCTGCTTTAAGCAAAAAATGTTTAAATCAAGAAATTATACTGAAGAGTCTATGTATAACACTGTTTATGCTATCAAATTTTTTGAAAAATGGAGGGAGAGAAAGAAAAGGGGAGGGAGATAAATTAAATGCAAACTTACAAGTAAGTTAAAAATTCAGTTCAAGTAGAAAAACTTAAATTTATGGGGTTCTGGGAAGAAGGATTCTGAGGGAATCTAGCCCAGGCAGTTCTCAAGTCACTGGATGGAGGTTGCACCCATAAACCACCGCCCAAACTTTGCCAACCAAGTGGGGTAGAAGAAAAAAAGAGAAAAGGAAGAAATTAGAAGCTGGTATTATTTACTTCTTTTCTTAAAATTTAAAACATAAACACAAAGCAAGTTCAAGGAGTAACCTTTCTTAAGCCTATGAGACTAATTCAAAATAATAATTTTGTAATGGGTCTCTATTGGAAGCAAAGGATGTGGCTTCAACACAGGAAAATATTGAATGATTACTTTTCAAGCTATTTATTACATTAAGCACTTCAAGTTTAAAGATACACTAAAGATTATTTTGTTACTGAGGATCAAATGAGAAGTTTCTGAAAATAATTTGTAAATTGCATTCTACATATATTTAAAGTCATAATCTTAATTATCAAATGTTGATCTAGAACCTTGGAGAATTCATCATACTGTGATTTTTTTCCTCAGATTTGATTGTTGTGCAACTTAATAGTGATGAAATATGCTTTTCTTTCATTCCTAATATGGATTTCATACTTTTATTGGAAACAATTCTTAAAACATCAAGGAATTTTTATATTATCCAAGCTAACTTTGAATATTTTACTTGTCATGGTTGAGGTTCATTTTAACACATAATCAATGAAACGTTTTGGGTCTGTCTTTACAGACACAGTTTTGTTCAAAGAAAAACAAAACTTCAGGAACATTTAAAGTAGTCTTCAATGAGACTCGATGAGTTTAATTACCAGAAAATGTTATACTCTTACACTTATAATCTTAAAACAGATAAGAGATTAGTGAAGATTTTTATTGTTGTTTGTTGAGTAGGTACTTCATAAGTTTATACAACCAAGAAACAAACATGTGCAAATTTTTGAGCCAGAAATTATGAGGGAGGTGAGAAAAATAGTCCTCTCTCTGTGATAGTACATTTTAGTAGATTGTATGTCATCAACCATCATCAACCATAAAACTTGCAGGGCATGGTAAGTGATATAAATGAGTTATAAAACAAATAAAGATTCATCATACCTAGATTAGGGACATTACAACAGGCTTTACAAAAGATAGAACTCTTGATTAGTGTCTTTAATTGTGGTAGGATTTTGGGTAGTAGAAATGGATGATGCCAACTCAAGAGAAGTCAGAACCCAAGATAAGGTGCTTGAGTTCCATGCTCCAGAGGCTATGTTGTTAAAAAGATGGATTTAAATATGACAGGTGCCAAGAGAAGAGAATACAGTTAATAATAGGAAATACTGTGATTTGCTAAGATAACTAATTAGGAAACAGAAAAATTAAAGTAACTTAATAGAATAACTGAGTTGCGAGTAATAAAATTAAAAGCCAATACATAAGTCGATATGAAAAAACAGGCCAAATATGCTTGTCAGGAGCTTAGTCCAAGACAAAGTTTATACGACAAAACTGAAAATGAAAAAAAAAATTTTAGAGTTAGACCAAAAGACTGATGCTGTTATTAGTATAGAAAAGAGATGAAACATGGTAGGGAACATTCTGGTCTTAAAAAGAACAATGAACAAAAGTGAACAAATGGGAAGATTTGGGGTACAGACATGTATTAGGGGGAGGAAACCCAAAAAACAAAAAAACTGTATATTTTTTTAGCTCATAACTCAAGCCTGGCTTTGGATGCAAGGCTAAAACATCTATGCTTTATAAAAAAAATGAAAGTACTTTGCTAAGGCTTTTAAGAAGTGAATTTCCTGATCACAGTCTCCTTGAAGGACAGCAATGTGAGATATCTGAAAAAGGCAGTTCAATGAAGAGACCATATACAGAATTCTTAAGAGTGAAAACCATGTCCTACATAAAGTTGGCATAATAAAGGAGAGCAGAAAGTAATAAAAGGGCTCTTGGGAAAGTAAACACAACTTTTTGGAGCCAGAAAATGTATGGTGTTAATGAAGAGAGAAGAGCTACTTTCTTTATGGTGCCCAGTCTATGTAATAGGAGACATCTCAGTACTAAATAAGAAAAAAATAACAATGTAAAACCAACATACCACCAAACAACCAGTCAAAAAGATAAATAGACAAACAAAAGATAAATCACGATAAAAACAAAGTGAGATATAGCAGATAGGGAAAGTTGATGATTTCACTTTGGGACATGCTGAGTTCAAGTGCTAGAAGAAAAACAAGAAACACAGTTTTATTCAGCAATAAGGAAATTAGAAATCAGGGCTGAGGGAAGAGCTGGATTTATTTTAGAGAGATTTTGGAGCCAAGCTCAAGGAGGAAAACAAAAGGATAGATTACTGAATAATGTGGACTATTTTCACTTACAGGATGAGAAAAGAAAGATAATAAAATCCAAGAAGTCTGAGAGAAGTCAAAAGAGAATACTGTCATAGGAACAAGAAAGAATCTCTTCAAATATTCACTGACTTAAACATTCACATTTGTAACCCATCCAATACCTCAGTTCCTTGAGCCCTCGGTTTCTCGATCCCCTCATATTTGATAATTATTTTTTTAGCCTAACCTCGCCATGGTCACACACAAAACTTAGTCATCATCATTACTTCACTACTATGAAGCTGAAAAATCTCAAGTATATAAATCATAACCTCCCATCTTCTCAGCTCACTGTTTTGGTATACATCAAAACTTCCAATCCTAACTAATGAATTCACCTTTAATCCTCAATCACCCTCTACCACCTACTTCTCTCTTTAACCAGTCTTAAATGCCATCAAGATTGCTGTTTTCTTTTTCCCATCCATTGTGCTTATTTGTTTAATTCCCAAGCATGATGAAACAAACTTTTCTGTTTTCTCTTTGTCCTTATCAGAACATCACAACAAGGTGAAGAAAAAATGAGAAGAGGGTAAATGTTTTGTTTGTTTAAATTCCGTTCTTGAAGTCATCATGCAAGAATAAGCATGAAGAGCGATGAGAAAAACAATTTTGTATTATATAAAAAAAAACAGTTTAAAGCCAAAGTAAATATTATCTCTGTATCTTTGAGTATACCTGTATTTACAAAGTGTGTTTGATTTTCTCATCTGTGAAAATATGCCTCATGTATCATTATAAACATTATTTAGAATATATGATCAGATCACATTTTTTGCCTTCTAAACTCTTTAATATAGTATTTAAATATGTATTTTTATAAAATTTATATTTCGATACAGCTGATATCATCATTTGTTAAGTTGGCTCTGCCCTCACATTTCAAATATTTACGGGTGATATAGTACAGTAAGTGAAGAGAAAGAAGGAAGGAGAGGCATGAAGAAATTACTCAGATGAAGGGATTTTTTTTAGAAATCATCTTCAAAATATATAATTTTTCATTGTATTTCTAGCCTTTTGCAGTTTTTTGTACTGACTTATTTAATAAGTATGCCTTTGTGTGGTATGAGGGAAAAATTGTCGAATGGTTTCTTAGCCTTTTTTCCTCACTGGTCTCCATGCCTTTTGGTGTTTAGTGGTTTCTGGACATGCTCTTCAATCAGATGCTTTATCCTCATCATTTTATAGGTTAGTCTTTGCTCAGCACAGATTTGATATTTCCCTAACTTGCACAATTCTTTTTAAGAAGAGCAATGAGTTGTATTGTTTTTTTTTCTTTCTATTTGCAGTCTGAGAATCTCAGTGATTCTTATTTAAAAAGCTCAACAATGAAACCCCTAACTCAAATATCACCAAAAGTACTTCTCTCTGATCGGGTCAAAGGTGTTTAATGCAGTAATAAATGAAGTCAGTTTGAAGTGGAAAATTCAAGCCTACTTCTTCCATTAAATTACAGGTTGACACTGATTCTGAATCTATCTACTCACTTATGTTAATTCCTGAAATCAACTATTACATGACTACAGTGTCAAGTAGAAGTCTCATTACATTAAAGATTAGATTTAGATGGGACAATAACATCAACATTAAACTCATCATTTACGTTGAAATCCTCAGTAGCAAATAAGAAAAGGACTTCTGATTAATCTGAACATATGCTACTTAATTCTGTGTGTGTGTGTGTGTGTGTGTGTGTGTGTGTGTTTTATGGCACTCTTTGTCTCCAAATTTAAAAGCTTGTAGTTGAAACAGAAAAATAACCTATATGCAAGAGGTAAGTGCTCTTTAGAAGACTTGAAAATAATGGCCTTTTTGAGAGTGTCTGTGAAATCCTGGACTGTGTTTTACTGAAAAGATAGTGTTCATTGATGATTATTTTAACACTTTTGAGAAACAATGCAGTCATACTGCAAACTGTATAATTCCAGCCAATTTATGGCACAACAAATAAAGATTATCCCTAGAAAAGATAAGATTGCCATGATCCTGAAGGAGTGACAGATCTTAGCACTGAAGGAAAAATATTCAAGATTGTGACAAATGCTTAAGATAATCTCTCGAGGGCTTTGTGCGAAAGCAAAACAATTACCCAAGCCTTATCTATACTTAATATTTCTTTTCTTTGGTAAATACAAAATATTAATTCCTGGTTAAAAGATCAAGAAATCCTGAGTAAACACCCAGTCCCTGATCTAAGCAATAATAAATTCCTCTGTGTTCGTACAATAAGCCTAAAATCTCTACGATATATTTAAAAATAATCTTACTTACGAAAATATTTTTTCAACCTATTTGAAACATTCACTTCTGAAATCTTCCTTTGGCTAAACTAGATTTTGGGACATTTTCACTTTAAAAAAAATCAATGTTATGAATCTAAGTTTTTCAGAATCTAACACTTAATCAACCTGTGTACATTAAAAGGACAATTGGTTGCCATATACAATGTATCTATAAGCATCTTAATCAAACGCCTAAAAACCATTCAGTTTTAGAGCACATTACAATGATGGGATCCTATTTTCCATATAAGAGTTACTTTATAATCCATTACTTCTACTAGTATAACATAATGCTAATTAACCTTATAAGATCTAATACTTATGTTAAACACGGTGTTACTGTTATAGAACTGCTTCTGCTCCATGACTTGTTTCTTTTCTCATATTAAAAGCAATGGTCTTAGAAAGATAAAAGTAAAATGCACATCATTTATCTGGTGGCTGGGGAATTAAATGTTCCATACAGGGCAATGCTAAAGAAAATTGAAATTTAAGACTTAAATTTTTGAAAGTATGTTTTAATCATTTGAATGAAATCCTTTTCAGAAAATCAAACTTATCTTTTGGAGCAAAGATCTCTTCAATCTGAACATACAGTTTTGTATCCTGATGGTTTTAGAGGAACTGAAGTGATTTAACTTCAGCCTCACCTCAACTGGTGTTAATGCAATGGTTTTCAAACCTTCTGAGGTGTGATCTACTGAGAATATATTTTATAACCTTATGTAATGTACGAATGCATACAGGAAATAAAAGCTTATTCTTTTTAATGCACTGTGACATTGCTTTTTTCTTTTCTTCTTTATTTCTCTAAATTTACCTTTGTAATTCTATTATTTTCTATTTTATGTTTGTGTTTCAAAAACAGTTTGTTAACTGATCTTATGACTAATTCATATGCCACAACAAGCAGTTTGAAAAACACTGACCCACAGCGAGAGCTCCTACGGCCTATGGGTCTTTTTGTCTAGAGCTGCAGAGTTATTACAGTTTTAATCTTGTTTTTATATAGTCACCTCACCATGTTCGCCCCTATTCTTGTGATCTTGAGTGCTAGTGATAAAGTTGAAGATGGCGACAGCACACCATTTCAGAGACATCTGCTTGTCACAAGTCACAGTGGTTGCTGTTCTCTTCTACTTTTACCTTGCTTCTCTTTTCTTTCTTCTTTCCTTGAAACATCCCAAATATTTCTGGTACTCTGAATTTGCAAGACTGGAGCTGGAGAGCCATCATTAATTACTGATAGATTCTTCCTATTGTAATTAGAGACTTTTACAAATATTCATATTTTCTACAATTTGGGGTATTTTTGCCATTTAAAATTTCTCAAACTGTCAAGTTTAGGGGCTTTTGTTTAATTGAGATTATATCTGAAAAAGTGAATTAATATACCCCACATTGTAAAAACCTGTATAATGCAAGAAAATGTCTTTAGGTTTTTTGAATACATGGCTTTCAGAGGAATAAGAATTTTCTTAGTTTTACTATTGCAGATGGCATGATACTACATATAGAAAACTTTATTAAAGATTCTGCAAAAAAAAAAAACTATTAGAACTAATGAATGGAGTAAAGTTGCAGCATGCACAATTAATATGCATAAATCTGTAGCATTTATACACACTAATTTGGAACTAGCAGTGATAAGAATCAAGAAAACAATTCCATTTACAATCATATCAAAGAAAATAAAACACCTAAGTATAAGTTTAACCAAAGAGGTAAGAGACCTATACTCTGAAAACTTTAAGACATTGTTAAAAGAAATTGATGATGGAAAGATATTCCATGCTCATGACTTGAAAAGATTAATACCTTAAAATGTTCATATTGCCTGAAGCAATTTATAGATTCAGTGCAGTCATAATCAAAATACCAATAACATTTGTTATGAAATTAGAACAAATAATCAAATAATCTTAAAATTCATATGGAACCGCAAAAGACCCCAAATATCCAAAAGCAATCTTGAGAAAGAAGAACAAAACTGGAGGTACCAAATTACCAGATTTCACATTATACTACAAAAATATAGTAAAGAATATAGTTTGGTACTGGCATAAAAACAGACACATAGATAAATGGAACAGAATAAGGTGCCCAGAAATAAACCACACTTTCATGGCCAATTAATCTGTAACAAAGGAGGGAAGAATATACAGTGGGAAAAAATAGTATCTTTAATAAGTGCTGTTGGGAAAACTGGACAGCTGCATGTAAAAGAAACTGAATTACTTTCTTCCACCATATAAAAAATTCACTCGAAATAGATTAAGTACTTAAACCTGAAGACCTGAAACCATAAAATGAAGAGAAAACAGGCATCAAATTCTTGGACACCGGGCTTAGCAATTCACACACACACACACAGACATACACACACACATATATATTTTATCTATCTCCTCAGGCAAGGGAAACACAAGCAAAAATTAACTATTGAGTCTACATAAAACTAAAAAGATTCTGTACAGCAAAGGAAAACACTAAAACAGGAAAACGAAAGGAAAATGAAAAAACAACCTACTGAAAGGAAGAAAATATTTGCAAATGATATATCCACTAATGAGTTGGTATTCAAAATGTATAATGAACTCATATGATTCAATACCAAAACAGATTAAAAACGGGCAGTGGAAATCAATAAGCATTTCTCCAAACACAACATCCAGATGGCCAATAGGCGTGAAAAAGTGTTCAATATCACTAATTATCATAGAAATCCAATAGGAGCCACCGTGAGATACCACCTCACACCTGTTACAATGGCTATCATCAAAAAGACAAGAAATAACAAGTGTTGGTGAGAATGTAGTGAAAACGAACCCTTGTACACTGTTGGTAGACACGTAAATAGGTGTAGGCAATATGAAAAATAGTATGGAATTTCCTCAGAAAATTAAAAATAGAAATTCCATATAATCCAGCAATTCCACTTTGGTTATTTATCTGAAGAAAACAAAAATACTAATTCAAAAAGATATATGTGCCCCTATATTAATTGTAGCATTATTTACAATAGCCAAGACACAAAAGCAACCTATCAATAGATGAATGGTAAGGAAGACATACATACATATACACACAGTGGAATAAAATGCCCAAAATCTTGCCATTTGCAACAACATGGATAGACTCAGAGGGCATTAGGCTAAGTGAAAAAAGTCAGGAAGAAAAAGATAAATATTGTATGATTTCACTTATATGTGAAATCTAAAATCCAAAGCAAGCAAACAAAACAGACTCCTAAATATAGAGTAGAAATTGATGTTTGTCAGAAGGGAAGGGTGTGGAGGGATGGAAAAATGGGTGAAAGGCATTAAGAGGTACAAATTTACAGTTATAAAATAAAGCAGTAATGGGATATAAAGTATGGCATAGGAATATAGCCAATAATATTATCATAACTCTGTATGGTGACAGACAGTAAGTATACTTTTTGTGGGGAGCATTTATCTCATAATGTATATAAATGCCCACTCACTATATGGTACATCTGAAAATAACATGGTGTTATATATCAGTTATGCTTTGATTAGACAGATAAATAAATAAATAAAGGAAAAGAGTTCTACCAGACAAATTGCATATGTAAATGAGCACTTATCTTCATGGAAGATAGATTATATAAAACCAAAGCAGTATGAAAACCCATGAAATAAATAATCAGCATATAGAAATTCTATTTGATTACGAATATTCAACATTAATTTAGAATCTAACTGATGTGGTTTTAGCACTTTTAGGATGTCTAGCCTCATTATATACTAAGGACATTACTTGTATTGAATTTGGTTTATAAAAGTACATATAGACCGCCCTTTAGTGTCCTTTAGAGAATGACTTTTTCTTTTCAAAGGAGAAAGATATTTATTATTCTACATTTCCCTCAAAAGAACAAGGCTGATATTTTACTGTGTTCTCAGATTTGTTGTCTCAAAAATGCCCTTGTTACTTATTTGGTCCATCCTCTCTAAAGTAAATATATATAAAATCTGGTGAATGGTACAAACAACAGTGAAGAAAGAGTTCTAAGAAGAAAGAATTTACCACAACTGAGAAGTATTGATAGAGGTTTATGTTTCTCAAGTTGGAATATTTTGAATGGTTTGGATACTTAGCTGAAAAGGAAAAAAAAGGTTTTTCTATTTCACTTTTAATTGAATTAATTTTAGCTTCCACATTTTGTTTCCTTCACATATTATGCAAAAGTAATAGTCAAAATATTTGACATAGTCACTGAGTAATGTATTTCTCCATAAATTGACTGGTGACCACTAGAGGGATGGTATATGCATACATACACACAATGGCATACGACTCGGTGATGAAAAAGAAAGAAATCGTGCCATTTGTAACAATGTGGATGGAACTAGAGGTGATTATGCTAAGCAAAATAAGTTAGTCAGAGAAAGACAGATACCATATGATTTCACTCATAAGGGGACTTTGAGAAACTCAACAGATGAACATAGGGGCAGAGAAGGAAAAATAAGATAAAAATCAACAGGAAGGCAAATCATAGGAGACTCTTAAATACACAGAACAAACAGGGTTGCTGGAAGGGGGTGGGTTGGAGGGATGGGTTAAACGGGTGAAGGGTATTAAGAACGGCACTTTTCAGGATGATCACTGGGTGTCATGTGTAAGAGATGAATCACTTAGTTCTACTCCTGAAACCAAGACTATACTGAATGTTAACTACTGAATTTAAATAAAAATCAATCAATCAGCCAATCAATAAAAATAAAAAAAAATTACAAGGATTTAAAAGCAAATCTTACTGAATAGCACTTGGTGAGCAAAGGGTTAATGTTTTATCCTTAATTAAAGATGAGCTATAAAAAATGATGAGGCATAGTATTATAGAATTTTAGGTTTTTCTAGTGTTGAGTGATTTTTGTTTCTGTAATTTTGCAGAATTATCATTTTGATAATTTGTTTTTATATAAACACACATACGACGTTTATATATCTTTAGATAAGGAGTAAAATGCTAGGATGTAATCTCATAATTAATACATAAAAACCCATAGAGTTTTAAACCCATGAGCCTAAAAGTCCACATCTTGAAAATTTCATCAATGTATATGACAGCATCATTCTACAATGGTGTCTTAAACATACCGAGACATTTTTGTGTTAGTTTCCCGATGAATATTTACATAATCCCTCAAAATAATTGGCTTTTTGTTGCAACAAAACTGCTTACCTAGAAATGTTCAAGAAGTACATTTCCTCTATGGATCTATAATCGTGGTTCTGCCTGCTCTTATGGGACTTTTGCAAGACACAGGAACGTTTAATTGAAAATGATTGAGTGCCCAACACAGCACAGATGCCCAGCCCAAATAACAGCAGTGGAGATTACAGAGAGTCAGCTTCTTGTTTCGAAAACAAAACCAAATATATTCGGTCTCATTTCCAAGATAACCACTTGTGTGTTTCCAGAGAGTCAATGTGTGATTAAATTTTGAAACCATGAGATGGAAGCAAAAGACCATATGGGCCTCAGAAAAGAAATTCATATGGGAAGGACAGCACAAGAATGTACAGACTTTTTAATTATGAAAACTGAGAGCTAATTTCCCAATTTTTATACCTTTAAAAACATGGTAGAAGAGACTGGCTATATGGTCTTTAATTGTAATTAATTAAGTCAAATTCAAATCTAGATATTGGAACACACATGCACACACACAAAACAAAACAAAAAACAATCTAAATGTCCTGTAACTTTTATTATGCCAATGACTGACATTGTGAGAGCATCTAAATGGTAAGGAGACCCTCGTGATGTTTTTTCCACCAGTTATTTCAGTGATATTGTAAGTATAGGATTTAAGAATACAAACATACTTGGGAGGAGTGTTTTCTTTTAACTTCCTACTGATTCTGCTCACCCTTTAGGACTTCACACCCTATCCCATTGTGTTGGTTTTGCATTTGCACAGATATTGCCTTGTGGTTGTAACCTGCAGTCCTAATCTTAAAGATATATAAAATTAAGAATAAAATATGCTTCTTAGAAATATATGTCAAAATAAAACAAATATACCTAATCATAAAAGCTAGTCAGAAGTTATTTAGATATATTTAGAAACTCTTTAGAAATACTCAGATATGCTAACAGTTTGAGCTTACATAAGTGCTGTTTTATAAATTACATTTTGTTTTACATATTTGATTGAAATATAGGCTTTCGCAATAGTTGGTGAAAGCTCTCATTTTTGCCAACTTCAACAGGTTATTGTGAAAAATCAATAAAATAGAACTGAAAACACTGGGTAAACAAGAAAACATAACTATTAGTGTTGTTAATTTTTTTTAATGTTTCCTTATTTTTGAGAAAGAGAGAAAGAGTGCAGGCAGGGCTCCATGCTGACAGCAGAGAGTGCAACGCGGGATTCGAATTCAGGAACCCTGAGATCATGACCTGAGTTGAAGTCTGATGTTCAAACGATTGAGCCACAAAGGCACTCCAGCGTTGTTAAAAATTTTTAAAGCATGTTTGTAATCTCAGTTCTCCCATTTATCAGCTGTGTGAAAAGGTCATATAACCCCTACAAAACTTATTTTTCTCATCTACAAACTAGAAATGATTATGGATTTGTAAATCTTTTACAGCAAGATAGTTGCATGATTTAAATAAGACAATAAGCATAAGAGAATTGGGGAAACCATATCAAAATGAGGATTTTATACCTCACAGACTCTGGATTCTCAAACACTCATGAGTCATGCCTTTCTCTCAGTTTTGGTTGTGTAAGGAATTCAGATCTCTTGGTTTGGCTTTCTGTCAGAACCTGCTAACTGGTTAGTCTCTTTCATTCCAGCAGAACTGCCCGAGAGTGTGGCCTTTTTTTACATTTGTGGGACCAGAACTCATTCTTTATTCTTTCCAGTCCATTCCAATTATTCTAAAACTTTTCCTACCTTTCACACTATGAAGGTACCACACCTGTGACTCAGTATTTTCCAATTTCCCATTCCAAGCTATCTTATATTTTTGCCCCTGACAGGGGTTCATGCCTCTGCCTCTCTTCCAGCACCTCGTTACCATTTAACCTCAACTAGCAAAGCCACATCGCTCAATCAGTTTAGTCAGCCATGACTCTGGTATAGATACTTTGCTGTTCAAACGGGCTTTTGAAAGCCACAGACCATTGTCCTAGAGTGTGTTCGTTATGCTTGGAACCTTGAATTTTGGAGCTGTGGAAGAAATTGGGGATGATAACCAAATTTTTAGGATTGCCATAGCAGTCCAATATTAGTATATGTATTAAATATATAATTAAGACTCCCAGGTTTAAAATTTGGTAGGATATACTATATGTACTTCTTAGACGAAATCATAATTTACCATCATCTTCATGATTGTTATTTATTATGAAATTACTTAGAAGCAGAAATTTCATATACATTATTACTGATCTTTAAAACAATTTTTCCACTAGATTTAATTTTATTAATTTTTAGAGAATAAGAGTGAAACTCGATGTAAACCATGCATTTTGTGGTAAAAACGATGGGTCCGTGTAGGTTCATGGTTTGTAATAAAAAGTATCACTCTTTGTGTGGGACGTTGGTAGTAGGGGATGTTGACACGTGTGGGGACACAGGTGTATGGGAACTCTGTACTTTCTACTCAATTTCACTATGAACCTGCAACTGCTCTGAAAAGAAAGTTTATTAGTTAAAAATAAAATACTTCAGGGGCACCTGGGTGGCTCAGTTGGTTAAGCATCTGACTTTGGCTTAGGTCATGATCTCACAGTTTGTGAGTTCGAGCGCTGCGTTGGGCTCTGTGCTGACAGCTCAGAGCCTGGAGCCTGCTTCGGATTCTGTGTCTCCCCTTCTCTCTGCTCCTTCTATACTCATGCTCTATCTGCCCTCAGTAATAAATAAAGATGTTAAAAATTATTAAAAGTAAATAAAATAATGTAGCTAAATGACTTGTTCAAATCTATTCAGGCCACAGATATCCACAGATTTATTATTTAAACCTAGTTTGTATTTCTCTTTCTAATGCACCCCACGGCTTCTGATGCCCCAGAGAATGACCCAACACAGGGCTAGAACTCACGAACTATGAGATTGTAACCTCAGTTGAAATCAAGAGTCAGACGCTTAACAGGGTGTGCCACCCAGGTGCCCCTCGGTCAAATATTTTTTTAAGAAACAAACTTAGGCATCATATCTGAACAGAAATACAGACCTTGATGATTAACTAGATGACTTTCTATAACATAGATGGCAGGAAAGAAATAACTTATCATGTAATTAACATCTATTTTGCGTTAGGTCAAATGATATGGCATCGCTATTACTGTGGATGAATATTATTTTTTCAAAATTTACGTTTTGTCCAGTTTTGGCCTAAAACATTTCACTTTGATTATGACTTGCTTTCTTTAACTCCTGGTTTAGTTTGTCATTTCTTCTGGCAGTGAATAGATTGTACAACAAGAAATAAATAACCTATGATTTTATAAAGGTCATTTCAGGCTGGGAAAACTGACTTGATATAATAAAACTGTTTTGCCTTAATTTACATCTCATTTTTCATTTCTAATATGTTAATAGGAAAATGCATCAAATGCATCAATATGTTCTTATCAGATTTCTTCTTAAATTCTTAATCATTTTGAAAATAGATGCATAATTGTCGCTCTAAAATACCTCACTAGTTGTTATATGGTATGTGATCTGTCTTCCTGAAGATTAAAATCTTTCTTCTTGTAAAGAACAGGGGACATTATATGTTATGCTATTATGTATGCTAGATTTATGCCAAAACATAAGAAAAACTGTGGTTACCAGAAGGTAAAATAGTAAGTAAAACATAAACATCACGCTGGATACACAGAGAACTTTATCCACACCTATAATTATTTTATTTTATAGATTAAATGCCAAATATTCATTTATTTGACTGAAAATGTCCCACTGGTTTGTGAAGCAAATTCACATTGTGTTAAGCATTTGATTAAAATAAATGATGATTCTTTAGCTTTAGCGTGTGGGGGGCCACCCCATACCTTTTAAGGTCATGACTTTAATGTAATGGAACAGCTTTTTCTTTCTCTACTTCTATAAATGGAGAGGCTGCTGCCTGAAAGCTGTCTGGGAATTCAGCCAAAGAAAGAAGAAGGTTGCAAAAACTCTGGAGACTTGAAAGAAAAGTGGTTGGCATTAGCTCTGTCCTCACTTTAAACTAAAATTAAAACAATAGACAGACATGTACAGTAATCTCTCTTTTAAGGAAAGAATACAATGCCTCTATAGTAATGTCAAGTGGAACAATTTGGTCCTGGCCCAAGTTATGCAGCTGTTCCACAGGAAAACAGCAAAAGGCTTCCATCCAAAGCAGGCAAATAAGGCATGATTGTTCATAAACAGTCACTGGGGCCCTCACATTTAGAACAAGGAAAACAACATTAGCATCCAGGAGGGCAGGTTAGGCACATGAGTCTCAGCACTAACTCAACCACGCCATCATTTTATGATTTATATAAAAGATAGTGGTGTTATTTTGTCTACTATCCATATGTCTAATAACTGTGAATAACTCATTCTTCAGGAAATTATACACTGGTCAAATATTTTTTAATGTTTATTTCTTTATTTTGAAAGAGAGAGAGCAGGGGAGAAAGAGAGAGAGGAAATCCCAAGCAGGCTCCTCACTGCCAGTGCAGAGCCTGACACAGGGCTCGAACTCATGAACTATGAGATTGTAACCTCAGCCGAAATCAAAGAGTCAGACGCTTAACCGGCTGTGCCACCCAGGCGTCCTTCAGGCAAATATTTTTTTTTTAAGAAACAATAAAAATTTGATCATGGATTAAAGGTACAAGATGAAAAGGGATCTTATATCCATTATCCATTTCTAATTTTCACCTACTTATTCAAGGTGGATCAGGCAAATGGTAAAGATAGTAGAAATTAAGTGTTTGTGTAACCAATAGGAAGAAAAGTCACGGTGTTGCTTCATAGTGGTTTGAAAAATAACAAAATGGGGAATCAGGTATAAGACCTGCAAAGCAATAGAGCAGAACTTTGACAGTGATTACCAGAGTAAGACAGGAAATTCCAACCTATGCACTGGGTGTATGTGATATCACATAAGTCATTTTCACTACCATTCTTTAGGCTTTTTTTTTTTATTATTATTATTCTATCTCACAATATGGACAATCTCTCTACTATTCTTTTTATTTTAAAACCCTGTTTGACATAAATTCCTTTTCTCATTCCGTTCTACTTTTCATGATTCATTTTCTGAAATGGGTGGTCTTTCTATTTTCTTTACTCCCCCACCGTCTACTAATTTCCTGATTAATCCATTTCAATTTGACTTCTGTTCTACTTGCTCTAGTGAGACTATTTTCTTTATGATCAGTCAGATTTCCTTCTGGGAAAATCCAAGGATTTCTTTTTAGTCTTCCCTTGTTTTTTGTCCTATCTGCCTCATCTGGCACTGTTGGGGATAGAATAAAACTAAAGAGAGGCTAGGAATTACCCTGTCTTTAAAACAGGTTAATGCCTTCATTTACTAGAAATGATAGTTACTTTGAAAATGCAGAAGAGTGGATTTTAAGATGATTCGGAAGAACAGAAGAGAAGCAGTGGTCTAAAGACCGGAAGGACTGAAAGAAGATGGCTATTTCTCTAATGTCAATGGCCTGGCAATCTATAAGGAAAGAAAGTGATAAAATGGAAATTGCAAATGAGTGTACAATACAAGAGAATCAGTTAATACATATTTATTTGTAGACTATAGCATACTGAATAACATTGGGAACTATAAAGATAAAATAGAAAGACCATTTTAACTCTTACAGAGCTTAGAAGGTAGTCACTAGAAGACATTATACTAATTAGAGATATTTGTATGTAGTTATAACCTCCTGGTAAAAACAGTTTTTTAGGATTTTTGGCAAGTTTCCAAAAAGGGCATTCATACAGAAAAAGGCCTGATAAGAGAGGACGCCAAAAGGAAAATATTTCCCGAGACTAGCCAGTTTTTCACCTTCAGGCATCCAGGAGTTCATCTTCAGGGCTCAACATTATTGTAGGGCCCATTCTAGTTCTTCAAAAGTTACTTTGGCTAACATAAGTGACAATTTAAACAAGGCAATTGAAGTAGCAGAAAATAGCTGAAAGAATGTACGTCTGGGCGCTGATTGAACTGAATTTAAATCCCGAGTCATCCTTTTTATACTTGGATGAATAAAGGAGATTTGGTTAACATTGCTGAGATTTAGTTTTCTTTTCTGTAAAATAAGGAATACCTTCTTCTTTCCTTTATCTTTTCCCAAAGCAATATGATATTAATCAGGATTTTTCTGACAAAGGTAACATTTTTCTATTTCCCAAACTTCTGCAAGCTTTGTAGTACCAAATAAAATAAATAAATGAAAGGCTAGTGTACTTTGCGTCCATCTGCAGTGCAGAGGAGTAATGCACACCCGAGCGTATTTCTAGATAGCTAGAAATACAGAGACCCACAATGAGACACAACCATAAATTATTCAAACATATCTGAGCTGGGGAAAATGGACTACCTAAAGACCCAATTACGTAGACCCTCCAACAAATTATTCACATAAATTAAATGCTGTTTCTATT
This sequence comes from Paguma larvata, assembly GCA_030068075.1. Classification (NCBI taxonomy): domain Eukaryota; kingdom Metazoa; phylum Chordata; class Mammalia; order Carnivora; family Viverridae; genus Paguma; species Paguma larvata. Next base: position 115,806,494 of record CM057824.1, read on the forward strand.
GTTGGAAGTAGATATGGAACCAAAGACTAGATCATTGACAGGTAATTAGATACTATTTGAACAGGGATATATTTATTTTCCATCCTCTTCTCATTTAATTGCCTAAGTTGTGCATATATTCCAAATGTACACACATGTACTTTGGGGCAGATGAGTGAAGAAAAGGTAAAAGCAAAACTTCTTTGCTCTGCCCTCATCCTGAGTCCCTTTGTGTCCTCATATATATGCTGACCTCTGAGATTACAAGGAGGAAGAAAAGCAAAAACAAAACAAAACAACAACAGAAGCAGAGCGCAAACAGAACAGACTGACTTGGGAAATAATAAGTGAAAGCAACAGGAGAGGAAATAGAAGGAAAAGTTAGGAAAGAAATTCTGTTGTTAGATACATAGAATCAGGACTAAAGAAATTAGGGTTGAAGCATGTCTGAAGCTGAATGAAGTCTATTCCACTTTTCTCTAGTTGAAAGTACTGAACTTAAAGCCAAAAGTTCTTGTTAAAGCTATAATACCGAAATGCACGGTTACACTCAGCATACTGTAGTAGAAAAATGTTTTCTATAAGCAATTTAAGCTTATCAGAAGGTGAGAACTATTCAAGAGAATTGCACAGTATATATGTAGTAAGCTACTATGAAAAAGTTGTTTCCTTTCAAGGTCTAAATGCCTTAAGTATTTTTTAAAATATAGAAGAAAAATAATGGATTTACTGAATGTTCTTTAAGTCAGTATTATTTATATCTTTGAAAAAAATTACTGGAGAAGAGAATAGTTTTAAAATATCAAAACTTTGATAAAGAAAGTGTGAATTCACTTAGCGTGTTAAAAATTATAATACCACATCATTGAGGAGTTGGTATTTCAGGCTTCTGCCTTAAAATTCTTTTAGAAAAATTTCTCATGGAATAATAAATATACAGTTAAATAACAAATATTATTAGAAATAACTTTTATAGGAATTTAACTTGATTTTCACAGAAGCAACCCCCCATTGTTATATACTGAAAAAAAATTAAATTTCTCCAATTAAAATTTAACAGAAATACAAATCAATAGGAAGCTTTTAAAATAATCAAATAAGTGACTTTCAGCTCAGTGTAGACTACTATATTAGAGTGATCAAATGGCTGTCAAATAGTCCTTGAGTATTCCGTATTTGGATAATTCACACTTGGATTTTGTATAAAAATAGATTTTCTATGTTTATAAACATGTTTCGTGTTTATCAACATGAATGCCAAAAAGTAAAATTTTAAACTTGAAATAATATTAGAACTTATATATTCTGATACTGAAATCACCTTACAATTGAAAATGTTGAAGCATAACACATTCACAAATCCCGTCTCATGGGGGCTACGTTAGTAATGTAGATGTGATTTCCCCTATTACAAAAATGATTTCCCATTTAATTTGAAAACTTGGGGATATTTTGAGGATGTTTCAGTATTTTCAAAGATTTTCATGGGAGAAGTAAGTTCAGCAATGTGTAACTTCTATCAATCTCATGATGTAAACAGTGACTGATTAAACCCACTTTCCTTTCAGGTTGAAATATCTTACTAGTAGTAAAAGGAAAAAAAAATCACAGCTGGAAACCTTCCCAGAAACTTCACTAGATGACAAAGTAAAAGACCAATCTTCCACAGATACTTAATGAAGACATGGTTCAGGGGATTTCTGTGCTCGAGATCACTTTGCCCACCAAGAAAAGACAAAAACAGTGGATTTCTGCCATTAAAGCCTGAAATCAAAGCAGTATAGGAGAAAAAGTGAAAAACTTTATTGCTCATTAAATCACTTACAGTGGTTTTCCTTTGGATTCACAAGTCAAAATTAATGGCTGTCCTTCTTGTGGAAAAGGAGTGGATGGTATAATCTTAACTGATGGTGTATCTAGAAAAAAAATTGGAAAGGAATATTAAGAAATGTCACTAAATACACATAAAACTATAGATTTAATAGTTGCACATCATAGTGTAGGTTCAGGCTTTTTCTTACTATTGTGTATATTTACAGAGAATTTCTTAGAGTTAGCAAAACCGAGTATACAATTTTAAGAAGCTACCACCCTGTCTGGAAAAAGCTGACAAAAATATCTGAATATCTTATGAGCCCCACTGTCGTATTATTTCTGAAATCTGAATATAAAAGTGAAATTGCAAAAAGTAGTTCAGATGAATATCAAGCATTCCATACAATTGTTTCTTCCACTATTTATAGACAGCTATGAATACTATTATTATGGACCGAATGCATTTATGTACATTTGAATAACAGCACTTTTCTGTGGCAGGAATACCAGGAATCACAATAAAGAACCCACAAAGAACACAGGATCAGAAGCATACTGTCTCCTCGTAAGCCTTAGACAGAATTTTTTGAAAATGCAATAATGCAGCCCTTGGCGCATGTTGCTTGCTCTAAAGTACAGTTAGCAAATAATTTAAAATAGTTATTTTGAATATTACTAGAAGTTAGCATTTTGTTTTTATGCTGCAACATAATTATTATAAAATTTTTTGTTTCCGCTTAACAATAAAATCATCCTTGGTGAAAGAGCCTTCAAAAAATACTTTAAGACATAATTTTCATGCCACATGATATTATTTAATCAACACAAAGACACATATTTCATAGAAGAACTGGAAAGTAATCTTACAAACAGAGATGGTGTAAACATGCTTGTTGCTTATTACATCTGCTTATTCTTACATCTGTTTTGCTTATTGTTAGTCCTGGCATTGTGTGGCCCACACGACATAGAATTCCAATCAACATGGGGTTGCCTCCGGCTCTTATCTCTGTAACCTCATCAATAAACAAAGTAGGTTCTGAACGCTCCAGATAGTCACCATTATATTCCCTTTCCTTAGCTGTGATGGAAGAACTGAACCACCCTGGGGTTATACTCACTGTCTGACTGAAACCAATTAATAAGTATCTATCAACTGTTTTTTAGTTTTGTTCTCTTCCTTCAGGAAAATATTACTCAGCTTTGTCATATATCAAACAGTAAACTATGATCCTAAGGCCTTACATCATACTTATGAATTATTCATATATTTTAAATATATTATTTTTCAGTCCTTTAGACAAGATAATATATTCATGATAATCAATGATAATATCCCGGTTGCAAATAAACACTCCATATATATTTTGGTAGATAATTTCAATGTGAAACAACTCAGAAAAAAAAAACAATTTGAAGAAATATGACATATGCTCATCATACTTTTTTTTTTCATTATAATAGTTTATTTTCAAATTGGTTTACATATAACACCCAGTGTTCATCCCAACACGTGCCCTCTTTAATATCCGTCACCCCCTCTCCCCCCTCCCTCACCTCCCTCCCCTCCCTCACCCTCAGATTGTTCTTAGTCTTTGAGAGTCTCTTATGTTTTATCTCCCTCCCTCTCTGTGTCTTTTTTTCCTTTCCCCTCTAGCCCTCCCCCTGGTATTTGCTTAGTCTCACAAAGTCCACCTATTTGTGGAAACATATGGTATCTGTCTTTTTCTGACTGACTTATTTCACTTAACATAATACCCTCCAGTTCCATCCATCTGGCTACACATGGCCAGATTTCATTTTTTCTCATTGCCATGTAGTAGTCCATTGTATATATGTGCCACAACTTCTTTATCCATTTGTCAGTTGATGGGCACTTGGTTTGCTTCCACGATTTGGCTATTGTCGAAAGTGCTGCTATGAACATTGGGGTACACGTACCCCTATGCATCAGCATTCCTGTGTCTCTTGGGTAGATTCCTAGCAGTGCTATTGCTGGGTCATACGGTAGCTCTATTTTCATTTTTTTGAGGAACCTCCACACCGTTTTCCAGAGCGGCTGTACCAGTTTGCATTCCCACCAACAGTGTAGGAGGGTGCCTGCTTCTCCACATCCCCGCCAGCATCTATAGTTTCCTGATTTATTCATTTTAGCCACTCGAACCGGTGTAAGGTGGTATCTCAGTGTGGTTTTGATTTGTGTTTCCCTGATGATGAGTGACTTTGAGCATCGTTTCATGTGTCTGTGCTCATCATACTTTTAACCAGTAGGGAAAAATTAATAAAGGATTAAATTACACTTTGGTAATTTTTCAATTACCACTATCACATTTATGGAATCAATTATTGACTATGACGATTGTATAATATTTTCTTCAAAGCAGAACATTTAAAAAAGTGAACGCAAAATGTTAACAATTATACAGAGCAACAAGTGTCAGCCAGAATGATTCTGGGAAATGAGGTCTATTGTCTTTTGAACTTTGACATATATACATATAGCAAAATGTAATTTCATCCTGACAAATAAAAACAATCTTCAATTCCAGAGAAAGAAGTAGGAGAAGAAAGATCAGAAAAATGTGATTCTAGGAAAGAGAATAAAGTTAAGTTGGGTGTCTGTGATGGTTCGTTTTATGTGTCAACTTGCCTGCACTAAGGGGTACCCAGATACTTGCCCAAACATTATTCTGGGCATTTCAGTGAGAGTATTTTTTATAAGAGATCAACCTTTAAATCAGCAGACCAGGTAAAGCAGATTGCACTCCCTAATGTGGGTGGGCCTTGTCCAATGAGCTGAAGGCCTAGATAAAACAAAAAAGATGATCCTTCCCCAAATAATAGAGAATTCTTTGTCTGATGGCCTTCAAGCTAGAAGACTGGCTTTTTTCCTGTTTTGGACTCAAACTGAAACATTTGCTTTTCCTGGGTCTTGAACCAATTGGCCTTCAGACTCGGCAACACCAGCTCTCCTAATTTATCAGGGCTTTGGACCCAGACTAGAACTAAATCATCAGCTCTTCTGGGTCTCTAGCTTGGTGATTCAGCCTGCAGGTCTTGGGATTTGCAGCCTCCATAACCGTGTGAGTCAATCCCTTATAATAAATCTCTTTCTCTATATATACATTTTATTAGTTTTGTTTCTCTGGAGAGTCCTGACAAATACAGAAACCTAACAAACAGACCCTGAGACATGACTTTTATGGATGTGATATTAGGAAGGACTAGAAAGTGAGACAGGAAGAGAAGGAAGTAAATAAAGAATATACTCTTGAGCAGATTACACAGCGCAACTGGGATTCAATTCTGCTCTGGAACTCTGAGTGACAATGTACGGAATGCCTCAGAATTACTGTATTCAATGAGCAAGGGACAGTAGTATTTAGGGGATATTCACCAATTTTCATTAGTGTTTGGTTGAGGATTACTCTGGAGGAAGCAGCACCTTCTAGTCTACTCAGTGCACAGAAATGGTATATGCCAAAGGGATATTGGCAAGTCACCACTAGTATCTGCTTCAGTGAGGTAAAATATATAGCAGCAGGTATCTGTTAGAATAGAGGAAAACAGAATATGATCTGATTTCTCGTAGGTCTGCTGGTTTTGTATAAGTAGTTTATTACATGTGAGAATTTGTATAGCAAATTATCCTCTGAAGCATGATTCAGGATTCCTTTTATATCCAAATTACAGAATTTTAAGTGTAAACCTGTAATATGTTTTGCCTGTATTTCTGTGGAACTTTCAGGAAGACCACCAAATAACCTCTGAAGTAACCAAAATCGAGAGTTATAACACAATGCACTTCTATTTTACTTCGGAATTACTCAGAATGTCTATTAGTTTCTTTGCCTAAGAATTATTTTTGCTAGGTTTAAGAATACCCCTCTCTCCATACCCCATCACTCCATGTTTCTGCTTCAATTCTTACATCTCTGGCTATTGTCTCTCAAATTCTGTGGTCTTTTTGCAGTTAGCCTCTAAATACTGAGATCACCAAGAATGGAATTCATAATCCCTTCTCTGATTATTCTGGTTGTGTCCTTTCAGCCACAGCTGTCTCTTCAGTTTCTATCTACTCACCTATCCCCCTCAGGTTTACATCCTGGAGCAGATCTCTACCACAAACCACACGTACATATATGAAGCACCTATCTGACATGTCCGCTTGAATGTCTAAAAGACATGGTGCCTTTACTATGTCCTAAATGAACTCAAGGTCTCCAGCCCTTACCTCCATGTTCTTCATCTGGCAATCTCTAGCTCCATAGATATTACCAGCCTCCACCCAGCTACATACACCAGACACTTCTGTTGCCTTGTGTATCTATCGTCAATCAGTTAATCAGGTCTGGTTGATCTACCTCCTGAATAGTTTTCACATCTATTCACTTCATTTTTATAGCTCCACAACTACTACTTTAATCTAGTTTACCACAATAGTGAATGGTCTCTCTCAGGTTAATTTTTGTCCCCCTAAATCTAACTCTTAGAACTTAACAAAATTGTCTTCTCAAAACATAAATCTGATACCATAAAATTTTTGCATGGTTAATCTTTGCTCTTAAGATTAAAAGCAAAATTATTAAAACAGACTTTCAGTTTCATGTGATGTGTACATTTCCTTACTCTCTTGCCTTTTAACACATATTTTCATTCTTCGAATTTCAGATAATTATACTTTTTTCAGGTCTTTAATAAATGTGTTTCATCCTGCTTTTATGTAAATTGTTTAGAATGCTCCATTCTGGAGAGCTTATTGAACTGTTTTAAATCTCAACTCAAATATCATTTGCTAAGGGCATTCATTCACTACCCTCACGGTTGATAGAAGAGATACCTCTTCTACATATTCTCTTTTTCGCATTTATGTAATTTTAAAACAGTCACTGCTATATCCTCAGTATCTTGCACAATGCATTATACAAAATCAGTGCTTGATAAATACTTAAATGAATGAATACACTAAAGATTTTGTTATATTTTCTTATCAGTTTGGTATATTGATTCTGAAATATTAAAACATGTTTAATTGAAATTTTGTTGCAGTCTGTTGTATGTAAAATTAATCTTAAATATTCATGTTATAAACCTTAGATTTTTACTCTTAGCTCATATTTAATTTAATTAAATTTCTATTGCTGACTCTCTTCCTTGTATAAACCTTCTGTGTTAGATAACATTAGATAACAACTTTTCATGATTATAAAAATGCCAATTTGTTTTTTAATGCAAATATCTCATAAATAAACTAGTTTTCTCTCCTCTTCTGGTTTTGGCACGGGTATCACCCAGTTGTGAAGAAATTTATTTAATCAGCCAAAATTCTAGTTTATGTTTCCATATAAATCAGCATTCCTTTTTAAATATTCCATTTTGACAATATACACAAAATTACATTTTTAACCATATCAAATACTACAGTAATGTGATTATTACCCCAAACTTGACTCTTTCTCAAAGATACTTTATTAAAAATTTTTAATATTTATTTATTTTTGAGGAAATGAAAGAGAGAGAAAGAGAAAGAGACAGAGTGCTAGTGGGGGAGGGACACAGAGGGAGACATACACAGAATCTGAGGCAGGCTCCAGGTTCCCAGCTGTCAGCACAGAGACTGACGCAGGGCTCGAACTCACAAGCCATTAGATCAGGACCTGAGCTTAAAGTGGACACCTAACTGACTGAGCCACCCAGTCGGTTTGTTTTTTTAATAACAAAAAGTAATTTGGGCTTTAACAGGGTTTTACTCAATGATAGAGATATCTGTCATTACTATTCCTATTTTATCTTCATCAGTCACATTGTTGTATCCATAAAGCAGTCGATCAAGCACTGCTACATTAAAATTATTTTAGTGAAATATTAATAATATTCTATAAAAAAATCTTTAAATTGGTATACAATTCCAATACTTACTTATTCAGTTATCTTAGCCAACAAAAAGACGAACCAAAAATTTTAGTCATTTCAAAAACTGAGTTAAATTTAAGAATCTTCAATCTCCAGTATTTCTTCAAAATACTTATTTTAATAATTGAGAACAACATGTAAACATTTTTCTCTATTTATTTTGTTACATATCAAACAAATGGAGAAAGTGTCACTTCTAAAAAGTGTCCCAATGCACAACAGAAAATAAGATAGTGATTTTAAAAATCTTAAATTTATGCATGTTTTAGCCAATTAATCTCTTTACTAACCAAGGTATAATTAGAAATGAGAAAGTAAATACTATATAATCCAAACTTTTATTGCGTGCCTTTGCCAAGTCATCTGTTAATAATTTAAAATTTTTTTTCTGTTCATATTTCTTAGGTTATTTGTAGATTTTCTTCTTGGTGGTAGTTTCTCATTTCAAAAGAATTGGGAATATTTTTTTTTAAGTTTATTTATTTATTTAATTTTGAGAGAAGAGAATCCCACTCTGTCAGTGCAGAGCCCAATGCTGGGCTTGAACTCATGAGCCGTGAAATAGTGACCAGAGGCGAAATCAAGAGTCTAATGCTTAATTGACTGTGTCACCCAGGCACCACAGGATTGGGAATATTTTTTTAAGCTAAAGTTACTTACAGAGTAATTCCAGGCTTGCTTTAGAAATCATCTTTTCCTACATATAAATCATCTTTTGCTACATGGAATATGAGCTGTATTTCATCCTGTTTACATCTTCACGAAACAGAATGGCATTTTTCTTTAGTAGTTAGGGAATGTCCATTGTATTCTGTTTTTACATTACTAATATAATACATCGCATTATACCAATTAATGATAGTAAATAAGGAGTCAGTACAAATGCATTATTACTGCTATGAATTTATCTTAGCTTTGTCTTATATGCTACACTCCTATTTTGGAAAATAATAATTTCTAAGTCTGTTTTAAAATGTCTTCAAGTAAGTCCTTTCTGACAACACCATATTCACTGAAAATAAATGTACATATAGAATAATATATAATGTTTATGATATTAATATATAATGTTTATAGCATATAACCATATATAATACATATATATAAAGCACATACAAATGGCAGAGAACAGCAAATAATTCGGTTTAAATTATTTCATAATACAGAATATATACTGTTAATATAAAACAGTGTACTTAGTAAAAAATATGCATCTTTTACATGGATGCTTCATTCACTACATTTTGAGCCTTCAAGATCCAAGGTCTTAACCTATTTAATTGTACGTTGTCAGATCCTAACGAAATGCCTGAAATGTTGTAAGGGTTATTTCTTTAAATGTTGAATGAATAAGTGAATGAGTTGTTTCTCATTTCTCTCAAAGTGCAAGCAAATGAGAACGTTTTGTGTAAGAATATAGAAAATAGGGATATATTCATTCATCCACAAATAATTTTCAGTACTTATTAGCAAACAAGCAAAATAGGTAGATATTTTAAAAGCACGATATTTCCTTTCCAAGGCTTTTGTAGGAATAATATCACTCTTTAAAATCTATTTTTAAAATTACTAAAATGTGGAAAGAAAACACACTTTATTCTTAAGCATTGTTTCTTTTACTAATCTGACAAATTCTGGGTTTCATTTAGAAACAAGCACAATTACTATCAAGAGATAGATTAATGCACTATTTTTATTTTTATTCAAAATTTTAAAAGCTTTATGAACTTGGGAAGGAAGGACACCTCCTGCTTTCCTTGAACTACTGAGGATTTGAATCAAAGTAAAGATATTGATCCAGTGAAATGGATTTTCTATACCCTTAACAAAGATTTTAGAAAAAAAGGGTCTGTGATGAAGCTACTATTAAACCACCTAATGGACAATCTTGAAAGCATGAGCTCTTAAAGTATCTAGTGTCAGTGGTTCAACATTTATCTATCACAAAGGGTTTTGTAGGTGAATAAGAAGTCTTAAATCAAATGTTTTACCAGTAAAAAAAGAAAGGTAAAAATACTTTACCTCTTCTGTAATCAAAGAAATACAACAGAAATTTAAGGTTATATAAAATAACATCAGCCTACTCTGGATGATGAAAAATTGCTAAATAAGAGAAACAATCAATCATAAGGGAACATCTAACATTAGTTTGCTAATCTATCATTAGCTATGTGCTGTATCATTCCATACAGTATAATGCAGTGAGTGAACAAACATGGTTTATAACTTAAACCAATAGTCGTTTGCATTGCCCATGGCATTATGTGGATCCTTGGTTAAAAGCAAATTATTACCTTGATAATTATATATGTTCACAAAAGTTATTTCCTATAAGGAGTCGCAAATATTTCATTTAATATTTCTATAGTTCCTAAATCATATAAGGCATTGTACTATTACCCATTCATATCCATTGCTTCACCACACTTGAAACATTATAACAGTATATAACATTCACACTGTAACATGTAAAGCTCTGTGTTAGTTTTCATAAATAGTGCTACTGAGTGCAAGCAAGCTCATCAGAGCAGAGGTTATGTATATCTTGTTCATTGGTTTATCCTTGGCCCTAAAATAACTCCTGGGTTTCAATTAACTATTTGTTGAATAAACAAAAAACAGATTTTTGTGATATTTTCCAACTACTGGTTAGGGCCACTAGTGTGTTATAAAACTAAATTTATTTGTCACAGCAATCTTCTAATAAAATGAACATTGATCAAATACTTGGTAAAAGTCATTATTGTAGATGTTCTATATGTATTGGCTCATTGAACTCTTTCACACAGCATGCAAGGTAGACTTCAGTTGACTTATTGTACAGAACATGAAACTAAGGCTCAGAGGAGTCACTCACCCCAGTTCATAATCATGAATCACTTACACAGTTTGAATCTTGTTCCCCTGATCTTAACCATACCTCAATAAATTTGTGTTTCCTGTTCCCTCTTAGATGATACTAGGAACTGGTGTTTTTTTAGTAACTTTTGTGTCTTCTATTGTTCTTCAAAATCAACTCTTTCTTCATCTGGTTGAATTGGAAACTGGCGAAACATTTGCTTTGACTCTGTGTAATCTGCACGTTATAAAACTTATCTGGCGCTGTTACTGAATTCTAGGTGTAAAGCACAAAGACTGTCAGTCTATTTGTCTCTCTCTCTCTTTTTTTAACTCTCTTAAATCTCCTTCTTACATCATTTTCCTCTTTGACAAATTAAAATATTCTTTTGAGTCACGGTAGTTAAAAGGTACAAATTTCCAGTTATAGGATTTATAACTCTGAGAATGTAAGGTATAGCATGATGCCTATAGTTAACAATAGTGTATGTATATTTGAAAATTGCTAAGAGAACAGATCTTAAAAGTTCTCATCACAAGAAAAATAATTGTAACTATGTACAGTGATAGATGTTAACTATATACATATAGAGAACTATATATATATAGTTGTTATATATATAGAACTATATATATAGTTGTTAACTATATATACATACATATATATATATATCCTGAATAATTATTATGTTGTATACCTTAAACTAATACAGTTTTACAGTATTATATGTCAATTATATACATATATCAATAAAACTGGGAAAATATTTAAAAAACAAAGAAATATATTCTCTTATCTTATTTATTATGATATATCCTTCTCAAAGATTAGGTGACCATATAGTTTACATATCTTTCTCAACAACGTATTTCTCTTCTCCATAAAAGAATGCAGAAATATTCCTATAGCAAATTTCTATCAAGGACAATTGAGAAACTTTTAAGTATTTTGTAGATAAAAGAGTTGTGATTTCTTGCCTTATATCAATATTATTATATAAGGTTTCTGAACAAAATAATTTAATTAGCAAGCTTATAAACTATCTCTCAGTTAATACTTAAATACTCAAGTAAATTAGGCACCAATGCACCTTCATGAAGCCACTTTGGACTTTTCTCTAAAACAGTGGTTCTCATTCAGAGGCAATTTTTCCCTCCCTCGCTCCAGGACACTTGGCACTGTCTGGAGACATTTTTGCTCCTTATTTTGTTGGTGAGATGTAGAAGGGATACTACTAACATCTCAGAGACAGAGCCCAGGGAGGCTGCTAAACATCCTTCAATGCACAAGACACTCCTGCACCAGAAAGAATCACCTTCCCAAGATGACAATCGTACCCTTTTGTAAAGCATTTGCATTCATTCTTTCCATTACCTATACAACTCTTCCTTATTACAACAGACTAGGAACCACCAGAGAACTGTGAACCCATGTACATTTCTATGGGATGCTAGGTCTTTTCTCAAATCTCTACTTCTGAAATGAAGGACGTGCTGAATACTCTCGGTGAGGCCATTGTAATACTTTCCTGAAATGAAAAGCTGAAAATCAAACTGAGGCTACACCGGAAGGTCTACTACTTTTGTGTTGATACTCCAGCAGTTAAGCAGAACCATTTCAGCGGCAGCACTATATGCTCTCCACTTCCCCTGTGCAGGTAAATAGTGTATGTCCTGGGCAAAATTACAAAGCAAACAATGTCTATATATTTTTTTACTTATTTCACAGGTTTCCTGTTTGTATTCTCAAGCTTTTGCATTTCCATTCGCAATGTATATAGACCTCATAGAAAGTATTTGCTAAACTTGTTTGCATCCATAAGGTATATTACTTTCATAATAATAATAATTAATAATAATAATAATGAAAAACCAAGCACTTATAATACATTACTTGATTTAATCCTTGCAAAAATATGAAGTAGGTACATTTTCCAAATGAGGAAATTAGGTTTAGAGTGATTAGCACAAAGTCACTTGGGGAAGTCTGAATTTCAACCTAGCCTTATCTTTTAAAAATGTGGCATTGATTTTCAAGGTCACACTGTTTCCCAAATATTTTTTTAAACTTCTTTATCACTGCAGTGGTTATTAACCTATATTTGGACACCAAACATTGTAGTCTTATAAAAGCATGGCCTATCGCTATATGACACATCTTACCTATCACCTCAAAAAACGGATGGACTGTGATCACTACTTAGTTATGAGCTCCAATGTGATCGTTCTACACTTAAACCAAAAACTAAATAGCAAATTTTAAAATCGTAGACATCACAAAGATAACTGAAAGGCATTTTGAAGGCACAATAGAACTTCCTGCAGCTCTATAATAATTACTAAAGTCACTAGCCTTGTTCTTAATAATACAAATAAAAATTTTCCTCCTAAAAATATAGGCAAGGTCAACCCTTAGAGTCGAATGGTCCCGATTTTAGTTGTTGAGTTTCTTTTTGAAACAGTTCTATTTTTAGAGACCATATTTCATGATTTGTACCCTTTTTTACATGTCCTCCAAAAAACAAAGAGAAAATCTACTTTTCAAAATTTACTTTTCAATTATGATCTTAAAACACTGGACTCTTGTAAATCGAAGATAATATTATGAAATTATACTGTTGTTATATTTTCTATAGTATGCAAAATCTTGTTACTTTACCTTTTTATGGATTACTTCACCATTAACTTGCCCCTAACTCATCAATTATCCCCAACTATGCTAAAAGGAATGATATAATATGAAAACGGAAGTATGATGAAATTATCTAGAGTGATGGTGTCCAGTAGGGTAACAACTAGTGACATGAGACTATGTAAATTTCAATGTAAATTGATTACAATTAAATAAACAGTTTCTTAGTCACAAGATCTACATTGCAAGTGCTTAGTAGCCACATGTAGCTAGATATTGGCTACTTACTATATTGGGACAAATAAAAACATTTCTGTCATGACATAAAACTCTATTAAACAGTGCTGGTGTGGAAGGACTATGTGAGAGTGGTATAAATCATCACTGTTGCCTGATCCCCATACACATATAGGCTTGGTCAGGTTTCGCATTTTCTTTCATGGTAGCAGAAAAGAAGTCTGGAAATAAAGACACCATCATTCTAATTTTGTTTACTTGTTTATTGGTTGCTTAGCTTTCATGATCAGTTGAGAATTCTGACTCTTTCATTTCCTGCTCAGAATGGCAAGAGAAGAAAATTGACAAAGACATCTCAAAACTATTAGATAGATCAGACGATAAATGTAGAGAGAAAAAAGTAAGACTCAAGAATATGATGATGGTGAAACAGAAGAAATCCTAGAAATCCTAGATGAATTTTATTAAACTGAAAAATCAATAAGTAAACACTTTGTTTCTACAGAAACAAAGGGAAGGTCTTCATCACACAATATTTTGCAACTAGATTTTCTTTTTTTTTAATTTTTTAATGTTTATTTATTTTTGAGAGACCTAGAGACAGCGTATGAGCAGGGGGAGGGTAGAGAAAGAGGGGGACACAGAATCTGAAGCAGGCTCCAGGCTTCGAGCCGTCAGCACAGAGCCCGACGCAGGGCTCGAACTCACAGACCACCGTGAGATCATGACCCGAGCCGAAGTTGGCCGCTCAACCAACTGAGCCACCCAGGCGCCCCCTAGATTTTCTTAAAAAAAGAAATATGACAAAGCTTTTTATTTTTTATGATTTCTATGCATAAGAAACTTGTATAGTTCATAAGTAGATAAATGCTGAAGTCATTTGATAATAATAAAACTTAAATTCATTTTAGTTTTAATTTAGTTGGTGCTTATAAATAAAAAAAAGTTTGCAATTATAGGACAAAGATTTTTTTACTCTCTTTGACAAAATTAGGGACCACCAAAGTTTTTACAAATGTTTCATTCTGACAATTCAAGTGAAAGAAGAATCAGAAACAATGACTAAACAGGACAGAGTAGACATATATTTGAAATCTGGACTTAGTATTTACTACATGATATGTTCCAGGAACATATATGACAATTGTTGCCCTTTGGGGGTATATAGACCATCAAATCTAGGGAAATATGGAATATAAATTCAAGTTTTCTATATTTAAATTATTATTAAGAGTATAATGAAGTTGTTTTTCACTATCCCTTTATTATTACATCTTCGCATTGTTCAAAAAGTAACTTACAACCTAAGAAACTAAAAACAATATGGCTCCTAGGCCCCGATGGTAAGTAGGAATTACATTCTTTCCTGACATATCAAGGGCTAGTATAATAAAGTTTAATATATTGGTGATTATATTTGTGTTAATTATAATATAATCAAATTTGTGATCATTTTAAATTATAAATTTATAAATATTGTTTAAGTTTCAATATTGAAGAAGAAGAAGGTCTGAGGATTGACACTACTTACTTCAAGACCATAACCTAGGCAGTATGGTATTAATGCAAAAATAAATAGATCAAGGAAGAGAACAGAGAACTCAGAGAAAGCCCCATATATGTATAGCCAACGGATCTTTAACAAAGGAACAAAGGCAATTCAATGAAGAAATTATAGTCTTTTTAACAAATGCCAGAACAATTGCACGAACAAAAACATGAATCCAAATACAGACCTTACATCTTTCACAAAAATTAACTCAAAATGGGTCATAGACCTACATGTAATGTGCAAAAGTATAAAGCTTCTAAAACGTAAGATAGGAGACATCTAGACGACCTCAGGTTTAGTGACAACTTTTTAGATACAACACAGAAAGCATAATCCATAGAGAGAAAAAATGATAAGCTGAGCTTCATTTAAATTAAATATGTTTGCTCTTGAGAAAGACACTTTAAAAAAAAGAAAAGACAATGGGGGAAATATTTGCAAAGGTTATGTGTGATAAGTGACTGGTATCCAAAATGTACAAAGAACTAACTCATAAAATTCAACAAGAAAAACAACAACGCAATTAAAACTTTGCAAAAATCCAAATAGACACCTCACCCAAGAAGATACACAAACGGAAAATGGCATATGAAAAGATGGTCAGCGTCACAAATCATTATGGAATTGCAAATTAAAATGAGATACCACCACTGTTTAGAATGGCCTAAATCCAAATCTCTGACAATTCCAAATGCTTGTGAGGACATGGAGGCACAGGGACATTCATTCATCGCTGGTGGGAATGGAAATGAGGTACCCATTTTGCAAGATAGTTTGCAGTTTATTACAAAGGTAAATACGGTCTTGCCATACAATTCAGCAAGACGATTTATAATTCAATATAAACATGTTTAGATTTTCTAAAATGTTTTGTTTTAGTCTTAGTAACATTAAGATACATTGTCTCTTCTTTTCATAATCAATTTATTTGCCTTTTTCCAAAATTTGTTCTAATTAAAATCTGATGCCATTTACTCAAAGAAGTTGAAACTTCTGCTCAAACAGAAACCTGTGCACAGATATTTATTGTGGCATTCTCCATAACTGCCAGAATTTGGAAATAACTAAGATTTTTTTCAAAAGGTGAACGGATAAACAAACCTTGGTATATCCAGGCAAAAGAGCATTATTTAGCAACAATAAGAAATGTGCTCTCAAGCCCCAAAAAGACACATCAGAACCTTATGTGTATATTTCTAAGTGAAAGAAAACAGTATGAGAAGACTATACGCTACGTAACTCCAACTATATGACATTCCAGAAAACACATACCTATACAGCTAGCTAATAGATCACACGTTCCCAGGGAGTTGAGGAGACAGAAGGGACACTCAAGTGGTGAAGCGCTGGGGTTTTTAGGGCAACGAACATATTTTGCATGATATCGAAACCATGGCTGTAGGACATCACACACTGGTCAAAACCTTATATAATCATACATCTTAAATTGTGAATGCTAATGTAACTTATGGACGTTTTAAAAGAATAATCTGTCAATATTAGTTCATCAATTGTTAATATATGTACCACAATAATATGTGATATTAATAATAGGGGAAAAAGTGGGGGGGGTAGGATAAGGGTATATACGGGAACTTTGTACTTTCTGTTCAAATATTTATGAACTGAAAACTGCTCTTAAAAATAAAACTTATTAATTAAAAAAATCATTTGGACTCAGATGGTAAATAGTAATGATATTAAGTATATTAAGAGCTAATCCAATAAAGTTCAATACGTCAATTGACTATAGTTTTCTAACTGCATATTTTTCTCTTAGAAATGTGTGTGTGTGTATATTACAGTTTAATCGGAAAATAGAACTAGAACAATTTAAAAATATTAGGACACTAATAAAATATAGGACACTAATTGAAAATATGTAGTCGCTTTGGAAAAGTCAGACTTAAACTATATTTTAAAAATAGATTTCTAAAACAGAAGGCTATTAAATCAGAAGTTAAAAATATTAGATATTAATAACTTGTGCTTATTTTCTCAATATTAGGTTTTACTTGTCAAAATCTTTTCTGTCTCACTTTCTTATCCAGTTTTTATTCTCAATTAAATTGACTTAAAATTAACTGAAAGATGCATTGTCATCTGTACCATTTATACGTTCCATCATTTGGGAACTATTTTTGAACAGCTTAAAATAATTTTAAAACTTCTAAAAAGTTTTGTAAATTCACACTTATAAAAGGCTTGATTAGGAAAGGCCAGTTGAGAATACACTGGATTAGTTTAATATATGTATTTAATATTTGTTGTAACTTGGAATCTGTACTCACAAACTAATACACTTCTCTTGTCTGAGATTTAATAAAACAAAAAATGTTTGCTTCTATTAATAACAGAAATTTTATAGTAACATATTGAATCCATGCACTCAGATCACTTAAAATATTTACTGATGAAATAATAATTCAATATTGCAGGGACTAAATAAAATATTATTTTACACATAAAAGAATAAACAATTATTTCATGACACATGTCAATAATGTGTTACTATGGGAAATATATGAATGCATCCTTCCTGATAAAGTTTAAAAATCTATTGGACAACCATGTATGAAAATGAATTTAAGATTGTTTAAAGACTTCAATTTTAAGACTTAAACTGTAGAACGCCTAAAAGAAAGTATTAACAGTAAACTCTTTGACATCAGTCTTCGCAATATTTTTTTGAACGACCCTTCCCAGGCAAAGGTAACAAAAACTAAAATAAAGAAAAAAATGGGATTCCATCAAACTAAAAAGCTTTTTCACAGTGAAGGAAACCATCAACAAAGTAAAAAGGCAACCTACTGAATGGAAGAAGAAACTTGCAAATCATACATCCAATAAAGGATCACTATAAAAAATATGTAAAGAACTTACACAATTTAATATCAAGAAAAAATAACCCCATTAAAGAATGAGCAGAGGGCTTGAATATATTTTTCCAAAGAAGACATATAGATGACCAACAAGTACATGAAAAGATACTCGACATCACTCATCATCAGGGAAATACAGATCAAAACCACAGTGAGATTATCACCTCCAGCCTGTCAGAATGGCTATCATCAAAAAGACACAAAATAACAAGTGTTGGTGAAAATGTGGAGAAAAGGGAAACCTCATGGACTGTCGTGCATGAAAGTAAATTGGAGCAGCCACTATGGAAAATATAATGGAGTTTCCTCAAAAAATTAAAATTAGAACAACTCTAGGATCCAACAATTCCATCTAAAGAAAACAAAAACACCAATCTGAAGAGAGATACACACCCTATGTACACTGCAGCGTTATTTGCAATAGTCAAGATATGGAAGCAACTTAAGCGTCTATCGAAAGATTAATGGACAAATAAGACGGTGTGTGTGTGTGTGTGCGTGTGTGTGTGCGCGCGTGTGTGTGATGGGATATTACTCAGCCATGAAACGAATGATATCTTGCCATTTGCAACAAAATAGATGCACCTACAAGGTATTATGATAAATAAAATAAGTCAGACAGAGAAAGACAAATACCATATGCGTTCACTTTCACATATATGTGGAATCTAAAAAAACAAATCAAATGAACAACACAGAAACAGACCCATAGAGAGAAGAAAAAAACTGTAGGTTACCAAAAGGGGGAAGAATTGAGAGGTGCATGAAATAGGTAAAGGGGACTTAAAGGTACAAACTCCCAGTTATAAAATAAAAATGCTCCAGGGATGTAGTATGGAATATAGTCACTAATTCTGTAATACGTTTGTATGGTGACGGATGGTAGCTAAACTTCTAGTGATCATCTTGTAATATATAAAAATACTGAATCTCTATAATGTACACTTGAAACTAACAGAATAGTGTATGTCAATTATACTTCAATTAAAAAAAACTATTGGGATCTCAGATAGAGGTTGAACATTAGGCTACCTTTATTAATATAGAAAAATGTATCTTTTTTCTAAACATGATTGATTACTTCATGATTCTAAAGTGTATTCATTTCATGAGCTTTGTGAAATATTTTGAAACTTAAAAATCCTTCCAAAGTATCCTGAGGCGTAAATGTGGCATTTGTTAATCAAAGTAACAATTTGTTTTAATTTTTGGAAATTTAACCTACAGATACACTTGTTTCACCTTTCCTGACTCTGTTTATATTCTGTGCCTCTGGACCACAAATGATTTGTGATAGACAAGGTAATTAGATAATCAGCATTTCACAAATGGGATCCCAAATGAGTGAGATATTTTATTTTGAAATTCTACTTGTAACACTTACCTTTCTGTCTAATAAACCAGATAGCCTGAAATATTTAATCAAGTGCTTTCTATAATGAGTAGACAAGTGGTAGAAGTATAGTTGTTAAAACTAACACAGACAATTTAAAAGACATTGACCATGGTTAGAGAGATAAGGGAGGATTGAGTAGATGAGAATTTAATTTTTTTGTAAGTGAAAAGGACAATCAAAAACTACATTTACTGATGTGCATGGGTGGCTCAGTTGGTTAAGCACCTGACTTAGGCTCAAGTAATGATCTTACAGGTTTTGGGTTTGAACCCCACATTGGGTTCTGTGCTGACAACTCAGAGCCTAGAGTCTGCTTCGGATTCTGTCTCCCTCTCTCTGCCTCTCCCCTGCGCATGCTCTGTCTCTTTCTTTCTCTCATAAATAACCATGAAAAAAAAAAACTACATTTAATGAAGAATCTCTGTATGCATCTGAAAATATGTCTGTTCTATATCATGTATATCTATAGTGGAGATATAAATGGAGATATAAACAAAATAGTTAAAAGTTCCCAAAACCTTATGTATTGAATCTCTTATATAATCAGAATTTTAATTTTTAATGTTTATTTATTTATTTTTAAGAGATGGAGAGAGAGAGCTCCAGTAAGGAAGGGACAAAGAGAGAGGGAGACAGAGGAACTAAAGCGGGCTCTGTGCTGACAGCAGAGAGCCTGATGTGGGGCTCAAACCCACAAAGTGTGAGATCATGACCTGAGCTGAAGTCAGAGGCTTAGGAAGTTTAACTGACTGAGCCACCCAGGTGCCCTAGAATCTTAGCTTTTTTATTATTAGAATAAGTAGAGCTACAGGGAGAACTGATCATCTACATTAGACAATCCAGAAAAGTAGCAAATAATGTACAGTCAGGAATTCAGTTCATCTAGGGATAAAATAACTCTGTTTAAAAGAGAAAAAAAAACCAAAAACAAAAAGAAAATTCCTTAGCAATACATTTTGTAACAAGGTGTTAAGGGAAAAATTGATTAATTATACATTTGCCTGTTAATTAGAATGGAAACTAAAAGCTTCAAGAAGGTAAAGATCAGGACTATAGATTGACCATTCACTTTGTTACAAATATAGTATTAGAGCAGCAAATCCAGAATGTTTCTGTTATTTAAAGATATATAATGCATTTATTTTTAATTATTAACCTAACCAATCTCATTTAAATAAATAAATGAATAAATATATTTTCAAATTTTTATTTTAAGTAGGTTCCACACCCAACATGGCGCTTGAACTCATGACCCTTAGACCAAGAATCACATGCTGTACTAACGGAGTTAGCCAGGTGCTCCCTAATTGATCTCACTTAAACACACAATTTTAACCCTGCAGCTTCAATCTATCTTTCCTTCCCTCCTGCCTTCTTTCCTTCCTTCCTTCATTCCTTCTTGCCTTCTTGCCTTCCTGCCTTCCTCCTTCCTCCTTCCCTCACTCCCTCCATTTGTCTTTCCCTCTTTCCTTCCCTCCTTCCTTCTGTTCTCTTTTTTTTCTTCTTATTTGGTTGCTTACACCAAGAATATATGTTTTGTTTTGTTTTGTTCTTATGATTGCTTACACTGAATTTGTTTAGGCTCTCAAGCAGATTTTTTTCTGTGAACTATTTTAACTATGTGTTAAAATAAACTCGTTTATGATGTGCAGACATAAACAGTTACTTACAGGTAAAGAATAGCACTGTTCCCAAATGGAAACCACTAAACAAATATTAATGATAACATAAGATTTCATAATTTGATGAATTATTTACTATATATGGTATATATGTGTATATATATACATAATTCATTTAAAACACACACAAACGACTTAAAATTTGTGTTCTTATCTATCTATATTGGCAGTTCAATGCCAAAGTACTAAAATACTTTCTCAGAGCATTCACTATTCTGAAGTACTTTACTAATCTGTCTCTTATGCTTCTCTCCTTTTCAATATTAGCTGCCTTTCTATGAACTTTTGTCAGTGTAATGTATAGAAATAGAATGTTTAGTTATTTTCTTCTTTCCTGTGTTTTGAGCATATTTCTTTCTGTTCGTGAAGATACATCATTCTTACTGAGAATTAAATAAAATCTGACTTATATAATGTGCTCTTCTAACAATTAAATCAGACAAATAAAAGGTTATTGTTTTCAAAGAGATCTGCATAAAAATAGAAAGATGAATTAGAATTTCCATCTATAAAAAAAGAGAGTGCTCAGGTACAAAATATGCTGTTATCTGCTGTGTGAAATTTGCAGGCATTTGTGGTTCACAGCGAAAGTCTACAGTTTCTTAAATTTTATGTTTAAAGAAACTATCGTCCTTCATAGGGGCATTCAAATTTAGGATTAATATTTTATAAAGAAATGAATCTTGCTGTGACATACTTTATAGGCTGAATCCTTCTAAATTGTGAATCACAGGGTTATGGAGTTAAAATATAGCCCTAGATATACAATTCTTCCTGTTATTGTTTTTTGCTCTTCACACTATCTGTTTAACTTTCCTTTCTAATTTTTTAAAGTTATATTTTAACATTTTTTTATTATTTTTTTAAAATAGTTTATTTTCAAATTGGTTTACATAATATACCCAGTGTTCACCCCAACATGTGCCCTCTTTAATGCCCGTCACCCCCTCTCCCCCCTCCCTCACCCCCCTCACCCTCAGTTCGTTCTTAGTCTTTGAGAGTCTCTTATGTTTTATCTCCCTCCCTCTGTGTCTTTTTTTCCTTTCCCCTCTTCTCCTCCCCCTGGTTTTTGCTTAGTCTCACAAAGTCCACCTATTCGTGGAAACATGGTATCTGTTTTTTTCTGACTGACTTATTTCACTTAACATAATACCCTCCAGTTCCATCCATGTTGCTACACATGGCCAGATATCATTTTTTCTCATTGACACGTAGTAGTCCATTGTATATATGTACCACATCTTCTTTATCCACTCGTCAGTTGATGGGCACTTGGTCTCTTTCCATGATTTGGCTATTGTCGAAAGTGCTGCTGTGAGCATGGGGGTACATGTGGCCCTATGCATCAGCATTCCTGTGTCTCTTGGGTAGATTCCTAGCAGTGCTACTGCTGGGTCATAGAGTACCTCTATTTTCATTTTTTTGAGGAACCTCCATACCGTTTTCCAGAGTGGCTGCACCAGTTTGCATTCCCACCAACAGTGTAGGAAGGTGCCTGCTTCTCCACATCCCCCCGCCAGCATCTATAGTTTCCTGATTTATCATTTTAGCCACTAGAACCGCATCAAGATAAAAAGCTTCTGCCCGGCAAAGGAAACAACCAACAAAACTAATAGACAGCCGACGGAATGGGAAAGGATAATTGCAAATGACATATCGGATAACATTTATTTATTTTTGAAAGACATAGATAGAGCATGGGCGGGGAAGGGGTACAGAGCGAGGGAGACACAGAATGTGAAGTAGGCTCTAGGCTCTGAGCTGTCAGCACAGAGCCAGGTGCAGGGTTCAAAGTCATGAACTGTGAGATTGTGACCTGAGCTGAAGTCGGAGTCGCCCAGGCTAATTTCTTACCAAACCTGCCTTTTCACAAGATTTTAATTTCATGCGTAGTCTCAACTTTTCCATTATTGTATATTGTATCTATACATATTGTATAGATATTGGCTCTGGTCAATTCATGATAGGACCATTGTAAAACAATGTGGAAATCCTAAATTTATGTCCCACAAATTCTAGACTAACCACCTTCTTTCTTTTCCAACTCTTTCTATTTTCCCCTATTTTCCATGGAAATTTTCACATCATGCATATTGCACATGTATACCTATGCAGTCATAAAGACCACAAACAATTTGCTCATTTTGCTCTCATTTTAATGCAAACTATTGCCAAGTGCCCCTTCTCTGCTCTCCACTCCTTGTTTCATCTCTGGGGAATGTTCTGTATCCCTAAAGGAACATTCAGCATTATCATCAGTTAGTTTTAATTACCTTCACATACTTGAATGGTGGTATGCTAGATGCTAAAATGTATAATTTAAATAGATATGGTCTCTGCCTTCAGCCACTTACATATTAAACCATGATAAAATGAGTTGCTATTTTTAATTGGACAGCAAGTATAACATTTTTCATGTAATACTTTCTAAAAGAATGAGGGAATTCAATTGCCTTCCTCCATGAAGTTCATTTAATAATGCACATTGAAATATAGTGAAGAGCAAAAAAATGCCCAGGAATAGTATATATATAATAGCTCCATTTTAGACTCCCAAAAAAATTAAAATGACTTTGGCAGCTAATAATTGGCATCTGACGGCTAGGCTGAAATATTCTCAACAAACATAAACAATTCTCTAAAATCTAAACAATACTCAGTTGCAACTGCTCTATGCCTATGGGGTGTAAGAAGACAAAGTCAAGTCTATCCCATGTTCAAGTCTGAAATAAGACAGAGACCAGGACACTCAGCAACCATAAAAAATTAGCATGATGAACCACTGCATCTTTGTAACAGCAAATCTAGCTCAGCTTTAATGTCTGCTTTCCAGGAAAAAGCTATCAACATATATATCCACATTTGTCCCCAATCTTGACAGCATTCAATCCAGAACCCTCCTTAGAATATTCGGGACAAACCCAAATCCTCTAACAAGCCTCTCCAAACTGTTTTACCAGAGGTTCCTCTGGTATGGCCTTCTTCTTCACCATAGCAAACTAAGTATATCTGATTTGCTTCATTATTGGTGAGTTTCAGTGATTAATCTTGGGCTGGTGTGACCTTTATCATTTTTATGACTTAATTTTTATTATTTTCTTTTATTATATATTAAAATTATACTTAAATTAGTAATCAAATATTATTTTTAAATTCTTACTTTGCTTTATATATAAGTGAAAAAATTAAGTCAAGGAGGTAATAACTAGGTCCTCTTAACATATCAAATTATATAATCTTCCATGTTTAAAGATATATTGATGAAATAAGACTAGAAAACAGAAGGTGCTGTAGGCTGAATGTTTATGTCCTTCCAAAATTCATATGTTGAAAACTAATCCCCAGTGTGTATTAGGAGGTGGGAGGCTTTTGGGAGGTTATGACTGGGCTGAGTGCACTTACAAAAAAAAAAAAAAACAAAAAACAAAAAAAAAACAGAGAACTCCTCACTTCCTTCTGCCATGTACAGACATTGTGAACCAGGACTAGGTCCCTTACCTGCTCCTTGATCTTGGACTTCTAGCCTCCAAAACTGTGAGAAATAAACTTTTGCTTATAAGCTACCCAGTCTATAGGTATATTTGTTACAGCACCCTGAACTAACTAAGGCGATTGGCGTTTATGAAAAGTTTATTAAATGCCTAAAAAAATTGTCTAGTTTGATCCTTGAAGAACCTGTCTAAAGCTCAACCACTTTCAGTAATTGTTCCAATGTGTCACTGCAAAAACGTGCTGAAATTTGAAGATAATCACACTTTGGGCTCTAAAATATGCTTGCTGTAGAATCTGTTTCAATAACAGGAGGAAAATTAATGAAACTAACTTAATATAATTGAAAGTATTTAAAATATTATGATAATTTCCATTATTAGTAAACTAAGAATAATTAAAACAGTGGGCAATAATTAAAAATCATAATCAGACTGACATTTTTTATTAAAAAGTGAAAAAAAAAAAGCCTGGTCCCCTTGGTACTTCTCTCATCTTCTCTTCTCTCAAAAATACCCTCCAGTTTTCCACTCTACCCTAGTCTCACTGATGTCCTTGCGATTCCTAGAAACACAAAAAACACACATGTTCCTACCTCAGGGCCTTTGTATTTGCTCTTCCTTCTATATTTTACATATATGTTTTCACCATTTAAGTATATGTATAGTATAAACATCATATATATTTACATATAAATATATATTTCTAATATAATATATAATAGTATATTTTAATATAATATGTAATAAAATATATATTTACATATAAACGCATTGTATGTATCTCCATTCCTATTTCTCAGCTTGTACTTCTTATCACCTCAGCTCTATTTTTGTCCCATAGCACTTAATACATAGCATACTATATGTTGTTTTTATTTATTTTGCTTTTCTGTCATTCCCACCTAGAATGGATGCTAAAAGAGAACCTGAAGTTTGTTGCTGGTGATGGTAATTCTGACACACGAATACCATCTTAACTTGTTTTGAGAATGTTATTCTTTTCTGGTCATTTATGTAACCTTGGTGCCCAAAACAATGCTTGTTTCATTGTAGGGACCCAAATAAGTTTTTGTTGAATAAATTAATAAAAACAAAATCCAATGAGTTCTATTAAAAGCCTGGTACTTAGATTTAACATTCTAAGATTTAATGTAATTTTATGTCACATACAAATTCTAAACTCAAACTATAACTTTATTACAGATAATAAAAGCAAACAAAAACTTTCAAGTATTTAAAAATAATGAAGTAATACAATTCGGAAATATAATCCTCTGGGCTCTACTTTTTTCGACTTTTTCTTATATATCTCAGTTGATTCATCTTCATGTGGATAAATGTTTATAGATCACCTATTATATTCTAAATGCCGCGCTAACTACTAAAAATGTCATGATTACAAGTCTACCATTTGCTAGTTGTGTGAACTTGGCCAAGTGACTACCACTATAATCTTCAGTGTCCTCATCAACTGTGACTAAAGAGAGTAATTAATCATCATCAGGTTTTTATGCTGATGCCCTAACATGAGACGTGAGGTGAAATAATGCCAGCAAGGCAGTTAGCACTGCTCCTTGCCCATTGGAGCCGTCCAGTTAATGTTGTTCCTAACACTTGTAAGTAATGATGATGTTGATGAAGAAACCATAATGGATATGCCCCTGCATTTATAAAAATTTAGATTATCTCATATAGAAGGTAAAAATTGTCTCCTGTTAAAAGCATAGATAGCACAACACATTTGTGATTAACCAAGTTATTTTCATATAGTAAGGTCCATCAGGGCCCTCTCAGATTCCCAACCCTCAGTGACTGCCAAAATGATTACTCTTCCACATGAATACACTTACATCAAGTCACCGAGTGGAAGAGAATTAGAAGTTTTAACCTTAAGATATTTTCTTTATTTCTCTTCCTTGTCCAGAATGCTACTCTGGCAAGGATTACTTTCTACTGAATGCAATGAATACCAGTGAGGGAGTCGACTCGTACTTCGTTTTGTTGTAGATTTTGCTGCATCTATGTCATAACTTCAGGACATTTTGAAATGATTTTTAATGTAAATGAAGAAAGTTGTTTCAGCTGAGATCACTGGAAAGGGAGCAGTGTTTACTTACAGTGTATTTCTAGCACCTGCATGGCCACCTGAGGGGTGGCATTGAGGGATTCGTGGTCTACTCTGCAGATTACAGCCACGCCGTCGTCGCTCCGGTCCACTCGGAAATCCAGTGTGCTGCTGACAGTGAACGTCTTGCGATTGGCATCCTCTTCTTTTAAATATTTTACATCTGAAAATAAAACGTAAATTTTAAAAGTCTGTGACATCATCTTCCAAAATGTAAGAGATTTCATTTACTTGAGACATAACTGGAAGAACCATCTCTCCATCCTCTTCAATTTTTAAAAAGCAAGTACTTGTTAATTTAACATTTATTCCATTTCAATTTGAGCAAGGATACAGCTACTTCAGAAATAAAATTTAAAAGGTGAATACATCGATAAAAGTAAAGGGTGGGAACACAGAGCTTTTGTTTCTAAAGAAACTGAAGTGCAAGATATTTTTTATACTCCATTTGAGAAATCAGGCCACTTTATAATATTCATCTCCTTTCTTTATAAGTGTTGCAGAAGATAATCTTAAATCTCTGAGCCACAAGTATAGTTGCAAAGGGCAAATTCACAACATCTTGTTATGCCTAAAAGAAAGTACAATGTATTTGAGCTTAATTTCAACATGAACAATGTGAGATGAACATAATTCCCATAGAACGCCTACAATGAAAAAGTTGTTTTCTTTGCTAAGGAAAGTAAGAGATCGTATGGCATTTGTCTTTTGCTGACTGACTTATTTTGCTTAGTAATACACATTCTGGTTCCATCTCACTCATATATAGAATTTAAGAAACATAGAGAAAAGAGAAGAAAAATTAGGATAAAAACAGAGAGGGAGGCAAACCCAAAGAGACTCTTAGATAAAGGGACAAACTGAGGGTTGCTGGCGGGTGGTTTGGTGAGGAGATGGACTACATGGGTGACATGCATTAAAGAGGTCACTTGTTAGGGTGAGCACTGGGTGTGATATGCAAGCGATGAATCACTGGGTTCTACTCTTGGATCCATTATTACACTATATGTTAACTAACTTGGGTCTAAATAAAATTTTAAAAAATAATAAAAGAGGACATGGATGCAAAAATTCTCAACAAGGTACTAGTAAATCAAATCCAACAGTACATCAAAAGAATCATTCACCACAATCAAGTGGGGTTTATTTCTAGGCTGCATGGTGGTTCAATATGCACAAATTAATCAATGTGATACACCACATTAACAAAAGAAAGGATAAGAACCATATGATCCTCTCAATAGATGCAGAAAAAGCATTTGACAAAGTACAGCATTGATTCTTGTTATAAACCCTCAGCAAAGTAGGGATAGAGGAAATATATGTCAACATCATAAAGGCCATATACAAAAGGCCCACAGCCAATATCATCCTCAATGGGAAAAACAGAGCTTTTCCTCTAAGATCAGGAACAAGACAGGGATGTCCATTATCACCACTGTTATTTAACATAGTACTTGAAGTCCTAGCCTCAGCAATCAGACAACAACAACAAAAAAATCAAAGGGGTCCAAATAACCAAGGAAGAAGTCAAACTTTCACTATTTGCAGATGACATGATACTCTACGTAGAAAATCTAAAAGCCTCCACCAAAAATTGATAGAACCGATACACGAATTCAGGGAAGTCGCAGGATACAAAATCAACGTACAGAAATCTGTTGCATTTCTATACACCAATAAGAAGCAGCAGAGAGAAATCAATTGTGCCTCAAACCATAAGGTATCTCGGAATAACCCTAACCAAAGACGTAAAGGATATGTGTTGGGGGCCATTTTGGGCTCACAGGTTGAGACCCCTCCCTGTGTGGTACAGGTGGTTGAAGCAGTTAAGAGTTGGCTGAATATTGGCATGATTTGTGAAAATGTTAGGCTCCTATTATGTAAATTTACTCATTCAAAAGCAAAGAACAAGCATTGGGAATTCTGTCTTTGCCAGACGGGTTGCACCTCCCTCATTGAAGTTGGAAGAATAGGCAGAATGACTCCCAGCCTGTTTGTAGATAATTAACATAGGCAGGCCTAGGTAACTTCCTGCTCTCTCCCCCTGCGTTAAATTTATACGCTAATTAACTTGAAAACAACTTGCAAGATTGAGGAAATCATCACTTTACTGATAAAACACATTATTGTTCAAACTATGCTTAATGATGGGATATCACTCATTGCTGTAATGTAACTCACTACTTTTAAATAAAGACACTGAGACCAGGAGGGCGGAAATGCCAGAATTGCCAGGGCTGCCTGCTTGGTCATCAGACTACATCTCTTTTGTGGCTCTCTCATTTCCTTTCGCCTGACTGTCTATCCTTCGAGGACCCCTAGATTCACCGGAACTGGACCCCAGCAGATATATACTCTGAAATCTATACAACAACACTTATGAAAGAAATTGAAGATGACACAAAGAAATGGAAAAATATCCATATTCATGAACTGAATGAACAAGTATTATTAAAATGTCTATACATCCAAAGTAATTTACAGGTTTAATGCAATCCATATTGAAACATCAACAGAGCTAGAACAAACAATTCTAAAATCTGCATACAACCACAAAAAAATCCCAAATAGCCAAAGAAATCTTGAAAAAGAAAAGCAAAGCTGGAGGAATCACAATCCCAGACTTCAAGTTATATTACAAAGCTGTAGTTATCAAGATGGAACGGTACTGGCACAAAAATAGGCACATAGATCAATGGGACAGAATAGAGAACTCAGAAATAGACCTACAACTATATGGCCAACTAATCTTCAACGATTCAGGAAAGAATATCCAATGGAAAAAAGACAGTCTTTTCAACAAATGGTGTTGGGAAAACTGGACAACAACATGCAAAAGAATGAAACTGGACTACTTTCTTACACAATAATACATTAATAAATGTACACAATAAGATATTAAAAGTTAATTAAAACCTTAAACGTGAGACCTGAAACCATGGTAATCCTATAGGAGAACCTAAGCAGCAACCTCTTTGATATCAGGCATAGCAACTTCTTTCTAGATATGCCTCTGGAGGCAAAGGAAACAAAAGCAAAAGTGAACTACTGGGATTTCATCCAGATAAGAAGTTATTGTGTCTTACTCTTGATTTCAACTCAGGTTATGGTCCCAGGGTCATGGGATTGAGTCCCACGTCGGCTTCTGTGGCCAGCATGGAAGCTGCTTAAGATTCTCTATTTCCTTCTGCCTCTCTCTCTCTCTCAAGAGGAAAGGAAGGAAGGAAGGAAGGAAGGAAGGAAGGAAGGAAGGAAGGAAGGAAGGAAGGAAGGAAGGAAGGAAGGAAAGAAAGAAAGAAAGAAAGAAAGAAAGAAAGAAAGAAAGAAAGAAAGAAAGAGAGAAAAATAAAGAACACAGACAACAGGTAAATACTAGATGATTTCACTCAAATGTGGAATTTAAGAAATAAAACAAAGTAACACTGGGCAAGAGAGAGATAGAGAAATAGAGAGAGAGAGAGGCAAACCATAAAACAGACTCTTAATTATAGAGAACAAATTGAGGATTGAGAGAAGGAGGCGGGTGGGGGATGGACTAAAGGGGTGATGGGTATTAAGGAGGGTACTTGTGATAAAAACTGGGTGTTATATGTAAGTGATCAATCACTAAACTCTACTTCTTGAAACCAATATTACACTATATGTTAACTAACTGGAATTAAATACACTTGAAACGACAATAAATAAGTAAATCAAAGAAATGTTACTTGAATAAAAAAAGAGGACAGTTAACTGAATATTTTGAATATTTAAAAATATGTATTTGCAGTGAAATTTACATTGAGATAAATGCTCTTCACTTGGCTGAAGAATTTATTTCAGCATGAATGAAATAAATCTTGAGGAATACTTTTCTCAAGATGTGAATTCATTTATTGATATTTAAACTTATTGCGCTTGATTAAGATTCATCATTAAATGGTGCATTCAGGCATTATTTGTTCTCTATGGAAAAGATTTAATAATATTTTCATTTAATTTAAAATTTCTTAAGTCTAAAGTAGTTGATAAGAAGAGGGTGATTTTAATGCGTTAGAAATCAAAATGATAGGTTAAAGTTAAGATATTATAATAAGATCTTAAATATAGTTGAGAGAGAAAGCTATTCAGTTTTCTTACTCTTTCATTTCGTTCAGTTGTATAAAGTGCATAAAATATTTGATTTTAGCGTGTATTAAATAATTTATTTCTAAAATATTTAAAGACATATTAATGACCACAAAATAACATAAGTCACCTTCTCCATGCAAAGATTTGACTTTGAAATTAACACTGACTTTCAGGTATTTGGTGGGTAGATACTTTTATAGTCCATTGAGTTTTACTTATTTCCAGAGAAGACTGACTTTACCTTTGTTTGATTTAAAAAAAAATAAAATAAGTATTACTTCAGAATAAAATTAGGTAAATGTTCTGTGTCTTGTTCTTGAAAATGTGTTTATCATTGTCTTTACAAATTAGGAAAAAAATACCCAAGATATTACCATTAAATTTTTTTCTGTAATTTAGGCAGATCTGAAAGTAAGAAACAATTTCTAATGTTTGAAAAGTAGGGGAAGAACATAAAAATCTCAATTTTATCTTGTAACTATAAATCAATCACACAGAATGCATAAATATGTGTCTTATGAAATATCTCATTTGTGCTAACCAATGGCATTTCTGAGATTTTTACATTTGAAAATTAGTTTCAATCTCAGTTAAAAAAATATTAGAATAAAAAATAGAATTATCTCCTTTTAGTCAAATATATGAGGATAATATAGATGCAATTCTAGCCCTTTGTTATATTAAACATATGTATGTCTATGATGCTCCTTTAGTATTCAATATCATACATTTATACAAATGTTGCCTCATTTCTATATTTTATATTATTTTCTATAAATTCATGTCCACTGTGTTCTTGTTTGTAGCTCTAAGCAGTGTCAGCTGCTTAAGATCAGCTGCTTAAGCTGTTTGTTAGATCTCTTAACAAACCACTTTTTTAATTGTGTTATACAATATATGAAAAATTATTCCAAAATATTGCTGCTAATTGTTTAATTTTAATAACAGCTGTACCTTAAGAACCCACACATCTGCTTCCTTTTGCTGATTCCTTTACAAAAGTATCATTTAATGTAATATTAATTGGACACATAAGATCTGATAGCAATTGTATATAACATAAAATTTTAACAAGCATCATTTAAATAGAATAAACAAAAGTATAATTTGTTGCTTTTAATATTAGCTTATGTGACAGCTTATAGGTTTCCTAAAAGCAATAAGATGAAAAGGAAAAAGAAAAAAAAATCAACAAAAGCCAATCACATTATCTTTCTCTATATTTTATGCTGATTTTCTCCTTCAATCTCCCCACTCTGCAAAACAGGCAGGAAATAGTACTTAAAATTTATATCTAATGTTGCTTTGTAGCTTTATAAAATAACCGATGGATTCACAGTTATAGAATAGAAATTTTCTTTATATTACACAGTTTGCTGATTGCATATTTATTCTTATTTCATGTTCTGTCTTGTTTTAGAGTTTCCGTTTTTTGTCCTTCAGCATGTCATTTCATTAACATTGTGACCTAGAGCAGTATTTTTCAAAATGGAATGGACATACACAACACCTTTGGATCTTGGTAAAGTGCAGATTCTGATTCAATATTTTGTGAGAGGGAGCCTGAAAGTCAATTGTTGGCCCAAGGATATATTTTGGGGAGCAAGAGTAAAGTGGATATCAATATCAGACACGTAACCACAGAT
Organism: Paguma larvata; assembly: GCA_030068075.1. Lineage (NCBI taxonomy): Eukaryota > Metazoa > Chordata > Mammalia > Carnivora > Viverridae > Paguma > Paguma larvata. The sequence goes on from CM057824.1 coordinate 115,838,795, forward strand.
GAAGAGGAAATATTGGGACTTACTCTATCCACTCTTCTCTCTCCCTGTCAGTCTATCTTTAACATTTTAATTTCCTCTCTTAGCTTCCATTCTATCTTTACTGTTTTAATTTTTAAAGACATTTTTAGGTTTATTTATTTATTTTTGAGAGAGAGAGAGAGAGAGAAAGAAAGAGAGAGCTAACACAGGGGAAGGGCAGAGAGGGAGTAAGAGAGAGAATCCCAAGCAGTCTCTGTGCTATCAGTGCATAGACCAACGAGGAGCTGGAACTCACGAACTGTGAGATCATGATCTGAGACAAATATGAGTCAGATGTCAAGTGACTGAGTCACCCAGGCACCTCTACCTTTGCTCTTTTAAAATATGCATTTCTTTTCATATTGTGCATTTTCCAAAATATGCATTTCATATATAATGCATTGGTACGATTATCAGCACAAGTTGAAAGCAAGCAACAAAAAGAGGTATTTGCAGGATTGCTTTTGTTCATTATCCTGATAGCAACACCTCTATCTTTTTCCAAAGAAGGTTCTGGGCTTTTAGCACTTGTTCTTAAATAATCAGAACAGCAGTTGCTCTGGGTGGGTGGTGGGTGAGAACTGTCTTATTATGCTATTGTTGTATATGTTAGAATTATTTTATAATAAAAAAGTTAAAAATAAATCAGCCTATGAAAATTCCTCAAGTATGTTTCTCACTGAAAGTTATTTTTCCTATCATTTCATTTTTTTAAAATTTTTCTAATGTTTATTTTTGAGAGAGAGAGAGAGAGGGACAGATCACAAGTGGGTAAGGAGCAGAGAGAGACAGAGACAGAATCTAAAGCTGGCTCAAAGCCCTGAGCTGTCAGCACAGAGCCCAATGCAGGGCTCCAACGCGCAAGCTATGAGATCATGACCTGAGCCAAATTCGGATGCTCAATCAACTGAGTCAACCAGGTCCCTTATTTTCCTGAACATTTCATGGTGAGGCCTCAAAGTAAATGATTATCTATCAGTTTTTATATTATGTACCTTTATGAAACTTGAAATGTAGAATTGTAATCTGCTTATATTTGGGATTAAAAAAAAACTAATGTTTATTTTATTTATTTTTGAGAGAAAGAGAAACAGTGCAAGCGGGGGAGAGGCAGAGAGAGGGAGAAACAGAATCTGAAGAAAGCTCCAGTCTCTGAGTTGTCAGCACAGAGCCTGACATGGGACTTGAACCCACGAGCTGTGAAATCATGACCTGAGCTGAAGTCAGATGCTCAACTGACTGAGCCACCCAGGTGCCTCTTTAATTTAAAATTTTAAATGCATATTTGGGATTTTAGATTTTTATCTCACCAAGAGCTAAGGTGGAAAAAAAAAAAAAAAAAGCAAATGTAATCATGAGCTAAATGCTAGTACCGGGAACAGGTAGGAGCTGTGGCTAAATTTTCCCTTGTTCTCACTGTGACTTTGGCATACTGGCCTTCCAATGGATTAAAAGGAAACTGGCCCATCAAGTAGCTATGCCTTGCTAATTTATTCAGTAACTTAGATGTGTATTTTATTTTTTTACGTTTATTTCTTTATTTTTAGAGACAGAGAGAGTACACATTCATGAGCTGCAGAGGGGCAGAGAGAGAAGGGTGCGAGAGAATCCCAAGCAGACTCCGCCATATCGGCGTGACTCTGATGTGGGACTTGAACTCATGAACTGTGAGATCATGATCAGAGCTGCCAACAGCTGGGCACCTAACTGACTGAGCCACCCAGGTACCCCTGATCAAGTTTCTCTTCAGTGTTGTCCCATAGGCCTGCACTGAAAGTTGCTACAAGTACATACTGTATGGATCTTGTTATAAACACTCTATGGCTGACTCCATTTAACACATACACATTTGTCTGAAACATGTGGACTCAGAGAGGAACTCTCTTTCTCTCTTGACTCTTAGTACCAGGAAATGTTAGATCTATTTTATACACTGTTTTACGGACATCATAATTAACTGATGATGTCTCTCTCTTTGTAGTAGCTAAAGGACTAACAAAAAGCAATGTTGTGATCCACCATTGGTAAATGTGAAAGGCTTTATGAGAAGAATCTGCCTGTTAATCCCACTTTGGGTTTCATCTTATTTTTCTTTACCAATTTATCTGTTATTCCATATTCAGTATCATTGTCTTTTATGTTAAGCAGTTTTTTTTATATGAATGCAAATCCTTCTAGCACATAATGAGTTCTAAGAGTCATTCTCCTTAAAAAAAAAAATAAGTGAACTTTGTTCCATCATCGATGGCTCAGGAATATTCAAGTTAGTGCATATTGCTTAGTCTAGTAAAACAATCAGAAAGGAGTAGAATCATCTTGGAAAATTATTGAGGTAGTCTTAGATCACTTTCACCCAAGTGACTAATTCTATACTTAATTCTACAGTTATTTTATTTAATTCTGTATTTAGTTTTCCATACCTGAGAAGAATATTTAGAACTAGTTCGCTCAGTCCAAGAGAGCATTTGATAAAAAAGAGTCACCATATTTAAAAATTATCAAGGTAAAGTCTCAGACCACTTTGGCATAAGTGATTTCTTTATCCTCCAGATATAAACATTGAGTTCTTGCCATGTGTCTGATACCATGTCAGATTCTGAATATAAAAGGTTAGGTGAGGAAATAAATCCCAGCCCAGTGAAGTAACAAATATAAATTATGTTATTTAAATATTTAAAAAAATTATTGGTATGTTCAAAATAGCAGAGGATAACAGTTCAAGAATTAATAATACCAGATCTTTTCTCTGATCCTCATCCTGTCCATATATATCTTTTGAAAAGAATATGGTAGATAGACTACTTTGGGGAAGAATGGTTACTTAGAAAATTAGCTAATAATTATTGTGAGAAGATAGAGATTAGCTTGTCTTCAAGAAAATCTTCATTTTTTATTATCACTTTCTTTGAATAATCAGCAGCAATATGACTATTGCTTATTATTTCTGCAATACTAATATCATGAGCTAAAATATAGCATTTGTCAGTTTCAACAAAGTGTTCCTCTTTCTGACTTACACAGCATGTTCATTACCAGTGAGATACACCCTGCATAGTTTGTGAAATTTATCCTGGGCAATTTGAGCTTAGTTTACACTCTACCTATCATTCATAAATACGAATCTCTAAAAATGGTAGAGGAAGAAATAGCAGTCTTGTGCAGATCGAATCCCAGACCACATGTTTTAATAGGGACTCCTTAATACTTTATATCTAATGAAATTAGAGTCATACAATCTAAAAATTATATTGAAATATGAAAATAAATTTGTAATCCTCTATAACACCTATACCTAATGAATATAAATTCACAGTGTTTGCCATAACCAAGTTTGCCTTTTAATAGTAAATTCCTTTCCTATGTAATTTCTTTTGTAGACATTCCTTTCCTATAAATTGCCATGTTCTGTAGCATGTGACGAGCCAGGTTTGACTAAACCTGAAGAGGTCCCTGAGCCCAGGGTGACTAAGCTCCAGGGTGGCAGGCAGCAGGATTTATCCCCAAGCAGAAACAATGTGATTAAACAATGTGATTAAACTAGTGTGTTCCAGATCCTCTATCATATACCCTTTTTTAAGAATGTTTATATACTCATTTTGAGAGAAAGAGCACGTGACCAGGAGTGGAAAAAGGGCAGAGAGAGGAGAGGAAGAATCCCAAGTAGGCGCTATGATCACCACGGGGCCAATGAGTGGCTCAATCTCATGAACTGAGCCAATATCAAGAGTTGGACCCTTAACTGACTGAGCCACTCAGACCTCCCTTCTCTACCATTTATCTTAACGTGGTTTAAATCCTTGAAAATTTAAAAATAATTGAAGTTAAAAATACATACTTGAGCCTGCATGCACACTTACTTCCCACAGTTCCTACATTTCCTAGTCCTGGTAAAAGCCATGATTTTGTCAGTCTAATAAAGGCCACAATTCATGACGGTAAACGGTGCAAAATAAAGGAAGAAGAAGAGAGGTGGTGGCAACTGTCGACAGAAAAGAGCTAAGTCATTATGAAGCCAGTAAATGAGTAAACTCTTTATATCCAGGGAATAACCTCTATGGCTATCACTAAGTTTCTTCTTGTTCCTTTCACTTTGCCATGGCCAGAGAAACCTTACTATAATCTCTTTTCACTTGAGAGTAGGTGGAGTGAACCACAGTACCATTAACCGAAAGTTTGAATGTGAGAAGGTGAGAAGTCAACTTTCACTTGTAGCACTTTCTAAGAATAGATTTTATTCTTTGTGCACTGGTTGTATGTGTGTAAGTGTGTGTGTGTGTGTGTGTGTGTGTGTGTGTGTGTGTGTGTGTTTAGGCTGAATCAAAAAGATCACACCATCTGACTGGAAAAAAAATATTACCTGACTTTAAGTCTGTTGCCTCAGGGTATTCACTATATTTGTATAGATTATAATGCCCTTTCTTCTACTAAAGACTGAGAGATTTCTCTTATTTTTGTATTTTAAAAGCTGTTTTATTGTAGGCCCCAAAAGATGATAAAAATGGCAGAAAAAAATTAAATCTCTTCCATTAGAGTAAACTCTATAAGAAAATAAAAATATCTATCCATTTGAGTAAATACTATAAGCAGCAGGTAAGTGTAACTCCTTTGAGACACCTGGGGTGATGCAATTTTCTAGTCATCAAACAATTTATTTCATGGACGCTCGTAGCATTCAGCACATGTAAGAAAAATCAACCTGCCCCTCATCTACATGTTGTGAAAATGAATCATTTGCATCAGTAAAACATCTGTGTTGAGAAATCAGCCTTCTGAATGTTATAATGTTTCTCTATACCATGTACTATGAAAGTTTTGTTGATCCATTTTCAACAGGTTATATTGTTTTCTGAGCGACATATCATTTTTAAATTCCAATTACCCACTAGGCGATTCACAAGGTTCAATACAATCCATGTATTCATAAAATAAGGATAATTTAGAATTTACATTTTGTTTCTGTCTGGCTTTTTTTTTTATTACTTTTTGTTTTTCTTCCATTATTCCTCTCCCTTCTTATCTCTCTTTTCTATCTTTTCTCTCCAAATATTCTTAAATTTTATACTTCTGCATAGTTCTCATATCCAGTATCTGGGACAGGGTCTGGAACATCATAGATGCTTAATAAGTCTGTTCTTAATTAATTAGAATAATGGCCATAATCAATCAGGTAAATCATTCCTTTCCTTAGTCTAGTAGACTCAGACCATGTTAACATGCATGACTTGTGGGCAGTTGTTAATTTGTTACCATTTTTCTGTGTAGTGGTTTTTTTTTTTTTTAAGTTTTTATTTAAATTCTGGTTAGTTAGGATACAGTGTAATATTGGTTTCAGGAGTAGAATTTAGTGACTCATCACTTACATATAACATGCCAGTGATCATCACAGGTGCCCTCCTTAATACCCATTACTCAGTTAGCCCATCCCCTGCCCACCTCCTCTCCATCGATCCTCTCTATAGTTAAGAGTCTCTCAAGATTTGACTCCCTCTCTCTCTTTCTCTCTAATCCTCTTATCATCACTCTCCTGAAAAACTGAAGATGTCATTGGTCTAACCTCTGAATAAGTGAGCAGTTTCCATTTTGGATGAGTACAAAAGCTGGAGATAAATCATCCACGATTGAGAATCAGACACAGTACAGGCAAATAAATAATCTTTATCTGATGCAATTCTATTGTTTTATTATCTTTTTCCACTTGTATTGCCTACTATTGATTGTTGCTTCTTTTCTTTTACTCGGATTTATATTTACCCTGCACTTGCCCTTTGGTTCTTCCCTTCACTATCTTCCTTAAGCATAGGAATCCTTAGTGCGGCCCAACTAGATCAGAGTTTCCTGTATCAGAACTTCCCAAATGTGGGAGTTCAAATATATTTAACTTTAGATAAAAAGGGAGAGAGAAAATTGGCAATATCATTTTTAAAAAGACTAATTAAAAATAACTGACTTAGGGGTGGCTGGGTGGCTCAGTTGGTTGAGTGTCTGACTCTTGATTTCAGCTCAGCTCATGATCCCCGGGTTATGGGTTCCATCCCCATGTCGGGCTTAGTGCTAAGTGTGGAGCCTGATTAAGATTCTCTCTCCCTCTGACCCTCTTCCCCACTCGTGCTGTCTCTAGCCCTACAAAGAAATAAAAATAAAAATTACTGAATTAAAAATACAACAAACTGTTAAATCTTCTCTTAAAATTCATACATGAATATTTCATATGAAACTCATAAAGTAAAGAACATAATTAAAAATTACCTTTAATTATCAGGAAAAGGGAAATTATGAAATAGTTTCATATCATAGAGAGGTAAAATATAAATTTTAAATATAAAGTGGTCAAGAAGAGAAATACAGTTTTCTTCTGAAAAAATAGCGATAAATGGGAGATAACACAATTTATAAGAGTAAGTAAAGGAAGATACTTGAAAGATCATATATTAGAATAATTTATGGGTCAAGATTGTCAAAAGACAGGAGTATAAAAGAGAAATCAGAGGGTGACTTCCACAATAGCCAGCATAAGGGACTCTGCAGACTCCTCCTCAAGCAAAACAACCAGGACTGATGAAAATTATTTAAATGCACACACATTTATATGCTAATCGTGCTAAAATATAAAAATCGTGCTAATTTAATTGTGCTAAATTTAATTTAATTGTGCTAATAGTAAACAACAAATTAAGAAACAATTATTCAGGGGCGCCTGGGTGGCTCAGTCGGTTAAGCAGCCGACTTCAGCTCAGGTCATGATCTCACGGTCTGTGAGTTTGAGCCCTGCGTCGGGCTCTGTGCTGATGGCTCAGAGCCTGGAGCCTGCTTCAGATTCTGAATCTCCCTCTCTCTGTCCTTCCCCTGCTCACGCTCTGTCTCTATGTCTCTCAAAAATAAAATAAACATTAAAAACAATTAAAAAAAAAGAAACAATTATTCAAGGAAATCTGTTAAATGTTAGTGAGCATACACATGATCTGTGGTACTTAGGACACGGCCTGCTCTCTACCTTCACCCCCACCTCTGACTCAGCACAAGGGAAGCTTGCCTCTAGCAAATGTCTCCAAGAAGATGGGACTCCTCTTCCTCACCAGCTCCCTATCAAAACTTCAATGTTTTCCCTGTAGAGTCAGGCAGCCTCACTCCTGTTTTCCTCTCACTCTTGCTCTTAGTGGCAGAGACCCAATTCCATCAGACCGTGGCTGAGAGACTGGGGATCTGTTCCTCTACCCAGTCCAGACTCATAGGCCAAGAATACCAAGACCTTCATGGCTCTCTCACCCTAGTTCACTCAGAGAGTAGACTCTTCAGGCCAGAGAGGCACGCCACAGTAACCAGTCTACAGCCCCTCCCCCAGGACCCTGATCATCAAGAGTGAGAGTCACTTCAAAAGAAGTAAAATATTATGTCAAAGTGAGGATGGGCACATTTCACTCTTATTCATGTATATTCTCTTAAATTCATTATATCACCTTAAAACAAGAAAACAGACAAAATTAAAATTTATTGATATTAAATAAAGTATTATTTAAAGTTTTCAGGAAAAAGTATGAAAAAAAAGGAAAGAGTTGCACAGAGAACTCCAGAGAGCTCTTATCCAGTATTCAGCAAAGTAAGTACTGATCAGTGTATCTATGGGAGGAAACCGAGGCTGGGATAAAAATCATCTAAAGAATCAGATGAAATACTTACACAAGGCTAGGAATAGTGCCTGTTTTGACAAGCCTGACTGAAAAACCTTGTAACTGGTACATTCGGCACTCAGAAGGATTTTACCTTAGTAACAAGGAAACAATAATTCCTAGAATAAATACCTCTCTGCTCTTGCCTAAGAAAAATTTTAAAAACTCTGAAAGGATTAAACTCTAAGTAACTTAACTAGAAGGAAGCTTAATAAGACTTACACGAGTATGAGAATATTCAGCACCAAAAGGTAAAATTCACAATGTCTGGAATCCAATCAAAAACTGCATTCAAAGAAGCAGAACAATGCTATCTATAATGAGATCAATCGATCTATCGAAACTGACCTAGAAATAATACAGCTCAGAGAAATAAAAGGTAACGGCATTGAAAATACAAAATAACCCAAAATACATTCAAAACCGACACATATGAAATTTATGAAAGTAATTCTTCATGATCTTGGGGTAGGAAAAAATATCATACATGTAACACCAAAGCATGATTCATAAAAGTAGAAAATAGATAATGATAAAATGGAAAAGTTGGACTTCATAAAGTAGGGCAGGAACTTTGGAAAACAGTTTGAAAATGTCTTGAGAAATTGAACATATGTTTGCCATGTGACTCAGTCATTCTCCTAGTCACTTATCCAAGAGAAATGAAGGTATATGTACACAGAAAGACTTATACACAAATGTTCATGACTGCTTTGATACAATAGCCCTAAACTATAAACAGCCCAAATGTCTATCACTAGGTAAATAAATAAACAAATTATGGTATAGATCCATACAATAGAAGAATACTTATCAGAAATATATATATATATATGCAAGGACATGGATGAATCTCAAAATATTTATGCTAAGAAAAATCAGATGGAAAAGAATACTAAATGAGTCTACTCAAAATTCTAGAAAATGTAAGCTAATCTGTAATGAAAATGTAGAAAAAGTAAACTAATCTATAAAATCACTGTTCTGATTTGAGCTTGAATGGCGAGTGGGCATAGAGGGCCAGGAGGAAAGGATTATTATGGAGTATGAACTTTTGTAGATGATGCATATGTTCGTTAACTTGATTGTGGCAAGGTTTTATTACTATATACAGGTGTGAAAATATACCAAACTGTCCACATCCAATATCTGTACATTGTTTCCTATTATATCTCAATAAAGCAGTTTTTTAAAAATAAAAATATTAAAAAGGAAAGTTTCTCATTTTTTGTGTGATTATTTGCTTTCATCAACCATTCACACTTACATAAAACAATTGTTTTATTTCTTTCCATAAGACGCCTTTTGTTTTAAATAAATTTTTGTTAATGCTTATTCATTTTTGAGAGGGTGGGGAGAGAGCACAAGTGGGGCAGGGGCAGAGAGAGAGGGAGATAGAGAATCCCAAGCAAGGTCTGCACTGCCAGCGCAGAGCCTGATGTGGGGCTTGAACCCACAAACTCTGAGACCATGACTTGAGCAAAAGTCAGACGCCCAACCAACTGAGCCACTCATGTGCCCCTTATGTATCTCATAGTGTAGCCTGCAGCATCATGAGGTAATGTCAGAAACCCTCAAATTTTGCATGCTCTCTTCTCGCACAGTCACACGCATCTCCCACATACAGGTATTGTTAATGCTATTTTCTTACATCATTTAATATATGTCCGTCCAGCAGGGTCCAGATTTAAGAGGCCAGGACATTTCCAAAGTGGTAAGTATAAACACAACAACAAGAAAACCACAGATTTATGGGGTACAAGTTTAAATAATAATACTTTCAGTTAATCTTTATCATACATGATACAGGGACTTTAAACTCAGGGGACACAAATCTTTCCTTTTCATTTTCTTTTATGTCTAGCTTCAGAGAATTCACAATCCCTGTGTTACATGTTAATACTGCTCTCATTCAAATTAAAGTTTTATAAAACTTACATTAAATGAAGCATTAGGCTGAATCTAGTTTTGCACCACCAAACAGAATATTAAATATATAATCAACCATTTTTCAAAGTAGATTCATAGAGTTCCATGCAAAACAACAAAAAACATAAACAAAAACAAACGTGGTCAAAGAATACTGCTAGATGTTGACTAAAGGAATTTTTGTACTAACTCTCAGAACTGTTAACATGCTAAAGTATATTTTGACTTAGTTTTAGAGAATCCTCTTGTAAGAACAGACTTTGAATGTATATGAAATATTAAGAATTTCTTTCTAAATTTAGTAGATTGGAAACCCTTTCCTTTTTTCCTTGAAGATCTATTAAGGCTTGGCTTAGTGGTCTCTAAGCCTATGCAGTCTCAGAAAGTATGGAACTAAGGATCACCAGAAGTACTTAATAAATATTAGGATTTCTAGGTCTGAAATCAAGGAATTCTAATTTTAAAAGTCTGCATTAAGACCAGGAATCAGCATTTTTTTTAAGGAATTGACATTTTTTAACCAGCACCCCAGCTGATTCTAACCCAAATAATATATAGGCTACTTTTTGAGAAACAGAGTTCAGAAATTCACTCTTATACTTCCAAATGCTGAAAAAATATTTACTAAGTAGCCTTACAATAAATTACACTATATTTGCAATGAGCTTTTGCATTATACTGAATTTTTGATTGACATTATACTGAATGTCAAAAACCTGTTCACACAGAGAAACACAGCTAAAGCTAACTTAAGCTTGATGGTTAAACATTTGAAACACACAATGTATAGTAAGTAAATAACACTTGTTATTTATAGGCAATGCTATTAGGTACTGACAAGCTTCAATGACTCACCACAAAGTCAGGCTTTGCTGGATAAGCACGTCCTTCATAGTATAATTCTGAGGGGGGGCCAGGGAGAAGTACTGCACATATGAAGAGTGATGATTATTTAAAAAGGCTAGAACTAAAAATGTCCCTCATTGTGAGATGATAAAACTTTTTATGGTCAAAATTCCTTTCCTAGACATAAGTCACCTAACTCCAAAAGCCTACTACTAAGCTTAACTTTTAGACTCTATATAATTATTTCAACTTCAATATTTTAAATAATATATTATCGCATATCTATGAACTATTTTTTCCTACAGCGTTTCTTTTTTTTTTTTTAAGTTTATTTATTTATTTGAGAGAGAGCACAAGAACGGCAGAGAGAGAAGGAGAGAGATGATCCCAAGCAGGCTCTGCACTGTCAGTGTGGAGCCCAATGCAGGGTTTGAACTCACAAACCATTAGATCATGACCTGAGCTGAAGTCAGATGCTTAACTGACTGAGCCACCCAGCATCCCACCTAATGGCTTTCTCATTTCCATATGTTCATTACCCAAGTCACTCAAATGCCCAAATTATATTATCTTGATTTCTGTTGTTGCTTCATCTGTCAGAGTCATTCACCAAGTTCATCTGCAATTTGACTTCTCTTTCAAATTTATCTCACCTTCTTTTTTTTTAATTCCATTTTATCCATTAGGTTAGTGCCTTATTAACTTATGCTTGAAATATATCTTTTTTTAAAAGTTTATTTATGAGAGAGAGAGAGAGAGAGAGAGAGAGAGAGAGAGCATAAGCAGGGGAAGGGCAGAGAGAGAGGGAGACACAGAAACCAAAGCAGGCTCCAGGCTCCAGGCTCCGAGCTGTCAGCACAGAGCCCTACATGGGGCTCGAACTCACAAACCATGAGATCATGACCTGAACTGAGGTCGAACGCTCAACCAACTGAGCCAATTAGGTGCCCTTGGTTGAAATATATCTTAAGTATTCTTCCAGCCATCAGATTTCTCCCCAAACTCAAGAGTTAGGTCTTAGAATACTCAAATTCAGTCTTTGCCAGAGAAATTATTTTGCTTCTCTAGATCTCAGTTTTATGTTATTGCTGCCGAACAAATTGCCATAATCTTAATGGCTTAAGCAACACACATTTATTATCTCACAATGTCTATGAGTTACGAGTCCAGAGAAGGCTTAACCTGGCCCTCTTCTCAGTGTCACCAGCTGACTTCAAGGTGTTGGCTGGGGCTGTGATTCCCATCTGAGTTTTAGGGTCTTCTTCAAGCTCGCTGGCTGTTGGTAAGTTTATTTCCTCAAGGCTGTATGCCTGAGGTCCCCATTTTTCACTAGCTGTCACTCAGAAACTGCTTTTGGCAACTAGAGGTCACCCACAGTCCTTTGCCACATGACCCCCATAGACAGTTACTTTGTTCCAGGCCAGGAGGAGAAGGACTCTCTGACATTTCATTCTTTTATAAAGACCTCACCTCATTATGTCAGCGTTGCCCTTGACAATATTCCTTTGATGAACTCAAAAGGATCATATAATTATATCTGCAAAAATCTCTTTTGCCATATAAGGTAACGTGATTATGGAAGTGATACCACATATACTATATTCACAAGTGCCTCCAACACTCAAGGGGAACACATTGGGTCACTAAGGGTTGTCATGGAATTCTGCCTCACACTCTAATGCAAAAGCTAGTTAGCTGGAAAAGAAAATCTTAAGATCCTATGAGAGTAACTTCTCAAGCTACAAACTAATCAACTTATACATGAAATAAAAACTTAACAAACTTTATAAAAGCCTATAAAGCTTATAAAATATAAGTTCTCAAGGAGCTGGTACATTTAAAAAGGCAATGTTCATCTTTTTCCCACACTAAACGGCACATATTCAGACTTCCTCGCTACACAGAAGATTAAAAGCTGCAATGAAACCACCTGTGGTTTTGAGTACGGAGCTATCCAGAGGCACCAAAGGGATTTCTGAGTTAGACTTGTGGTGGGAGAAGGTTAGATGAAAATTATGTTTCATTCTACTCTTTAAAGCTTATGCAAAAAAATAAATAAATAAATAAATAAGTCTCAACCATTGCCTACAGAATAAATTCCAAACTCCTTAATACAGAATAAAAGATTTTCCAAGACTGGCCTTCCTGTTTACCTCTCATATCTGTATCACACAGAAAGTTTCACAGTTACTTCAAACATGCTTTCTTTCCACATAAATACATGTTTTCTTTCCTTGGAATTCTCTACCATCTACTTCCACCCACAAGTCCTATGATGATGTTGATTCATTGTTTAAGATCTACTCATTTTATTTAACAGCTATTTACTGAGTACCTGTATTCATCAATGAATTGTTAAGTCTTTACCTCTCTCACAAAGTGGGGCTGATCTCTGCAATCTAGAGCCAGTTCATTTATCTATTACTGTACCTGTTAAATCTTAGATTTATATGTCCAGCCTCCAAACATGAATACCTTAAAGGAATGATTTTGTTTTATTTGTTTATATTTCTAGGACGAATTCAGGGATTGCTACAACTCATTAATCATGGTTTGCTGAAGATAGTAATAATAATAATAGTAATAAAATAATAGTGATAATAACATCTAAATGCTTTCAGTTGTTCCTCATATTGTGAAAACGCTTTATACATATTGGCTCAAATGAAATCTTTGCAATAGCATGTTTAGGCAAACATTATAATCTCACTAGTATGTGAGAAAATTGAAGTTCAATTGAAGTTCAGAGACAGAGGCAAGACTTTTATATAAGTTACTGATGGTTCTCAAGTTTATGTTCTCAACACCAGCGCGGTTCCCAAACAGGAGCCTCAGCATCAGTCACACATGTAACACAGCACTAACAATGTATGTTCTCACGTTCCAGCTGAGACCTACTTCATCAGAAAATCTGGGGTCAGGGCCATATAATCTGAGACTGAACAGGCCCTGTAGGCGGAGATATCATCTAAAGTTTGAGCATCAGCGCTCCATATTCTAACATGGAAATATCCTGGCCAAGAAAACATGATCAGCTATGACTTTCAAACAACTTTTACGCAGAAACTTGGAAATTATATTCATATGTTAGATTACGATGGAGGAAAAAGAAAACAGAAAAATGACTCATCCTGGACTCAGAAATCATATCCGTTATATAGAGTCTGAAACTTAACACAGTGTCAGTATGCTGAACTTGCCAATGTTGGGTAAAACATAAGGAAAATAATATTTTCTCTTGATCGTAATAACTAGGATTTACATCAGTTACACATTCCTCTGTAAAGGAAAATATTCTCCATAACTTGTTTATCATCCTCAAAGATATCTTAAATATCCCCAGGTCAAAGTTCTTATTTTCTTCATTTTGATCTTCACTCAAGCATTATAGAATTCTGAGTAATCAGGAAGCATTTTAACAATTTCTTATCCAATTTAATTTAATTAATTTAATTTAATTTAATTAGCTTATCTTTTCCTGTTGCTTTACACTAGGGATTGTCTTTTTAAAAAGTGTCAAGTGATATTATAGTAAAAATTGTTAAATGGTAATGGGAAGTCAGATTTTGATCTCTAAAAAGACAGGAGTGAAAGATAAGGATGGGATATTCCTTCCAGTGAGGAGTGTTTGCCCAGAGATTGTAGAGTGAACTTTTTCTGAGCATATCTAGAGGACAGCGAGAGTAATGAATGCATTCAGTGCACAGTACTGCACACAGCATATTTGCATATACACCTATAAAAATAGTTTAATGCACACAGGAAGTTGACCATATAATTGTGAAGACAAACTATATCAACATATAAAAGAAGAATTATAAAAAATAAAAAGCGATAGAGATGAATGCAAGTTTAGGCATCATAAGTGCGCTGTGATGGCCATGCGTCAGAGAACACAGACATAAATAAAGGAAGCCTCACTATTTCTGAATGGAGCGCAGAGCCATATGCTGAGCCATTTACAGAAATGGTTTGTTTCTTTTTTTTTTCTAGTCTTAGCTCACATGACTTTCTTTTGCCTTTTTTTTTTTTTTTTTTGGCCCTGATCATTTTCAAGTATGAGGTTTATAAAATCAAACTTTTCATCTTTTCATGTTTTTACATAGAAACAAAAGTCTCCTCCTTAACTAGGATATAATCAAATCTGTTTGGCATTCAGAGAACAAGTCAAATTTGTCAAAAAATAAGGTATTTTCTAAAATTGAGTACAATATAGAATTTCCTTCAGGATACAATGTTAAAAACAGTCAATCAATATTAATGAAGTCCTAGTATGTTAGTCTCTGACTTCCCCGAGAATATGAGACAAACCACTGAAACAAACAAAATGCTAAGAAATTGAGAGGAACTAAGAAACTATGTCAGAATTAAGGTAGGTAACAAAGCAGTTGAAGGAGAGTCCTCAAGAAGAACGCACTGGAGCTTTCTGCTCAGGCGAGGAAGTCAGATTTAAAATATATTCTAGAGATTATGGCTTTTGATCAGAAGTGCTTAAACAGAAAAGTGGTTGGATGAGATCCTTGTCATGGGATGGTAACTCTGAAAGCAGTGTAGATGGTCCATTTAGCAAAGATCTAACCAAATCCAGACATAACAAATGTATCCCAAAGGCAGAATTAGAATGTGTGTTACCAATCCCTGGCAGAATATATGATCAGGTTTTATACTAACCTGAAAGTTTAACTTAGCATAGCAACATGTCTAACTTGTGTCTTGTGGGCTAGCATTTCTGCAAAATTTGTTTGAGAACATGTATTTACTAGAAGTTCTGAAACAAAAATAGTGATTAGGCATAAACCACAGATAAGTCCTTGTTCGAAGAGACATATACAGAAAGACAGTAATTAAAATGGAAAGGAGGATAATTAAATAGATCATAAACCTCTAATTTCTTAGTTCATAGAGGCAATCCTATATTATATAATATCTTATATAATAATTCTCTCTATATAATATAGAATCCTACGTAACACAGTCTTATACTGTATTATCAAATCTGCTGGGCCATCATGCCTGTTAGTAAGAATTATTGTTAATCTAACATAAGATATTTGAATTACAAATTGAAATAATTGGAATGGTTTGCACAAACCTTTAGAATAATACACAAATTATTACTAAGTACATAGGAAACATTTTAACAATCATCACAAACAATTCTTGGACTTTAATGTGCATGTGACATCACATCCAAGATACCTGTATTGTGTTGGGGGAAACAAACAACAAACAAACAAACACCACTACTAACCTCACTAGGAATCTCCGCTATGAACTTATTTTCCATCTAAAGTTTGTACGTGTGTGTGTTTGTGTGTCTAAATTTAGTCGTATGAAAAGCAGATATACTTAATATTTAAATCACTGTGCGTTTTTCCTGAGATGAGTCCATTTTTTATTCCCCTATGGGAACTACTAGTCATCAATTATTTATGTTTAGCCAATTTTATCCTCAGACTCTGTAATTCCAGAAATTGAGAAATTGAAAACATAATTAATGGAGTTCTGTCTGTAATCTAAATAATATAGAGGAGTTTAGAAATAATAGTATCTAAAATGGTTAG
This sequence comes from Paguma larvata, assembly GCA_030068075.1. Classification (NCBI taxonomy): domain Eukaryota; kingdom Metazoa; phylum Chordata; class Mammalia; order Carnivora; family Viverridae; genus Paguma; species Paguma larvata. Next base: position 115,854,816 of record CM057824.1, read on the forward strand.
TGCTCACTGTTGCCAAGCATGAATTCTTGTGTTTTTTATACATAACTCCTTAATTTATCCAACTTTTCCAAGAGGTATACATGATCGTTAGACTTATACATAGGAGGAAAATGGGACACAGAGATTGTATTGCTATAGCTTCCAGAATTACCTAATTTAAGAAATGGGTAAATCTGGTTTAAATTACACCTATAGAGTGACTATGGTTTGAAAAAGAAAGTGTAAAATGTCCTTCATACTAGGAACCCTGCATACCAGTTTCAGCACGTTAATTGTGACTTGGGGAACTTTTCCCGTATTTACCTTTAATCTCTTTGTCATTTTTGAACCATCTTATATCAGCTGCAGGTTTACTACCAGATGTTTTACAAGTCAGCTGCATCAAGTCTCCTTCCATAACCGGTGATGAAAATCCACTAATTTGAGGCTTCTCAGGAACACCTGAAATTTAAGCAAATGGAGTAAACATCAATCTCCAGAGCTGATTCTTTCTTATGACTATTACTTTTGCAAAGTTAGAATGGGTTGTTAATTGGCAATAACTTCAATAGAAAATAATGATGAAGTGTTATATAATAAAATAAACTGCTTAACATATCTCTATAATATATAGAGAATAAAACTGTGTGTATATCTACACAAACACATATACATAAGTATATTCAGTAGTTCCAACCCCCTTATCTAAAGAAGATACGTTGCAAGACCCTCAGTGGGCCTGAAACTGTGGATAGTATTGAACACTGTGTAAACTGTTTTTCTCCTATTCATACATACCTATAATAAAGTCTAAATTATAAATTAGGCACAGTAAAAGATTAACAACGATAACTAATAACGAAATGGAACAATTATAACAATATGTCATAATAGAAGTTACGTGAATGCAGTCTCTCTCGCAAAATATTGTGCTGTACTCACCCTTCTTGTGAGGATGTGAGAAGATACAATGCATATGTGATAAGAGGAAGTGAGGTGAATGTCGTAAGCATTGTGATCTAAGGTTAGGCTACTATTGGCCTAACAAGAAGTCAGAAGGAGGATCATCTGTTTCCAGACCGAGGTTGATCATGGGCAACTTAAACTGTAGAAGATGCAACTTAAACCGTGGAAGATGAAATTCCAGATGGGGGTGAGGTAGGGAACTACCTTATGTATGGATGTGTGTGTGGGCGCGCTCGCGTGTGTGTATGTATGTGTGTATTATCCAGAAAGCATTTAAAATGCATTTAGTTCAAAGTAGCTTTTAAAGTTTTACGTGCAAAAAATACTCTTTGTGAATCTCAAAACAGCCATTCAGTATATCTATCTTAAGACTTAATCAGTATAAGGATTTAAGAAGGAAAATTGTTTGCAATAGGAGAAAAAAATCCACAAAGTATATTTCTTTATTCTTTAGCAAATTGTGATTTAACTAAAATAGCACTTTCCATTCCTGATTTCATAATTCTTAAAGCTTAAAAAGATATTATTATCCTCTATGTGCGTTGTTCAAAAATTCATTTTAGAATAAGAGATTTATCAATAATTGCAATAATACTTTCGTGATTCTTACACAGAGAGTTTTGATGTCATTTATATGAGAAATGTAATAGAGGTTTTGTGAGCCATGATGTGTATTATTTCCGATGCTAACCACTACTTCCTTTTCTAGTCTGAGTCACCCAATGACTAAGCAGTAACTAATATGCAGAGATAGTACATGGATGATTTAATAATAGAACATTTCATATTTCTTGGGTAATATTATTCTCTTGCTGTAGTAGAGGTTTATTAAAATTTCTTTCAAAAAATTCAATAATACACGCAGACCAAAGTATCTTTATTGTACTATTTAATTCTATTTGAAAAGAATAAAATGTAAGAATGTTGGAAAGCACCAATAAGAAAAATATAAATTAAAACAATAACAAGAACAACAATAATAAATGACAGGTCAACATGCTCCGATTAGTCGGATCTTTTTTTCTGTTCACATTCATATGCTTTCTTTTAATCTGTGCCATACCATCATTTAATAAACTGAAATCAACCCATTGTCTATTGTTGGGGTCTCAAGGAGGCTATCTCCAGAGTAATATGTTAACCTTAGGCAGTTGTTATCTTGAAATACTCCATTTAGTGGATATATTTTGTCTGTAGTGGCAAACTGATGAAGATTTTTATAAAATAGTCCCAGTGGGAACTGCAAAGAAACATATTTCATATCGCAGGTACAAAACCAATTCACTAGCTGGATTAACTTTAATATTCCTACCTAAGAGAACAACATGCATTAGTTCTTTTATATGCAATGTTATGCCTTTATCTATAAAAAAGGAAGGCAAGCTAGGGGCCAAAAAAAAAAAAAAATCAATCTTTAAACTCCTCTAACTCCTCAGTACGCAGGTGTGTTTCAATGAACTGCAGCAATTTCAGCTGATTGGGCCATGACGTCTGTGGAATCACAGAGAGCTCTTAGCTGCAACTTTATTTCCTCTGAATCTCTATGACTGTAATGCTTTTTTGTGTCACTTTAACCCTTGGGGAAAAGGCCGAGTTGTTAGAAAATAAAATCACAGAGAAGCTACAGGTTACATGTAGACTGACGTTATGTACTTCACTTAAGAATCTAGAAAACCACAAAATTAAAAGATAAAACACAGAAATGTCAGGGTAATTTAAATGCACCAATGTAAACAAAGATGTCATATATGAAGGCTATAAGAATTAGAGAAGGTCCCTCTCAGATGACTTATACAACAAGATGCAGGACCACTCGATAGACTTGCTGAATTTATTATGATCATTAAGCGATTATTTTCTTAAAGGATCACCAGGTATACGATATACAGATGATTTGACTCAAAGAAATTTAGATGAAAATCAAGAAACCTGGTATCTATTGCTCACTAAGAAACGAAATGGGTGCTCTAGGGAAGTCATACAAACAGTTACACCTCGCTTTTCTATTTTTAAAATGGGGCAAGTGATTAAGTGACTTTTTAAATGCCTCTTTTATAACATTGCAGAAAAGGGATTAAACTATATCTATTAATATGACATATTTGATCCTCAAAACATATATTTGTCATTGAATCATGTTGCTGTAGCTTGTGATCACATAGGGTTAGTCCCTTGTACTTACCCAGGACAGTGAGATAGGCCTTGGAAGTTTTGACGGGCATTGTAAATAAAGAACAGGTGTACTGTCCTTCATCGGAGAGAGACACATCGCTGACACTGATACTCAATTCATGCCAGGAAGCTCGAACCAGCTCAATCCTGTTGTCCCTTAAAGCTGGAAAGAGAAAACATTGAAAATGCAAATAACAACATTAGAAAAAGTCAGTACTGTTAGACTAAATATTTCTAGCACAACACAATAAATATTGTCTTTTCCCTTGCATCTAAATCTTATTTCCTGATATAGTTTAAAGGAAGGTTTAAATATACGGAAATATTTTATCAGATTTTTTAAAATATCAAAGTGGAATTAGGTGTTCCTTAATGTTCTCAGAAAAACTTTTTAATTAAATGATTGCATCAAGTACAATACTTGAGATGAGGGAGATGTTGGTGATGATAATAATGGTTTTCCTCCACAGGCTCTCATGGAATTCTAGTATCTAGAAAAACTAGAAACAAGTTTCACTTCTATGCACAGATAAATTTGAGAAAACTGTGATAGCTGCATTTCTTCCAAGAGACCAACAATTCACATTAGCATATTAAAAGCATTTTCTCTACAGGAGAGAAACCTGTTGAATTTCCTTTAAACCAGTTAAGTTAGCTGAAAAGCACATGTAAGGTGCTGGATGTTTAAATTTGCTCTGATTGGTCGGTACCTCTACTGTACCATCTGTTATATACTTTTAGTATGTTCTTTGGTTCATACCACCTTTTCTATCACAGAATTTATTTTTCCACAGATGATCTCTTAGCATATTCCTCTTGATTCATTTTGGGAAAAATATAAAAAGTTTGAATATGATTATATGTCCTACTAAGTACAGCTATAAAGCTCAGAATTAAGCAAGAGGCAACTAAAGGATGACTCTAAAAGATAGAAAGAGGAAAGAGCACTGGTTAGGGACACTGGGACTTCAAGAACAACACAGCGGTTTTCCAGCCTGTAATAAAAGGCAATTGAGGCTTGGCTTCTTCCAATGACAACCTAGCAACAGAAGGTAGCCTAGGTAGACTAATTTTTTATCACATATCAAATGCGAGGCCTGCCAGCGTCTTTGGAAAAGACTGGGCTACCTGCAAGGGGAATCAAGTGGGAGTATCACTAACTACCAGTGGCCATGGAAAGCAATCTCTTTCCCCACTGGGCTGGTGACTCGCCTTCACTGCCTAGAGTTAGTGATCAACTGGGCAGCGGGGGCAGAGAGGCGATCCATCTCGGACGAATACGCAGCCCTTAAAGTGGTGTTCCTATGAGCTAGAGAACCACATACCCCCGCTAGAGCCATCAGACAGCCTGACTTGCAGAAGCTCCTCTGCCTCTTTAGGTGGATACAGTGGGGACCAGGTCAACCCCTAGTAGAACTATGCCCAAATAGCACCCTTTTGCTCTGAAAAGTCAATCGTTGGTTCAACCATGACCGGAAAATGTAAGCCAGGACCTGTATGCTAAACCTAAACAGGGTGACTGCCTCCTAGAATAGAAGATTAAATTAGAATAGCTAGAATGTCCAGGATATAATAAAAACATCACTGGGTACACCAAATACCAGGAAAATTGTAACCTCTTGGTGGGGGGGGGGGGAATAATCAATAGATACCACTAACACTGAGTTGAAACAAATGTAATTATCTGACAAAAAATTTAAAAAAGCCATCATAAAAATACTTCAGCAATCAATTAGTAGTTATCTTGAAACAAAAAAATAGAAAAGGAAATGATAAAAAAAAAGAATCAGATGAAAATTCTAGAAAACGTAAATACAATAACCAAAATAAAAACTCACTTAATTGGCTTAACAGCACAGTAGAGATGACAGAGGATGGTATTAGTAAACTTAAAGATAGAGCAATATAATTAGTAATTAACTCAATTTGAATAAAAGAAAAATAATAGATTGGAAAAAAAACACAGAAGAAGAGAGTCTCAGAGACCTGTGGGACAATAACCAAATATTCAATATTGGTACTACACAAGTTTCAAGTAACTGAAAGAAATTGGAACTGAAAGAAACTGAAGAAGTAATGGTCCCAAACTACAAATTTGCCAAAAGACATAAACGTAATGTACAGAATCAATAAGACAAACTAATCTCAGGTATGATAAACCCGAAGAAGTTTATATCAAGATACATCAAATTTAAACTGGAAGCAAAGAAAAAAAATCTTTAAAGCAGTCAGAGAGAAGGACATATACCCTATAATTGAGAACATCAATTTAAGTGACAATAGATTTCTCATTTGAGATTATGGAGGCCAGAGGGAGTGGCACATTATTCAAGTGCTGAAAGAAAAGAAATACAGTGAATTCTTATCCAGGGAAGCTAACCTTCAGGAATCAAAAGAGATACATATATTCTTTTTTTTTTTAATTTTTTAACTTTTTTTTTATTATTGAAAGACAGAGCACGAGCATGGGAGGGGCAGAGACACAGGGAGACACAGAATTTAAAGGAGGCTCTAGGCTCTGATCTGTCAAGACAGAGTCCAATGTGGGGCTCAAACTCACAAACCATGAGATCATGACCTGAGCTGAAGTTGGACACTTAACCAACAGAACCACCCAGGCGCCCCAAGGAATACATATATTCTTAGAAGAAGGAAAACTAAGAACATTTCTCTAGCAGATTTGTCTTGAAAAGTTAAGTTCTTTAGACAGGAAAAAAAATCATCTTGGAGCATCAAGAAGGAAGAAAGAACAACTGAAAGAACAAAAACATGGGTAAATACTATATAGACTATCCTTCTCCTGAGTTGTCTCCATTAGATGATGTTTGAAACAAAAATTACAACATCAATTGATGCAATGTTGAGCAAATATAGAAGGAATACTCAAGACAAGTAAAAAGTAGGCAGGACAAAGGGACCTAAAAAAAGATTTCCATACTTTACCCAAAATGGTAAACCATTGCTACTTGTAGACTGTGGTAAATCACATATGTATATTTCAATCCCAGAGAAACTACTAAGAAAATATACAAAATAATACCCTCAAAAATTATAAATACAGAATACAGAAAATAAATACAGAAAAATCCACTTATATAGTGTCTTGAAATAATAAAATTATAAAGAAAGAAAGATTAGTGTTTACCATGGGCTAAGGACAGTAAGGTGTAGAGGGAGGCAGAGGGACGTGGATATGATTATTTCACATAGCTGAATATGAATCTACGATAAAAATTCAATTAAAATTTTTATGTACATTTGAAGGAAAAGGGGAGTGGTCAGGATATCAAAGCTTAATATTTAATATACAAATTTGCCACAGAGCAGGAGGGGAATCCCAAGTGCCAAATATTCTTTCTTTCTTTCTTTCTTTCTTTCTTTCTTTCTTTCTTTCTTTCTTTCTTTCTTTCTTTCTTTCTTTCTCTTTCTTTCTTTTCTTTCTTTCTTTCTTTCCTTTCTTTTCTTTCTTCCTTTCTTTCTTTCTTTCTTTCTTTCTTTCTTTCTTTCTTTCTTTCTTTCTTTCTTTCTTTCTTTCTTTCTTTCCTTCCTTCCTTCTTTCTTTCTTTATATCCAAGTTAGTTAACATATAGTGCAACAATGATTTCAAGAGTAGATTCCTTAATGCCCCTTACCCATTTAGCCCATCCCTCCTCCCACAACTCCTCCTGTAACGCTGTTCTCCATATCTAAGAGTCTCTTATGTTTCTGTCCCCCTCCCTGTTTTTATATTATTTTTGCTTCCCTTCCTTTATGTTCATCTGTTTTGTCTCTTAAAGTCCTCATATGAGTGAAGTCATATGATATTTGTCTTTTTCTGACTAATTTCACTTAGCACAATACCCTCTAGTTCCATCCACATAGTTGCAAATGACAAGGTTTCATTCTTTTTGATTGCCAAGTAATACTCCATTGTATATATATACCACATCTTCTTTATCCATTCATCCATCAATGGACATTTGGGCTCTTTCCATACTTTGGCTATTGTTGATAGTGCTGCTATAAACATTGGAGTGCATATGCCCCTTGGGAACAGCACACCTGTATCCCTCAGATAAATACCTAGTAGTGCAATTGCTGTGTTGTAGGGTAGTTCTATATTTAATTTTTCAAGGAACCTCCATACTGTTTTCCAGAGTGGCTGCACCAGTTTGCATTGTCACCAGCAGTGCAAAAGACATCCTCTTTCTTCTCATCCTCACCAAAATCTGTTGTTCCAAGTGCCAAATATTCTTAAATTGCCTGTACCTTCCCTATACATTTTGTGAAAGGAGCAGGCAATAATATGATATGTAATATTTGACATAATTTTAAATTTTCAAGATTTTAAATATATTTATTAAAAAAATCCTCCTAGATACTCAAATAACACACACCTTAATGATTGTAGTCCCTCTGCTACCATTCTTTATTACTCTAATTCTATAAAGAGACATATGCTTACAAATATTTTTGAAATTAATCTTATTGAATATAGAACATAAGACAAGTAAACTGCAGATGACATCATAACTATTCACAAACTTGAAAAGGTAAATACTACAGTTGTATGATTTGTTTAAAATATTCAGTATACATATATATATATATACATGTGATATATACATATATCTGCCTTGATCAGTTGCCAGAGCAAAACAGTGGGGCACATATTCATTATTTCCCCAATAGGACCTCAGGCTATATCAACCACTTTTCAAAGCTGTGATTTATTTCAGAAAATATTTATCACGTATTTCTTGTTTCTTTAAAAAAGAGGTCACCAAAAGGGAAAACCCAAAGTTTCTGCCATGATGTTATATGGGTAAAGCTTGTTACTTACCCCCTGTGTTCAATTTCATTTCTTCTAACACAGTTCCCACTGACAGAGAGAGACGCAGCTTACAATTTTCAGTGAATCTTAGCAAAATAAATTTAACTCTTTTTTGGTCAGACTATTTTGTGGAAACTATATAACATCACCGAAGTCAAACTGCACTACTCAATATACATAAATATAAAACTTTTATATTTAGACCATTTGCATAGAGTAAAGCTAAAAGCAATGACTTGGGAATTAAAACACCTGCTTTAGGCACTTATATTCACGGCCAGGTTTCCTGTGGATAATAATTCCCGATTTATTTTCATTTTCGATTATGAGTTGAACAAAATGATTTCTTGTAGTATGTAAAGTCCCTTAAAGAAAATCTACAATGATATATTAAGATATTTTGAATTTAGAATCCTGATGAGAACCTGCATATTTTAGTGTCTGAAGTGTCCCCATTGATTTAGCTTACCAAATCATATAATATTTTGAGTTGTTACATGATTCCTACCAGCCTGACTGAAAACTACACTCTGCAGAATACCTGCATTTTATTTTTTTTTTTTTAATATTTATTTATTTTTGAGAGAGAGACAGAGCATGAGTGGGGGAGGGGCAGAGAGAGAGGGAGACACAGAATCCAAAGCAGGCTCCAGGCTCTGAGCTCTCCGCACAGAGCCCGACGTGGGGCTTGAACTCACGAAGAGATCATGACCTGAGCCGAAGTCGGATGCTTAACCAACTGAGCCACCCAGGCGCCCCTTTTTTTTTTTTTTAAAATACCTGCATTTTAATGTAAACTCTCTCCCTGATTAACCATAGGAAACTAAACAAGTCACTCAAATTTGTGCCCCAGTCTGCAGAGTGTTGGGAAGAGATAATAATAATTAAGTGGAAGTATAAGGGATATGGTTTAGAGCATTGAAACATATAAATACATATTCAAAACCTGAAAACATAATCCTAAGAACCATGAAATTGACACAATTAGTAAAGGGAGTATTTATGGTGTAAATTTCTTTGATAATTCATATGCCTAAGGAAATTCTCATCGGACTGAATATTTTAAACAAATCATACAACTGTAGTATTTATCTTTTCAAGTTTGTGAATAGTTATGGTGTCATCTGCAGTTTACTGTATAACATTTCAACTATGAAAAAATAAAGGAAAGCCTTTAAAAGTCCAAAGAGGGATGTACTATAACTCAGTGGGTTCCCTGTGAGCAGGATCCTTGTCTTCCCCATCTCAGCGCCTTGCACCATCACTATCTGCACAGGAGGTAGTCAGTGAATGGCTATTGAAATGAAGCTGAGAGCCACACTCTGTCTGTATATGATAAGAGAAGAGTGAAAAAGAACTGAAGTAGGAAGTCCTCTTGAATATATCTCCACAGGCTCCCCTATGGGAGAGAAGCCAAAAAAAGAAGAAAAAAAGTGTCCCGGTTAGACACTGTTGAGCATAAAAGAACTAGAAACATCGTGCTATGAAAAATTTTAACAAAGTGATAGTTCATTGGAAAATGATTTGAAATACTGAATGAGTGATCTTGAGCTATTGTCATGTTAGCTTATGGTTTTCAAGTGAACACAAAAAGCAGTAGCTAATCAGAGAAAATCCGTATTATTTAACTTTTCCACATAGTAAGTCTCAAACGTATAGTGAACCTAAATAAAGAATTGCGATATTAATTGAATTCAATCTTTTAAAAAAAATGCTTTCCTTAACTTAAAAAACTTAAAAACTCAAAGATCTCATTAAAAACAAGATTTTTTAAACATTACCCTAGGAGTAATTGAAGTGAAGAAATGACTATGTGTAGTAAAAGAATAAAAGGCAATTGTTCACACATCATAGAGATTAAAAATAAGCTGATTGGGGGCACCTCAGTCTCTGTAGGTTAAGTGTCATACTTCAGCTCAGGTCATGATCTCATGGCAAGTGAGTTGGAGCCCTGCATTGGGCTCTGTGCTGACAGCGTGGAGCCTGGAGCCTGCTTCAGATTCTGGGTCTCCCTCTCTCTCTCTGCCCCTCCCCCACTCGCACTTTGTCTCTGGGTCTCAAAAAGAATAAACATTAAAAAAATTTAAAAAAAACAGTTGTTAGGAAAGCAGGCTACTCTGAGTTCACACCTCATCAGCTATTAGGTAACTGCCCCCCATTGGAAAAGTCATTTCATGGCTCAAAACTCTGAGTTCTGGAGAATTTAATCTTAGCTGCAAATAAGAAGCCCTGACCAATGAGTAAGACTCTATTAAATAATACATAATGCTGGGAAAAACTATTTTCCCAATATACCATTGGTTTTAAATGGTTTATCAATCATACAAATGAATATTTGGGATGCATGTTGGGTAAAATAAAAATTCCCAAGTCAATTACTTGGAGGGTTTTAGTCACATTTTATACTAATCTCTAACAAAAGTTACTGGCCACAGTTAATAAGTTGTATATTAATTAATTTTAAAACAAGTGAACTTAATAACATTAGTATTATTTTATTTATCTGACATTTTTCTTTTAGGAAACTGATAATAATTTAGGCATATTTACATCAATAGTTTTTCTTCCTTAAGTGTTATGTTACCTATAGAGGTGATCACAAACTTCTTGCCAGAATCATTTTCAAATATAAGTTGGTTTTCAGTGAGTAATAAATAATTCATGTTACACTTTATGGTGCTTAAATAATGATAAAAAACTTATTTTGTTATGTAATCACTTTTAAGAGACTATTAAAATATAGCAAAACAATCTCATTGTTTTCGCATTTTGTCCTAGTTCTCATTTTACCTATAACTTCCTTAAATAAATATTACGTTACCTCATTCTGTATTTCCCATGAGGCTTTACACATATCATGGTATATAGATGCCGATAGTTTATTGCATTAAATTTCACATGTGGACCATCAACCTTTTGCATATAATATTCTATAATTACATATATTAATTTCATTTTAGAAAAATTTTTATGCTAAATGGATACTGTATACTGAATGACTTTACTGTTAGAATTCACTATATTTTATAGATAACTACTAAGGAAGAAATCTACATCAGGGTGACAGAAGAAATTTCAAGAGTCATCTTGGCTACTTAAATTCTCAATGTTGAGCATAAGTTTCCAAAAGCATACTCTCCTACACCAATTGACTTTAGACAAGACAATCACTGCAAACATTTAGAAGTTTTAAAAATTTATTTATTTATTTATTTATTTATTTATTTATTTATTTATTACAGTTTATTTATTTATTTTGAGAGAGACAGAGACAATGTGAGTGGGGGAGGGAGAGAGAGAGAATCCCAAGCAGACTCTGCATTGCCAGCTGGGTGGAAGCCTAAAGCAGGGCTCCAACTCATGAAACCATGAGATCATGACCTGAGCCAAAACAAGAGTTGGATGCTTAACTGTTTGAGCCACACAGGAGTCCCTTAAAAACATACTTATTATCCAACCAGTAACTCATATTTTGTGAAGTTTAACATCACCAATGTCATGGGATTTCAAGAACTATACATGTGTCAGCCTTCATTCTCTTTGACCTCAGCTTAAGTCTTTACCATACAAGTATCCCTACTTGATTTCTAGAGAGAGTTAGATGTGTCAATACAATAAGCCGAGTTCTGCCTATGGGAAAGTTGTACCTAAGAATGCTTCCTTTTGATTCAAAATCAAGTTTATTTTGCTGCCTGCTGCCTGATAATAGACTCCTTCTCAGGATTCTGACTTTGTTGTTTTAAGGTTGCCCAACTAGTACTCTGCTTTGTTTTCTAACTTCTGCAACAGGCCTGCTCCCTGCACATTGTCCACCCAGACTCGCTAACTGCCTACTCTACTTTGCCCCTACAATTTGTCTAAAACTGTTCACTAAGCAACTTGACTCATGCAATCAGCAAACCCCCGTTTCTTTCAGCTGAAATCTCAACTATCCCCAAGGATAAGAATTGGATGAGGAATTAAAACTTTAGTGAGGTCAACTTTTGTTTTGGTATAACAGAATGATTTTTCTACTAATTAAATCTGTATCCTAATAAATCAGAAAGAAAAAGTAAGTCAAATAAGCTCTAATAGTCTTCAAATGGGTCATAGATCCAAGCTTAACTCTTGTCAGACCTTATGATTGGTATGTTGGCATGTATGATATCAAAATATGCCTCAAGATATTGTAAAAGAGGTAAAAGGAAATCTAGCCACACTTATTCATTTTTCTATGTGTTATTCTATTAATAACCTAAATATTTTATTTGTTAATAGTATAATCAAATACTGTTTATAATCAATATGTGTTATTTGTAATTGTACTATGGACAGAAATAAAAGAGTTAACACAGACAGAATAAAATATCAAGCTAGTGAATCCTTTTCTGTTTTGTTCTTTACGGTCATACAACACAAAACAATCTAAATCAATCTTCTGGAAAATTGGTAAAAACAACCATTGCTCCAGAGCTGATATTTGGTATATCAAGTTTCGGTTTGGACTGGATTTTTACTGAAGTCATAGTAAATGGAGTTTTAGAATAGAAAATGTGAACAGAATCCAAGCAATAAATCTGGAAACCGTGTCACTATTTGAAGGAAGTTTTTTTCCAGTGTTGGAATTTCAATTTTTTAAGCCCCAGATTTTCTTACTTCAAATGTATAAAAATAAAAATTTACTACTCTCATTCCTATATTTGTTGTCTATTATTATGAAACTTTAGAAAAAGCAAAATGTTATGACACCTAAAGTATACAAATAATTAATAAATTTGGATATGGAAAATTTATTAATATGTTTGAGGACTAAATATAAGCTCCATCATATTTCTACTTTCAAATATTCTTGTCTTCGCTAAGGCTTACATCTCTTCCTCACAGTGTCCTCCTCAAGATCTGTCCAAATGGAAGGGCTTTCACTCTACTATGTTCCTGAAGCCCCAATCATAACAACCACTTACATAATACACCTACATCCCTTCCCTCTTATCTCTTCTATAACATAACGTTTAAACCGTTCATCATGTAACATAAGTTCTTACTTTTCTAGTCTATTTCCCTATCGTTTCTCAAAATGCCTAATAATTTAAAAGTACAAAAGCATGTGTTCAAACATGGTAAGTGATCCATGCCTCTTTACCTAACGGTATATTATTTCCTCTGCGTGTCTCAGGGTCATACTTATTCAAGCTAACTAACATATTGTCTTCTTGATAAATTCCTCAATGCTGTCCACCTCCAACTACATTCATGTCTTCCTTTATTCTTCCAGGGCAGGAATCTGCATGAAGCTCAATAACCATTTGTTGAACCAATGATGTTAAAAGTGAACATTATATGTTCCAGCATTTATATACTGATATGTATCATTTATCTTACTATCTGGTGATCACTTGGAACATACAGCCATGAATGAGACTGTTTCCTACTGCTCATAATAAGTCACATAGTGCCCTAAATATAATACCCCTTATCTCTATTGGAAAAGTGAATGAAAAAACAAGTAGAAGTACAAATGTATAAGATGGCAGGTGAACCTGGCAAATTCTGTCATAGAGTAAGATAAGTAAGGGCAGTATGCTCAAAGAAGTGACATATTTCAAAGTGATATTGACTTTGAAAATTTTATGTTCTCATAGATTCCTTGAACCTGATACATTTTCATTTTGTAAAATTTGACATAAAAGGAATTTGCTGCTTATGATATTTAGATTGTAAATCATTAGATTAATTTTTCTTACTTATGTAATGACAAAATATCATTAGTAGAGATCAAAATTTAAAAAAAAACAAAATATTTTGTTTGTGTACATATGCACAATTCACAAAACATATTTTCACAATTCACAAAACAAAATTTATTTTTTAAAGACTCCATTAAAAATTTCTTTCTATGTTATAATATAATTGAATTATGTAACTGAAAATCTAAAAATCTAAGGCAGTAGAGTTGCCATCCCATATTTTATAGTGACCTATGCCGGTACACCTTCTAAGTCTGTGGAGTCAGGCAAAGACAATTTATTCCTTCTCTTGAAAATAGATCATTTTCTTACTCCCACTTTGACAATGTCTCATGGCAAAAAGAACTTTGTAAAGCCAAAGCAAATATATTTAAATGTTCTTTTGTATCTCTAACTAACCACTTATATATCATTATACTTACTGTCTTTACAATACGGATTTGCTTTTGGATGTAGGGTGGCTTAGAGTAATAGAAAGTTTCTTTAAGGTGTAACAGTGAAGGACGGCTCAAGGTTATTGATGGAGGGCAATGTACACTATAGAAGCATTAGGGACATAAGCTTGCATCTTCAACTTTTGATCGTGAACATCTTCTGAGAGGAAGTGAGCCCCAGGTGTCATGTGTCAGAAATTTTAATGGTAGAGCCTAGAAGTGCATATACTACTTCAACTCCCATTTCATGTTCGGGCCCAAGGCCATACCTTAAGGCAAATGTAGTCCAGCTATCTGCACAGGAAAGAGAGAGATTAGTGAGCACTTAGTTCCTTCCTTGCTACTGTAGGCTTGTTTGTACAACTATATCTGCATGCGCTGATGTTTCTATGTAAAAATTAATGTAGATATTCAAGAAGGCTGGAAAGGAGTAGATAACACACTTTCTCTAAAATAGTCATAACTTTGTTGTGTTTTGATATAGAAATTCTGTTAAAATACTAAATTATGAAAATATTATGAATCTATTCCTTTGAATACATTCTCCTCAACACTGCTTTAGATTTAGATAAGAAGAAACATCTATGAAAGTAACAGTATAGTTATTTTCTATTGACTATGCCATCCTCTAAGCTATGTGTATTACCCTAGTTTTAGAAAATGGGAGGTGAATTACTGTTAATTATTCACTAAATAAAATTTTTAGAATAAAAAAATATTCAGGATGATTTGTATTAATGGTAAATGTATATTAATTATGTACATATGTGTATACATGTTGCCAAATAGAATATGCAATATTCATTTTAATTCTGATAACAATTTGAAATAAAATTCTATATGTCTTCTTAAACTAATATAACTCCAAGCCAACTATGAAACTATACTGCATTTTCTTTAATGACAAATTAAAGAATTACAAATTCTCTAAAATGTCAACTTCTCATTTGAGAATTCTAAATAAATTTTCACTAAGATAACTGCTTGAGACAGAAAATGCTGCCACCGTGCACATACACACACCCTCACCCCATATATTATCAATATATATTAATTCATCGCTTTGACAATCTGTTTAGTACATTTTGAGAAAGAATAAAAGTAGTTCTCTCTCTCTTTTTTTTTTTTTTTTTTTTAATCTGGGGATGGTTTCACTGGAAAAGAAAACATGGAAGGTAGAGGAGGCAGCGGTTATTGGCACATAAATGGGAGATCATATTTATCCTGGTCAAATCCATTGGACGTTAGAAGCTAGTGAGAAGTTAGTTGATTTGGGTTTAACATAGAGAATCACCGTTTTTTTCTGCTGAGTTCTTCACAATTGTATTGAGCAAGCTCATGAGAGAGTGCACCCCGCCAAAGTAGTTGTTCAAGTAATGGCTGTCTGGCTTCTTGGCAGGGATGTTTATATGTCTTTCCCACATTGCAGGAGAAAGTGATTTGAAAAATTTTTAGGAGTAACACTTATTAAATCCAATCCTAAATTAAATTCCTAAATGTATTCTATCAAATTAAATCCTGATTTCAGTGATTAGGAATTACTAAATGGTATATTATACCCTATGTATGCTTTTGACTATTAAAAAAATTGGTAGATTTTAAAGTGTTTTCAAATAATGAGTTACACCTTAATTTTATTAACAGTATTATACATCCATATTTTATCATCTGATATGAATTACACTTTGTGCTCAATATGCAGGTCTAGTTTGAGTGAGTTTTATGCTGAAAATAATGTCACTTATAAGTTAATAATTCAACAAGAACTACTCAGATAATCAAGTGTGTTTCAAAATTTCATCTTTAGAAAATTAGTATGCATACTTTCAAAATGGCTTGTCTTCTCTTAGGCATCAGTATTCTCCTCAAAAGAATGAGAACGCTAAAGAAAGTATTTAGGGAGAGAGCAGCACAAAGTCATCAAGAAGCACATATACATGTCTAGTTGATAAAAGGTGAAATTCTAAATGACAGAATCCACTTTGGACAAAATGAAAAAAAAATAGTGCATCGCTCTGTGTGTGTGTGTGTGTGTGTGTGTGTGTGTATAAAACTCCAGCACAGAAGATATTCTTATATAAGATGATTCTGTCTCCATAATATCATCTTGCCAAATAAAAAATAGAGGTATTTCCCTCTTCTAAATGGTGCATTTCTCTCTTCAAAAAATGGGTTAAGGAGAAAAGAATATACCATTTGTCAGATGGCATAAGAACATAACAGAAGCTTATTGTATAAAATTCAGATCTAAATGTCAAAAGATTCAACAATCTGCACATTCAGTATAGTCTGCATTTGAAAAACACATCAAATAAACATACCATTACTAGTAGCAACATATCAACAAAACGTGTCCTGCAAGTAAAGTCGGAACATACAATTTTAGCAACTTTGGTCTTAAGAATGTTTTACACCTCAAAGCTTATAACTTATACATTTTTATTTATATTAATATTAAATTTAATTAATCATTAATTAAATATATAAATTATAATTTATAAAGCTTAATTCTGATTCATTACATATTGAAAATGATTAAATACTGCTATCTGTGCAACTACATTTTCCTCGTTTAGTGAATAAAGACTATGACAAATCCACCATAATGACCATTCTGTGACCTGAAATCTTGAGCACAGCCAGTCACACACACACACACATTCATTTTTTTCCTTTTGTTTTGCCACACCCTTAAGTACACCCTAGGGGCATAAAATCCTTAATCTACTCTGGAGATATGATTATGACACACATACCAATGGGAAGCATTCCCCTCCTGGGTGGTCCCCGGGCCTGTACTCCTTATCCTCTAAGGCTATAAAAGCAAGTCTTATGGGAGCTGGGGGCGTAGCCATCTACTGATCTTGCAGCTGCCCAAGGCCTGTGCTGTTACTAAGTTCCCTTAACAAGCCATTTCTTGTTAAACTGGATTTGTTAGCCTTTTTTTTTTAGATCTTGAAGCTCTTTTGGCTTTGGGAGTCATTTTGCATACTCTTCCCTCTCATGGAACACCCATCTCCAACGAATAAAAGTTGGTGGGTATTTTGTTTGCTCTTCAAAACAATATTCCCTAGGTGTTTGTCACATTATTTCTTATTTTCCTTGAGAATTTATCTTTCAGTATGTGATACAGTTCACAATATGATATAGCTCACTATTTGCCTGGATTCACAGAACAGAAGAAGATGTGGTATTTGAATTGAACTGTTTCTGTAAGCTCTCATTCTTTCCAACAACCTACAATATATTGGTCTCCTTATAGACATGAAATTCATTTTTTACATCCCACCATAAAACCACCATATGTAGCCATGTGGTGTAACTCTCATAGAGCATTTATATCAAAGAGACAAGAAGATTATGTGTCATTCTATTATGGAAATACATATAGAAAGGTACATTGGGAATGAAAAACATCTGCCTTCATTAGATAAAGAAACCAGCCATTGGTGTTTTGTGATCTTGTAACTTTATAGGGCCCCATACCTTGTGAAAGCCTTGAATTAGTATTTGTGAACAAAGGGAGAGAAAATGACTCAATATTATGTTGTGCTCATTTGTAGTAATACCAGTCTAATCTAAAGCCTGAATTTGGATTAAATATTCACAGCTTTGCCTTCATTTAGAGGACAACGTGATTATTAGGCAAAATAAATTCTACATTATGCAAAGTTTGAAAATCTAGGAATCTGTTAATATATTTAAGAAAATCATTTTTATATTTTTGAAATTCAGGCATAATCATATATAGATTTCATTAATAATAGTTTATAGATTTCTGTGAGAGGTATTTAATTTTTTCATAGCTAATTAATTTTATGACTGAAAGTTTAATAACTTTATCTTGCTTCCTTACTCAGTTTTTCCTCTTCTGTGGGGGAGGAGGAGAGTGTGAATCTTCCAGAATGTAAATACTGTCTCTGAAAAATCATAAAATTGATATTGATCATGAATATTATTTCTAAAATATCTTCTTGCATAAATCAAACATTTAATGGGAATATAATGAATGTCGGAGCAATAAAATAAATCACAATTCACCATGTAGAATTTGAAGGATGACATTCTACTTTCTGAGTTTAAATTGAAACATTCCCTATACTGCTTGACTTTTTATTTCTTTATATTATATAATTTAACTTTTCTTTACCTTAGTTGTCTAAATTGTTTTTTTTTAAAGGGCTAATTCAGGATGCCTGGATGGCTTGGTCGATTAAGCGTCTGACTTTGGCACAGGTCATGATCTTTCAGTTCATGCACGAGTTGGAGCCCTGCTTTGGGCTCTGTGCTAACATCTCAGAACCTAGAGTCTACTTTGGATTCTATGTCTCCTTCTTTCTCTGCCCCTCACCCCACCTCTCTCTAAAATAAATAAACATTAAAAAAATAATTAAAAGTGCTAATTCATATTAAATTATATGATAACTTTCAGAAGCCTATCAATGTATAAAAATGTAAGGCACTCAAATTTTACTTATGACAAATTTTAGCAAATGGCAAATAAATTCAGTGATTATAAAAAAGAAGAGTAACATATCTTAATATGTCACAACTAAAATGTAAAATTTGTGAAAATTTTCACATGCTTTTATTACATGATTTATATAGTATTATATATAATGTAGATAAAATGATTTACATGGTATATAAACATTCATATAATTTATATATAGACTTCCGTATATATTTGTGGTATATATAAATAATTGTGTAAATAAATAAATGAGGGGGCAATTTGAAATAGTATAGGACAAAAATCCAATGCACAACTAAAATCATTGAAGATGGGAAGCCAAGGACACATGAGGAGTGACTGATAAAAGCTAATTTTATAAAAGGCTTTTAGGAGCGAATATAGAAAAGAACTCTTTTCCAGTAATCCACACAAGTAATATTCCAGAACTTACTGAAAAGATGAGAAAAGATACACATCAAATTAGACACATCATATGAAATCTATAATAAAAGAACACATTGTGTTTGATTGCATTAAATATAATGGTTCAGTAGAGGCCTTGAATTCATTCCTACTTTGTAGCTGGGTTGAAATGAGAGATACTGTGGAGGTGCCTTCTGAAACCCAGAGAGAAAGCATTGAACACACACTACTGTTGCTAATTCTCAGGAGGGAAACCCATAGCATGATATACACTGCTTCAAAGTTTCCCGTACTTGCTGACCCCACAGGTTTCATACGAAGCTCTGAGATCTAGACTTTTGAGCTTTGAGCTTGGCTTGGCCTTGGAGCCTGAGGCAGTCCAACTACTAGCCTATACTGTGAAAAAGAACCTGTCTCTCAGAAAGATTCACTGATATAATGAAGACAATATGAAAGGCTAGAGTATATAAAATAGCTTTTCAATGCAGAAAAGGATATGATCACATAATTTTACATGTTTTAGAAGTAATCTGCTATAAAACTGTATTTTCTTGTATATGACTCAACACACTTAGGACGACCTACTATGCAAATACTTTCTGGGAATTCTCAATTGGAAAATAAAAGAAAAGGAAAAAGGAAAGGAAAGGAAAGGAAAGGAAAGGAAAGGAAAGGAAAGGAAAGGAAAGGAAAGGAAAGGAAAGGGAAGGGAAGGGAAGGGAAGGAAAGGAAAGGAAAGGAAAGGAAAGGAAAGGAAAGGAAAGGAAAGGAAAGGAAAGGAAAGGAAAGGAAAGGCTGAAGAACAGCCTTCAAAAACCAAATAAGTGCTTCTTTTTGAAGTAAACAATCCTTTTCCTACTAAGCTCGAGGGATTTTATATTATAATAACACATTAGGCAAAGTAAAAACAATATCCTGCCATCCAAATCGGATCTAGAAGTGGCAGTGGTACACTGTATTCACAGGCAAAATGTAGGCAAAAGATGGGAACAGGGAGAACTTTGGTAGGAACACACAATGAGGACTGCAGGGGTACTGAACTCTGATTTGCTAGTGATATCTGAGATCCCAGAAAAATTAGGACAGGTGAGATCTCACTTGAACTCTACAGGGCTTTTTGTGATTAGCCAAACTAGACACTGAGGACTGTGCTAGGAGCTACCATATTCATCTATCATCTAGTTTTGGAAAAAGAAGTAATATTCACATATTAAATACATTAGATTTAGTAGATCTTTCCATTTCAAAGGATGAATGAGGCTAGGATGATGAATCATCTACCAATAAAAAAAAAAAAAAAAAAAAAACAAGTGCACTCCATAACGTATTAAATTCAGAAAGTAGTTGTCTAGTGAAGAGCTACATGTCTCAGCAACCCCTTACTTTGTAGTAAAGCCATGTGACTAGATTCAGTCAATAGAATGTGAGTAGTGACATATTTCACTTCATTGCCGAGGTTTTTAAGAAGTTGATGGAGCTTTCCATTTACCCTTTCTCCTGCACCCGTTTGGAACTGGAGGATTCTACAGCTCCAGGTGATAAAAATGCCATGAAACTGAAGAACCCCAGGTTCCTGAATCCCCAAAGAGTAAAAGGCCATAGGACACTAAAACTTCTGTATTGAACACTGCATCAGTGAGAATAAAAATCCTATTGCTTTTAACTCCTGAAATTTATGAATTTATTTGTTAATGAAGCTAGTGCTGCTGCAAGTAACCAAAAGAGTTAACTAAACTATAATATGGGTCCTATGAAAAATACTACTGATTAAAAGAAAGGGACATAGGGGCACCTGGGTTTTGGCTCAGGTCATGATCTGAAGGTTCCTGAGTTTGAGCCCTGGGCTGGGCTCTGTTCTGACAGCTTAAGCCTAGAGCCTGCTTCAGAATCTGAGCCTCCCTCTCTCTCTGCCTCTCCTCCCTTGCACTCTGTCTCTTTCTCTCTCAAAAATAAATAAATAAATAAATAAATAAATAAATAAATAAATAAATAAATAACATTAAAAATAAAAAAAAAAAGAAAGGCACATAATCCCAAAGAATTACTATAGAATTTGCTGTAGGAATCGGAGTAATTATTTTGCAAGTGTTTAGAATCTGTAGTAGACTATAAGAAGATACAAACTCTATTTAAAAAGAGCAGAAAGAGACAGAGGAAGGGTTATCTGAAATATAATGAAAAAGGATATGATTAAAAAAAGATAATGATAGAATAAAAATACAAAAAAATTCAAGTTCAAAGTAAAGGCAGCAGTCAAAACCATATCAATGTAGTGAAAAATGGAAACCAGAAAGTAGATAACCAATTTGAGATCTCTTAGAATGCAAAATAAAAGGTAGTCCAAGCAACAAGAGAAACTACAAATATTTAGAGTCTTTTGTTTTGTGTGTGTGTGCATGCCTGTGTGTGTGTGTGTGTGTGTGTGTGTGTGTGTGTGTGTGTGCGTGCAAACACACAGAGAGAGATTGCGGAGGAAAATTACGATGAATGTAACAAAAGACACATCAGTAGAATAATTTCTATGGCTAAAATTAATGTGTTTTTTCATTCTAAATTTTATCGAATTGCTGAAACAAAAGGAGCAATTTTACCACGACTTTGAGAATGAAAGTTTATATGGCAAAAATTTTATAACCAAGCAGTTGATCTTCCACATGATGTTGCTACAGAAAAATTG
The DNA here is from genome assembly GCA_030068075.1 of Paguma larvata. NCBI lineage: Eukaryota > Metazoa > Chordata > Mammalia > Carnivora > Viverridae > Paguma > Paguma larvata. The sequence goes on from CM057824.1 coordinate 115,876,462, forward strand.
TTAGAGATGCAAGGTCTCAGGAAAATACTATGTGTTTCCCTTTCGTAAGAAAATAATTTGAAAATATTTTTTACTATAAAAGGGAGAAAATCATAAGAATAGACTGTCAGTTATATGCGTAAAAATAGTCATCATCACTTTTACTTATATTAAAAGTACTTAATATCAAATATTAGGAAACAAAGTTTTGATAGAATATTAAGAAGCCTTCATATTTTAAGCATTTTAATGACATAACCCTAATTGAAAACAGAAGCAAAATTAAGTGTTCAGATTGGTATCAGTTTTATGGTAAAATAGAAAAGTATGTATGAGACGATTGGAATTTCAGGTGATTTTTTTTCTTACTTCTTTGTACTTTTCTGAATTTTCTTATTTCCAGCAACTAAGTTACAATATACTTTTAAAACACCAAAACTTTAGAAAATATAAAATAAATACCAAATTACATTTTTAATATTAATTATATGGTTACTGAAATTGGTTATTAACAAGTTATAGATCCCCTTCATTTATTTAGCTGCTTTTTGGCAATAAATATACTATAAAATCTTGACATAAAATGTGGAAATAAGATAATGCGGAAGTAGATAAGGTCCAAAAAATAGAAAGAGAAAAAGGAAGTTGTGATTACCATATTAATCATATTAAAATCTTTCCATTTCTCTATGTTTTATCATTATTTCAGCTCAGATATCAGTTTTCTGAACATACATTGTTTAAGAAATACCCTAGTCCCCACAAAATAAACATAATTTAAAGTTTTAAAAAAGTATTTCTTACTGTAGTACTAAATACTTTATGGGTTATTGTTAAAATATCAAAATTCACTGTTTGATGTTCATGTTACACAGATGTAGAATTTATTATAATTTCTTATAATATAGAGAGAATATTGAAAAAGAAAAGACACATGTCATATTTATTCTTTCATTTTTCGAGAAACATTTCTTTAAAACAAAACATCTCTGTATTCTGGACGGAGGCTTTGGCAGCTGCAATAAATGCTCTCATATGGTAGAGGACATTATATTATGGGAAATATTTCCATAATAAAATAATATATAATCATCAGATGATTTGTGTGTTTATTTATGAGGATTACGAGGAAAACAGTCTTTAAGACAAATAGAAGAATACACTAAATGTGACAGTCTTGAATGATGACATAATATCGTCTTGTCTGTGATGGTGACACAAAATGGCAAAGGACACAAAACTGTCAGTCTTGTTGTTTATCTTCTATCTGAGACTAATAAAAGAGGGAAAGTGATTGACGGCAAATAGACACAAACACTGTTTTTGACATACAGTCGTTACCTTTTATACATATATAAAAGGACTGAATTGATGATTTTAAGGACACATTACTTTTCCAGCTTCCTAGGATGCTGTCTTTACCTAAAAAATTTAATTAATTAAATGAAGGAATTTACAATTTGATTATATGAAAAGTTATATATTACCCCTCTTAGAGACTATCGCTTCTAGATGTATTGTTCATAGAGATTATATATGTTCATATGCATGTTCATACATATATATGTAAATATATGTTCATATATGTGTGCATATATGTGTATATATGTATCCACAAAATACACTTATATGTTTAGGCAGAGAAAGGGTAGGAGAGTCATGAAAGAAGGCACGGAGATATAGAGACAAACAGACGAACAACAACGAAAAGAAAATACCAAGGATGTGGATTGTTTTTCTAATATAGGTTTCTTCCAACTACATAAATTATTAATTAAGACATTTGTTCAGAACACTGAATATGTATAGAGGAAGTTCCAAGGAAGGAGTAAGTACCTGTACTTATTTTGAAGAGCTTGCAATTTGGAGGAGATTAAACATACGGCTATAAAATACATATGGGATAATTGCAAAGCAACATGAAAACAAAGGAATGATAATGCAGTTAAAGTTCTGAAATCAGAGCTGGGGATAGAAAGTAATTAAGTAAGAATCTAATGAATCGAATAAACTATTCTGGAAATTTAAATAGGAAGTTAGGCCATGACCTGGCAGCTGGGTGAAATGAAGGGTGGTCTTGTCAAAGGGTAGGCTGGCCCAGAAAAGGAGCACATACTTCCACACACACAAGTATATGCTAGTTCCTGCCAACCACATTTATTTTGTCCTTCTCAGCTAAAGGTAATCAGTTACTCGTATGCTTGCTAACTTGCCTGTTTCTGGGCCTCTCTTCTGGATCCCTCTGGGCGGAGTATCCTCCTACATACCTCCCAGTTCCAAATCCTATTTATTTTGAAAAGCTATTGCTCTTATAATTCTTTGCATAGAAATTATGCTTCCTATCCTCACTAAGATGTACCATTTCTTTAGATTCTTTAAATAGAGTTCTCATTGGGGATTTATCAATCTCTATGATATATATTAATGATCTATGTTAATACTGTTTCTATTTTACATTGTTTCTTAAAAGCAATATCATGCATGTGCCTAAGTCATCAATGTCCACCTCACGGCAGAACTAAAAGTCATGAAAAAAAGAGACATGACTATAATAACTAGGAAATTTTATAGCCCTATTATCATTTGACAGAAACGAACTTTCAACATCCGACTGCAAAATTTTAAAAAAATGTTTTTTTGCTGAGAATGCTCATAGAATTCATTAACAATTTTTTCGTTTATATCAGATTTTATATTTTATCCAACAAATATGTATCCCACCAGGAAAAAATTGATTCAAATAAACCAGGGTTTTCAGGTAAAGTGGTGCGGGGGTTCACATTAGACTCAATACACTTAATGCAAACACATAATAATAATAGTAAAAATACAAAGAAACAAATGGCTAACATACAAACTGGCCCTCGACATAAAATAAGCAGAAAAGAACCATATAACAAAGTGGAGAGTGGTTGCAAAGCTGCAGATCTCTTTACCTCCAGGTCTAAAGTTTGCTCCTATGGAGTTAAAGGGATTTAAGTGCTCTTAGACAAACAGAACCAGGAATAGAAAGTTCTCAAAGCCAGGGCCTGGAGCGAAGCTCCCCAGCTCTGAAGGAAGCTAAAAATAAAACTCACCACCATGTAGGCTGTGGCTTCAATAAATCCACAGGTCTCAGGCTGTGAGCACACAGACAAAGCTTTTTAATCAAGAACTGAGCAAGCTCCCTAACTAGATCACCACGCCCAGATATGCCTTAACCGGAAAAAAAAAAAAAAAAAAAAAAAAAGTGGTTCTGGGCTGTGGGCCTAGGAAAGTAAGTGATAAGACATAAGATAATATGCAACCTCCAGACAGGAAAGAGCTAGCCAGGTGGGAAAGTGAGAGGGAGAAGGAAAAGAGGAAGGGAGACCAAAAGAAAAATTTTCCCATTTCCAAAGAGTATATAAAACAAAATTGCATAGTGACTACATCTCAGTTGGACAAAGAATATAAAATGAATCTGTTTGAGATGCTTCTATTAATAAATGAAACACTGATTTTCATTTAGATAAAGTACAAAATTATAAAATAGAAACAGGAAGAAATGAAAAAACAAAGGTCAATATGAAAAGAAGTAATTTTAATTATTGTTAGATAATACAGTAACTGAAATAAAAATGGAACTATGAAATTTGTAGCTTTCTTAGAGGAATTCAGTAGCAAAATTGTTTGAAAATATAGTCACTGACATTAAAAATGGAATTACCAAATTTATAGGTCTCTTTGAAGAATTCAGTAGCAAATAGCTCAGAAAGACAAGGATATACATTCATTATATGTGTAAAAGCAGCGATTGAACAACCAGAGGCTCTATTGAAAACCCCTAAAATATATCAAGCTAAATGGTAGAGTAGTAGTATTTGAATGGAAAATTGTTGAGATTTTACCAAAACTGAGGGAATACGTTAAAAAGAAAAGTTACAAGTTGATCTATTATCAGCAAAGACTACTAACCAAAATACTTAGCAATAGAATCCACTGATATACATAAAAGATAATACATCTTTAACAATCTGGGCTTATTCCAATCATGCAAGGTGTTTCTAAGTATAGAAAAATCAAACCATGTATTTTACCATGACAACAAATAAAGGAGGAAAAGCCAATAATGATCTCAAAAGATATGTAAAAGTATTTTATGAAACTAATAAGATTCATGTTAAAACTTAAAAATCTTGGAACAGGGGCGCCTGGGTGGCTCAGTCGGTTAAGCGGCCAACTTCGGCTCAGGTCAGATCTCACGGTCTGTGAGTTCAAGCCCCGCGTCGGGCTCTGTGCTGAGGGCTCAGAGCCTGGAGCCTGCTTCAGATTCTGTACCTCCCTCTCTCTCTGCCCCTCCCCCACTCATGCTCTGTCTCTCTGTCTCAAAAATAAAACATTAAAAAAAAAAAAAAAATCTTGGAACAGAAGGTAACTGGTGATTTTAACTTTCATATCAATGATCATTCCAATCATGCTGTTTTCCTTGAATTCCTCCCATCTGAAGAGCTCATTCTCCACTCCCCCCTCAGCCACTCTCCATGGATGTTCTCCTCCCTTTATCATAACCAGTATTCAGCCCTTCCAACAATTTGCACACATTCTACTTCTGACCACCAGCTCTCATCTCTCCAGTATACCCCTCTGAGTCTCCTTTAATCCAACCAGAACCTTAAACCTTTTGATTTTTCCACACTGTCACTGTCACCCATTCTCTTCATGCCCACCTCTCCCTACCTTATACACCTTGGATTTCATGGTCAGTTTTTAAATTTAATCACTCAGCAAACACTGTATTTGTATATGTGCTAATTATATAAAGTATTATCAAGTGCTATTTTGGGTCCTAGGGGGCACACTTGTATTTACTTGCAGCCTTCTCCTCCTTCCTTTACTTCAATATCTTCACTTAGGAAGACCACATTCGAGTTAACTAGAATTCAGTCTGCTCCCCTATGCATGTGTGTAATCTATATACAAAATGATTTCATCTTGTCTCATGGCTTCAATGGCATCATAGGCTGACAACTCCCATATTTATCTCTCCAGACTGGACCTTTCCCCTGAATTTATGACGTATACATTCAAATGATTTGACACTTCTATCGAATGCCTAAAAAGGCATTCAGGATTAACATGTTCAAAGCATAGTTTCTGATAGCATTTCCTCCCTAACCCAACTCCTTTAGTCTTCCACATCGACTAACGATTCCAGTCATTTGGTTGCTTTTGAAAAAGAACTTTTGAGGTGTTCATGTGCCTCTATTTTTACCTATGAGGCATCGATCTATCAGCAAATGCTGGCAGCTACATACCCAGGATATGTCCCCAATTCACCACCTCTCGTCCCTCTACCATTTTCACCATGGATCGAGCCATCCTGACATCTTACCTGGATTACTAAACACGTCTCTCTGGTTCCACCCTTTGTTTTCAGTCTATTTTCAACATAGCATCTTGAGTGATCCTCTTAAAATGTAATTCAGAGTAGGTTACTCTTTTGTTCAAAACCATTTGGTGGTTCCCATTTGACTGGGTACAATTAGAAATCCTTATTCTGATCTTAAAAGCCCTCCTGGATATGGTCTACTGCTCACTCTCTTGTTACTTTTTCCTTGTTCATTCAGTAGCCACTTGTCCTCTTGCTTTCAAAAGCTCTTTACTCAGAAAAGGTTAATGCCTTTATTCCCTCCAGGTCTTTACTCAAATCCCACCTCTTTAGTAATGCCTTCACTTGCCACCATTACCAAAATTTCACACTCCCTCCCTCCACCTACCATTTCACACTATTTTCCCCTTCCTACATTTTTTGCTTTAGCATCATTATTGGACAGTTCCTTATCTTTTAAATCATCTGTTTCCAGCCAATAGAATTCAAGCTCCAAAGTGACAGATTCTTGGTTATGTTCTCAAAGCTATCCGAAGCACCAAGAATATCACTTAATCCAGAGGAGGTGCCATACATAACTTATATATGGAAAAATTAATAAAATGCCTACAGATAGACAATTTTTCTAGAACACAATGTAAAAGGCTATCTTTGTAAATTCAAAACAGGGATGGCTTTCTTAAACAAAACACACATTCACACACCATAAACAAGATCATTGCTATATTTGACTATGTTGAACTGTACAACTTCAGTTCAACCAAAGACATTAAAAATGGTAAATGACAGCTGCATGTCAATTATATTTCAATGAAACTGAAAGAAAACTAATGGTTAATGACAAGTTACCAATTGGACAAGATATTGTCAAAATACATAACTGATAGAGGATTAGTATCCAGGACACACAAAAAGAAATGCATGAGAAAAAGGATATTTAAAAAAATGGGCAAAGGATATAAGCAGACAAAAATGAAAAATCTAATAACCTAGATTTGTGGAAAAACACTGGGAAACTCACTTGTAGTCATAAAAATGTAAATTAACCATTTCACACTTTGGGGATTGGCAACAATTTAAATGTTTAACAGTATAAGAAGCATAATGGCAAAGTTATGGAATCATGGGATTCTTATACTTTGCTAGCAGGAATATAAATTGGCATAAATACTTTAGAGAACAATTAGTGAATATCTAGAGAAGTTTAAAGTCATTCTTACTTTTAAACTCAGCTAAAATACAAGTAGGTTTGGTACAGAAATTCATCCCACAGTATAAGAACATTCCTTCTGATGCTATTTGTAATGTAAAATTTCTTTGGAGAAATAATTGGTGTATATTTATGGTATTTTTCTATAAAGGAATAGTATGTAGCAGTGAAAATAAACAAATGTAAACATCGAATTAATGCAGATAAATCTCAAAAGTGCCAATAATTGAGTTTCATACAATGCAATTTTATTTATGTTTGAAAGATGCAAAAATAATACATAGTAAATTTCAAACATTATAAATAATATGCATGTATCAACAACATAAAACACATAAGGAAATGATGAACACCAAATTAAGGACCTTGACTATTTCTGTGAGAGAATGAAAATAACTTTACTAGGGATGAGGAAAGAGAGGATTTTACTTTGTAATGTTTTATTTCCGTATACAGAATCTGAAATACGTATTGCAAAACGATGTAATTTTTATGATGCTACATAGGGTAAACACTGATGTTTCTTATATAATTAACTATGTTTTTGTGTTTTTTAAATTTTTTTTAACGTTTACTTATTTTTGAGACATAGAGTGAGCAGGAGAAGGGCAGAGAGAGAGGGAGACACAGAATCCAAAGCAAGCTCCAGGCTCTGAGCTATCAGCACAGAGCCCGATGCGGGGCTGGACTCACAGCCGTGAGATCATGACCTGAGCCGAAGTCGGCCGCTTAACCGACTAAGCCACCCAGGCGCCCCTGTTTTTATGTTTTTAAAAATATTCATAATAAAATAATAAGAAAGCATTTATTGATGATGATATCATCATCAAAAATAATTTTTCTTGATTTCTGGCTTCTCTGGAATGCATTTCTTTTGTTCAACATGGAAAGTATTCTTTCAATAAGCTAAAACCAATTTTCAACATAAAATAATTAAAATTTTCATCTCAGTTAAAATATATTTAAAAAAAGGAAGGGAAAGAGGATAAACTGGGTCTCATTGATTGAAAAACCGAATCAAGGTCAAATGTGTTAATGATATATTTTGCATTTCATCTTACAGTTAAAATAATCTGTAAGGAGTAGTTTGATATTCAGTGACCCCTATCTTCTTTCCAGGAAGGCAAAATCTGGTGTCATTTAGATGTGACAATTAACAGATTAACTGAAAATAATTATTATATAATGCAGAAAAAAAATGTGAGTAACTATGATTATTCTAAGTAAAAATTAGGATAAATTTATTTTATTTTCATTTTGGAACCTAATATTGCCACCATTGCCTAGACTATGTTGGCATAAACTTGGAAATAATCTATAAATATACTTCAATTAATTGTGGCTTAAAAACTTCCCTTAAGATTTCAACTTCATTATTCTATGGAAAGTATACAATGTATAGGAAGCCAACTGTTTAGAGTGATCTATTTAGATACGTCTTGTGCAGTGCTTTTATCACATACTTATAAAATTATGTTTCTTCCATAAGCACTCAGAAATGAATAGCAGTGAAGTATTTACAAGGAAAAGATGTATCCTAATTGTGAGGACCACTATGGTAAGTCTCTTACTGCAAAATAAAAGAGCAAAAGCAAAATTATTGAAATAACATGAGTCATTATTAACTAAAGAAAGTTTTGAGAATAAAACATACAGGATCATGATCAGAGTTGCTTCTCTGAGTAAAGTGAAAGTAGCTGTGACAAGTAATGAATAATTCGTATAATTAATTTTTTGCTCGTGCTATTTATTAATAAAATTATTGCTCTTGTGGAGCATGAAATAGATTGAATAGACAGATGGAAGAAGTGTCAAAGTGGGGTAAAGGATGGAGTTTGAATGCATATGTTTTTGATAATATACTAGGGCATGTTATATTAAATTTTCTTTCAAGTTATATTTGACTTGTTTATGATAATTATCAGCTTTGAGTTATTCTCACTTATTAGTGGAAGTATAAATTACAACAAATGGTAAATGTTCTGCCCATCCCAATATATTTTAAGATGGATAAAGGCAAGGACCATGTTTCTTATTCATCACTATTTTTTAGCACCTGACAAATAAATATTTGTTAAGTTGAATGTCTTTTATTACTATCACCTTTGATGAAAATCTAATGACTGAAATCTAGGCTAATATGTTTAAGAATATGTAACCATTTCTTCAAGAATTTATACTTGCAGCCTATACATATGCCCTGAAACCAGAGGATATATACAACTGCCTATTCCACGGCTCCATTTGAAGGCATCTCCAATTTACATGTTAAAAACAAAATTCTTGATCTTCCCCAAACTTCTTCTCCTGATACTTCCCCATCTCATTTCATATCAACTCCTTTCTTGCTTAAACCAGACACCATAAAATCATGCTTAATTCCATTTTTTTCCTCACATCCTACATCCAACCATAACAACTGCCTTTAGCTCTATTTTCTAGGAAGTTGACCACTTCTTATCACCTCTACTGTTAACACCCTAGCTTAAGCCACAACATCTCTCATTTGAATTATTGAGATTTCGATCTATGAGGTTACGCTTTCTATGGTAACTACAGGATGCCCAGATATCTCGTTAAACATTTCCGGGTGCATTTGTGAGGGTCTTTCTGGAAGAGGTGAACTGGTGGAATTCACTCTGGCTACTTGAGCTGAATGTTAATCTTTTTCTACTCTCAGTGCTTCTGGTTCTCAGGCAAAATGTGACTGGAATCTATACCATTGACTTTCTGAGTCTCAGGCCTTTGAACTATGACACCAGTGTTCCTGGGTCTCTAGCTTGCAAACAGCAGATCACAGGACTTCTCTGCCTTCATAATTGCATAAGCCAAGTTAATATAATAAATCTCATTTTGCATATATCTCTGTGTGTGTGTGTGTGTGTGTGTGTGTGTGTGTGTGTGTCTATCCTTCTATGTATCTATGTATCCATTTGTCTATCTATCATCTCTTATTGGTTCTGTTTCTCTGGAGAACCCTGACTAATACCCCACCTACAGTCTATTCTCAACACAGCAGCCAGAGTGACCCTGCCAAAATCAGTTCATGTCATTATTATTCTCAGACCCCTCCAATGGCCTCCTATCCTACTCAAAGTAAAACTCGAAATTTTTGCAGTGGTCCACCAGACCCCACACAATCTGCTTTTCTCCGACCGTTAATTCTATGATCTTCCATCACACTACTCTCCCTTTACTCACTCTGTTCCAGCCACACTGGCCTTGTTGCTATTGCTAGAACACAGCAGACATGCTCCCATTTCAGGGCTTTGCATTCACTGCTCTTCTATTGTGTGATGATTTTCCCACCCGATATCCTCAAAAAAAAAACTTCGTTCTTTTCCTTTAGAACATTTCTGATCTTCTTAGTCTCCCTAAGCTATCTATTCTTCTTTCCTGTTTTATTTTTCTCCATAGAACATATACTATATATAACATAACGTAAATATTACTTATTATCCGACACCTTCACTAATATGTAGCCTCCATGTGAGTCAAGATTTTTATGATTTTTGATCCCTTCTGTACTTCCTGCATCCAGAAGAGTACATGTTTACACAGTAATTAATTGAGAAATATTTTTGAAAAAATTAATGAATTTGCTACTAAGTATATAAATAGTGTCCAAGAGTACACATTGAAACTCTTAAAATTATAGAGTTCAACCAAGTTTTTATACTTTATAATAAATATACGGATGTCAATAGATTGTCAATGTAACAATTCAAACCAGCTCAAGATATAATAGATAAAACATTTACTCAAATATTATTAATAGACATTTTTCCGAAGAAGGTATATAGATGGCCAACAGACACATGAAAAGATGTTCCACATCACTCATCAGGGAAATGCAAATCAAAACTACAGTGAGGTATCACCTTACACCTGTCAGAATGGCTAGAATCTAATGGACAAGAAAATAAGAAGTGTTGGCAAGCACGTGAAGAAAAAGGAAACTTCACGCACTGTTGGTGAGAGTGTAAACTGGTGTGGCTGCTATGGGAAAACAGTATGGAGGTTCTTCAAAAAATTAAAAATAGAAATATGTATGATCCAGTAATTCCACTACTGGATATTTGCCCAAAGAAAATAAAAACACTAATTTGGAAAGATGTATGCACCCCTATGTTCATTGCAGCATTATTTACAATAACCAAGATATGGAAGCAATCCATCAATAGATGAATGGATAAAGAAGATATAGTGTGTGTATATATCAGTGTGTGTGTGTGTGTGTGTGTGTGTGTGTACATGCGTATGTGTGTATAATTCATTCATAAAAAAGAATGAGATCTTGCTGTTTGCAACAACATGGATAGACCTAGAGAGTATAATGATAAGTAAAATAAGTCAGACACAGAAAGGCAAACACCGTATGATTTCACCTAAGGGCAATTTAAAAAACAAAATGAATGTACAAATGGAGAAACAAAGACATAAATAAATACACTCTTAGATACAGAGAACAAACTGGTGGTTGCCAGAGGGCGGTAGGTGAAGGGATAGGTGAAAATACATAAAGGGGATTAAAAGGTAAAAACTACCAGTTATAAAATAAATGAGTAATGGGAAAAATAACTAACGAAAGAAAGAAAGAAAGAAAGAGAAAGGAAGAAAGAAAGAAAGAAAGAAAGGAAAGAAGAGAAAGAAAGAAAGAAATTGTGGAGATGACTAGGACGGCATAAGGAATACGGTCAATATTATCATAATAACATTATTTTTGACAGATGGTGACCACACTCATCACGATGAGACCAAGAAATGTATAGAATTGTATTATGCTGTACATTAAACTAACACAACTTTACACATTAACTATACTTTAATAAAAGTGTAACACAATTTTTATTAAAGAAAAACACTTAGGAATAGCATAGGCTTTCAAAATTTAATACATGAGTCACTAAATAGAAATGAAAAAAGAATTGAGTGGAAAATTCATTTATGGAATGGAAACATTGAGTAATATAAATATGACGATCATTTCTTAATTAATTGATAATTTAACAACATTCCAGCCAAATTCCCACTGATTGATATTTTTTTCAAAAGCTTACAAAAATAACAATAACATGCAAACTGACATAAGAGGAGCAAAGAAAATGTTTGAGTTACTCTGAGGGCATTTAATATAGGGAAACACTGTAGCAAGGGATGTCAGGAAAAACACCCCTTAGAAGGTGAAGATAGAACTTAGATCTGGAGAAAGAACAAGAGCCAACAAGGTGAAAGTGTTGGGTTTTTTTTTTTTTGGGGGGGGGAGGATGATTCCTAAAGAGAGGAATTTGCAAAAGCATTTAATATCATTTGGGAAATATTTGTCACTTAGTAAAGCACAATATAACCTGTTTAAATTTCCAGCGATGTGTGCAAGTAGAAAGAAAAACACTAAAATGTCAGCAGAGGTTGTATTGGAAAGAGGGGAATGTGAGCGACACTTATTACTCCTTTTTCATTGTTTCTATACATCTCAAATGTAATATAATGAGCATGCTGTATTTTCATATTAAAATGTTGCAATGTGGAGAGATCTTTGACCTCGTCCTTCAAAAACATTCTTCTTATTCACAGATATTAGATAAAAACTATCACTAACACTGAGTTAAGCTCATTCCTTTGATGTATCAGGAGCACCCATGTTTATTAACCTATCAAGTAGCCCATTTAGTTGTTTCCTTTTTCTATATGTTGTAGTAGTAATAATCCACTCTACGTCAGGCTCCTGCACAGGATTAATGTGTCAGCATGAAGGTGCTTTAGTAGCCTTTGGCATTCTGTTGCTAAAGGTAAACTCAGCAAAACCCAGCAAGACACATTTGCCAATTCTATAAAATACCATATAAAGTGTTGACTCGCCAGTTGCATATAGCAGCAAGTAAGGTGTAACTGTATTCAATACACGTACTCCAGGTAATAACAGAGTAGTTTATTATCATTGCAGGTGCAGAAACCTGCCAACATTTCAGCCATCTGGGCTTCCTCAGGGCAGCATACAAGTAAAATATGTGAATGAAATATGTGAGTCGAATACAGTTTTATTTTATTCTTTTCTTATGGGCTCTAATGAAACTGCTTTATGTATTTTGGAAGAGTAATTCTGTAATGTTAGTTTACTTTAGAAAGCCATCAACTTTTACTAATTCAAGTCCATTAGCACTCTCACTAAATTGCTTATGTCTGAATGCTAGTGGATCTTCAGATGACGTTTTATGACAAAAAAATTGTGGTAAATGTAATATATTTGAATAAATGAAAGTTATAATTTCTGTGGGGATTAGTGAATAATTTGTCTTTTAACATGTTTCACCAAATGCAATATCATGACATTGAGGTTCTATTTATTAGCAGTTAAACAAATGCTATCACAGCCTATCAGAAGATTTCACTTTTAGTAAAACACACCAGACCTCTGATAGCTAAGTCAGAAGTACTGTGAGGCTCCTGACTATAATTTTTCAATCAAAATATGTTTATCTCTCATTAACAGGTTGTCTAATTTTCCTCCATTGCTAACACAAAACTCAGTGAAATGATTTGCACTGTAAGTTGATGGTAGGATCAATATATAAGCTTATTATTCTTTCTACTTCATAACTTATTATCCTTTAGTACCCCCTGCCTTCAGAAGAGTCGGTGGCACACAATAACTAATCAAAGAATATTTTGGAATGAACAAATGAATTGCTACTAAGTATGTAAACAGTGTTCAAGAATATATATTGAAACTCTTAAAACCATATAGAGTTCAACAAAGTTTTCATATATCATATAAATACACAGATGTCAATAGATTCATAATACAGCAATCTGATTAGCTCAAGATGTAACATATAAAAGATTTACTCAAATATTAATAAAAATAACACTTAGGAATAGGATATTTTCAAAGCTTAATATATGAGTGGATTAAATGGAAATGCAAAGAGAAATAAATGGAAAGTCCATTTATGGAATGAAAATAATGAATACTATAAATGTGACAATACTTTCTTAATTTGTAAGTTTACTACAATTACCAAAATAAAGCAACTAAAGTTAGACTGGTGTTTTGTTTTGGCTGACAGTGTATTAATAAGCAAAGATATTTATTCTCCTTTAATCTGTGTTGCTGATGATGGTAAAAATTACATGTAATGAATTAAAAAATATTCTGATCGTTAAGAAAACAATAATGCCAGGGGCTTCTCCTAAAAAGTGTTCGTTTGTCTATGCTCCAAGTTTGTGGGAATATCATTGTAAAAACGTATTGTATTTTCTCAGCATCAGTTTGTTCTTTCTGTCCCTTTAAATTAGCCAGGCACACATACACTATTGAACCTGGGATTTGCAAAACAAAAATAACAACAACAAAATAACTCATATCAGGCAGGGAGCACTCCCCAGCATTCCCCAGAACTTCTTGTTTAATCCTAGATTTCCTGGGGCTCTCTACCACACTTTGGCTAGGATCAAGCCTATTGCCTTGTTTATTTTATACTCTCTCTAGCCTCAATATCCTTCAGAAAATAACACATATGGTGTATCCCACAGTGCCGCTTTGCCCATCTCACCTCAACATGAAAAGAGGGAGTTTTAATTACCCACACACTGACTTTTCATTGTTCCTAAATGTGATTTATAGGCAAGCTCTTATTTCATACTATAGTAATGAAGACTAACAAAATGAGATAGTTCTTCATTTTGTGTTACAGATTTCCAGGAGTTAATTAATGAATTGAACTTCTTCCATTATTCAATTCTGAAACCTAAACCAGCTTCTCGAGTTTTGCATTTTGCCACTTCCAAACAATCCCTGATTATGCATTATCTGTCAATGCCTGTAATCTTTGAACATGTTTCTGACAATGATTTAATAATAGAGACTACAAAAGAAAATTTTAAACAATGTGTGATGTTCCTGAAGAAACAGCAAATAGTTTGAGATAATCTATTACTGCAGGAAAAGTGTTCCACCTTAGATGGTGTCTAAGGTTAAGTAAGTCATGCTATAGCAGATTTAGAGAAACTGGCCAAAAGCCCACAAACCCTTTAAGAAAGAGTATCGAGTACTTAACTAAATGTGTGCCATTTTTATATAATTAAAGACTTTGTTGTTTATCATCAGTAGATTTGGAGATAAAATGCATTAACAGATTTCTAAAAGGAATAAGTCTAAAATATTTTTGCAACAGTAGGCTAAAATATCATATAAAAGTAAAGATATTTTTATAATGTCCACCTTTGTAGAACAACACAAGCTTTATATTTTCTCACTACTGATGACAGCTAGATTTTAGCAAAAAGAAATAATTTTCATCACTTCAAGTGAAATGTTTCAATTTCAAGAATTATAAAAGAGGAGTAAGAAATTAAAGGATAAGGATGAACTAATGTAATGTGTTGCATCGATCTCTCTCTTAATCAGCCTGTAAGTGTGTATGATTGCCCAAGAGTAAAATGCTTCTTAAAAGTGAAGAAAATTTTTTTTTAAATCCTTGAAGTCTTTAGTGAAGGAAAAAACCGGCAAATTTTGCCAAATCCTTCTAAACAAATCCCTCATTCTGTCAAAAGGCAACATGGAAATCTATGTATATCACTGAATCAGGATTCTCTGCAATTTAATATGAAATTTTAAGTTAACAAGAGGAGAGCATCATGATTAGCATGTGATGGCATGTACACAGTTTATTTGTTAGACTCGTCTGATAGGCAGGGCAAGTATCTTCAAGACTTAGTTTAGGGAGAGCGTGGGCTGAGGAAAGAGACCCAAGGGAAAGCTTGAGATCTGTAGGTGGCGATTTCTCTGTGTTAGAGGGAGGGTGTCCCTACGCATTGCAGCCCCTTTATTTCTTGAGCTGCAGCTTGACTAAAGGGGGAAGGTAACTAATGGGACAGAAGTGTGTAGTTCTGGACAGAGGAGGAGAGGATATGATATAAGGAGGGGAGAGTAGACAAAATCAGGAGAAAAACCCTAATTGGTAGCAGGGGAGAGAAGGGATTTTGATGGAATCCGATAAAAAGTTCCCCATGAGTGTAAGATGTAAACTTCTCCCTCTTAATACAAAATATTTGCTAAATTCTATATAGTGTAGTCATAAAGTAGAATACTCTGGCCCATGTGGAGAGTTACTAAGATGAATCCATATTATTAAGGGGCCAAAAAAAGCAAGGACTACAGGTTGATATCTGAGTTAGGGACATGATATGCAAATGGGTAATTTTATAAGAACTTTCAGAGTGATTGTGGCCTATGGATCTGGAAGGAAATTCCAATTTTCTACTTATAGAATATCTACAGTAAGTAAACAGGTGAGGCTTTTCCTGCAGAGATCCTTTTTAAAAAAATATATGAAACATAATATCTTGTCCTACTATATGCTAGAAGGCAGATAGGTCTACAATCAGTTGACCATGTATGCATTTATCTCCTTCGTAGGCGTGTAAGGTCTTTAATCATCACTGGCTCATCATAGCATCACCACAGAACTTAGAATGATATATTTTATATTAATGCATTTAAATGCTTGATAATCTAAAGAAGAAGGTTGGCTTATGGAGAAGTTAGTCCTTGAGCAATGGCCCAGAAAAGTCTATTCCATTGTTTTAACTGGAATTTCAAGTATTATTTACATTACCAATAGCATTTACCTATTATTTTACTGTTTCCTTCTCTTTAAATTTTCTACTGAAAATATCTTAATATTAGATAAATTGCTGCATATTTTTTCATGCTTTCCCTTTAGTTGTATTATTTTTTTCAATTTCACTGCATAGTTTCTAATTTTCGGTGGACTGAAGAAATATTTTATATTTCTCTAAGTAACCTTTTTTTCTTTCTTTCTCTTTGGGTGTATTACATATTTACAAGAGGGATAAAAGGAAAGTAACCATGCATGTCAAGGCCATTTTAATCAAGTCATTCTAGCAATTTCATAAACCACAAGGGTAAGAGAATTACCTAGCTTATGTTTTATAATTTAATAATGTTAAGACTTTGATGCCTTTAATTTTGGATTTTGTATTAAAAGAATGAAAAATGGAAACAATTTAAGACAGATAAGTGTCCTATTCATTACAACTATTTATCTTTTCTTTCTCTATTTTTATTTGTTTGTTTTTCCTCCCCCTGGCCTCTAATGTTTCTTTTAATAACTATGCAATTGATTATGTGGAAAATGCAAGTTTCTTCCTGCCTATGATGCTTAATTGCTCTTTTTTAGCTGCCCAGTCATCTAGAACTTCCACTTACGGTTTTAATTACTGCTAATGTTCTAATGACAATACTGGCAGAGAAAGAACATATTTTTAGAAATATTGCTTAAAATTAAAATCACTGGCCCAGCTGGGATTTGAAGAGTTCTTACCTATATCCAGGAATTTACTAAATTTTTAGGGTGAAAAGAAATAGTTACTAGCAGTATGTATCATTAATTCATTTAACAAAAAAGTAGCAATTGACTTCTGTGTGTCGTGTGCTGGGACTACTAAGAAAAGAGATTTTCATGGGGTCAATTATGTGTAAACAAATAAGTATAATATAAAGTGTTTAGTTCTGTCTAAATCATGTGCAAAGTATAATGGTAATTAGATTACTTCAGCTGAAACAAAATGTCACAAGATATAATTTTAGACATGAAAGTGATTACAAGCCTCTTCTTTTTGTCTTTATGCCTTAACATCACCAGTTTCTAGGTTTATATTATCTTTCCTTTCCTCTATCTCTGTCTTATTCTTGTATATCAATACATTTTTGTCTCTCTTCATATTTCCTATCAAATTTGGGGGAAAAAAGGTAAATGAGATGACTTCTTTGCATCCAAATTCTGGAGTTGTTCAACTGAATCAGTGTATCTCACTTGAATATCCATGAATCAATGAGTATTTATTTAATGTCTATTAGTGGTTACACAGGTAATGGATCCCAAAGAAGATCAAGACAAGATGTTTGTCTGCAACCAGTTATCAGTCTTTGGGAGAGAAAAAAGACAAATATACATGTTCCCTTGAAATCTCTAATTCATTTATTTATTCCTTTATTCATGCATGCAACAAACATTATTGAGGGTCTATTGTGTACTTGGAGCTGTTATAGGAACAGTATTTTATTTCCAAGAAAACAGAGGCCAACCAACATAAAGACAGTCTATCTAATAAGCAAACAAATACACTCACTCTGGACAGAGAAAACAGAAATCTAACTCATTACAGATCAGAGAGATTACACAAGAGGAAATGATCAGTTATTTAAAAGGCTCTTGGCAGTAATGCAGATAAGTTTCCAACCCCTAGACGATGTGTCTATCTATATGGTATTTTCAAGTATATATATTACAAGAATTTCAAACTTAAGAATCAACTAAAATAAACCACTTACTTATTCAGCCTCCCCATCTCTCCTGTCTTCCTTCATTCTTCATTATGTTATTAAATAGCACCCCATCTGCCTAAGTTGCTCAATATAGCAACCTTTGATCTCTCTTTTTTTCATCTCTTGTATTCATCAAATTTTATATATTTTATAAATTCTTTTTCCAAATTCTTTGTTCTCTCTTGTTCCCATTTAGCCCCCCTGTTGTCCTTCTGCTCCCTTCAGCTAACTATTACTTACCTTTCTGGTCTCAGGGAAATGTATTTTCTTGAGAGAGCCTTGCCCTTAACCAATTCTTCCTTACTCTAAATTAGTTTTTCATGTTATTCTTCTTTATTGTACCCAGTCCTTTCTTTAAGATAACACTTCTCACAATTTATAATTATGCTTTATTTGGGAGGGTTTCTAGTGTACATTTATTGTTTGCCTCCGATTAATGAACTATAAGGATGTTGAAAGGTGAGACTATGTTTTGTCTACAACTGTGTACTCGGTTCTAAAACCTTGACCTGGTACATAAAAGCACTCAATAAATGTATTTTCAGTGAACAAATGGCCCTCAGTGTTTAAAATTAGGCATGAAAGAAAAATATGCTAATTTTTCACTCTCCTAACGACTCAGAGAAATCATGCAGTGTTTTTCACAGTGGTCATGACTTTGAGAAGAGAGCCTATGCCCTGGGCATTAGAAAAGGAATGAATGAGGTTTGAGAGACAAATTGGAGGAGGTGTTCAAGTAGTGGGAAGCAAAAAAAGAATGAAAAGCAGCTGAAGCATGAGTATGCTATTAAAAAGCCTGGTAGAGCAAAGGAGATTATTTGAGTAATGGTGGGAAATAGACCTTGAATTATTCAAAAAAAAGAATCTCAAAGAGTAGAATGAAGCACGTACCATAGGCAATAGGGAAGCTTTGGAGATTTTAGAGAAAGTTGAAATAATCCGGAAAAAAATGTTTTAGGAAGATTAACCTAATTCTGATCAGGAAATAAATAAAAGAATATACCCAGAAGTACAGAGACCAGCTTTGAAGTGACAGTAGAAATAATCTGCAGTAATATGATGACATTGGAAATGAACAAATGCTTCAGCTACAGGAAATAACATGCTTTACTAGGAGCAACTGAATAATGTAAAAACTCTAACTCAGAATCATTCGTTTTATTTTTACTTTTTTAAACTGGCTCAACACCTTACATTAGAAATAGTTCATGCTAATTGTAATATCGTTGTAAGTAAATATGGATTTATGCAAACCAGGTGTTTGGTTCTGGAGTTTCATAGTCAGGGAGACATACAATTTCTAATATTATTTTTTTTCAGATCTGAGTATCTTTGTACAAATTGTTAATATAGACCTAGTTTCTGATCTAACGTAAAATTTTCCTTTTTCCGTATGATGAAAACTTTGATATCAGAATGCTGATTTCAGAAAATTTATTTTAAGCTGTGATTACAGTGAGAAATAAATTTATGAAAAATAATAAGCTAACTAGAATAATAGATTCAGAGTATTTTTGTTTTCTTGATTTTATGTAGTGATACAAAAATTGGTGCTGAAAACTATTCTGATTCCTAAGGGTGTCATGAATTATTTTACAACCGGTGGACATGGTAAGTGATTGAACTTTCACCTTTGTTTTTAAAATGATTTTGCAAAGAACGATAAATAGTAGAAAAACTGTGAGCAATTTAAGAAAGATTACACCAGGGCGCCTGGATGGCTCAGTCGGTTAGATGGCCGACTTCGGCTCAGGTCATGATCTCTCCATCTGTGAGTTCAAGCCCCGCGTCAGGCTCTGTGCTGATGGCCTGGAGCCTGCTTCAGATTCTGTGTCTCCCTCTCTTTCTGACCCTCCCTCACGCATGCTTTGTCTCTCCTGCTCCAAAAATAAATAAAAACATACAAAAAATTTAAAAAAAAGATCACACCAACATAGAAGTACAGCTGGAAAAAATCTTCACCTTCCTACATATATTTCAATTAATCATGAGAAACAATTGAAAATTGTCATAACTGTCCTCCAGATGAAACATGAAATAGCACATTCACTTATAAATTTTCTAGAACAAAATAATCCAAACCACAATTTTATTTTAAGTAGAAGCCATCAAAATGTTTTAGCGTATTCTATAAATTATTGGGCATAAAATAATTAAAGGTTTACAGGAGAGGAGAGATTTTGAGGGTTACACTGGCAGTGCCATTATATACAGCTTTTTTGTGCACAAGAGAACTACTTTCAACTGGTTCAAATTAGAAGTAAGACCATTCTCCCCCAGAGTTTTGAAAGCCCTTCTCTCTACTTTACTACAGTAGGGGTTTCGGTGAAAGGTCACCATGGCTCAGATTAGACAGATCCTGAACATACTCCATTCCCAATGTTACACGGTAGGCAGCCAAAGCTGTGCAAGGCAGAATGGAAGGAACCTTTGCTTTCGCGAAGTTTTCTCAAGACACTAAGATAAAGCTTGTATTTAAAATGAACCTTCAGGGGCACCTGGGTGACTCAGTCGGTTGAGCGTCCGACTTCGGCTCAGGTCACGATCTCGTGGTCTGTGGGTTCGAGACCGACGTCGGGCTCTGTGCTGACAGCTCAGAGCCTGGAGCCTGCTTCAGATTCTGTGCCTCCCTCTCTCTCTGCCCCTCCCCCACTTATGCTGTGTCTCTCTCTGTCTCAAAAATAAATAAACATTAAAAAATTAAAAAAATAAATAAAATAAACCTTCAGCATCTGAAGATGAAATCACTAAGAACTTTATGCAAATTGAAATAATTCAGAGATATGACGGATACACACAAGGCATAGGGTGAAGCATCTTGCAATCGACACATTATGTGACAGGAAAGTGGCATTCAAATAGACCAGGACAAAAAGCAGTCTCATAGTCACACTGTTCAAGAGTTGGCCTTGATATCTTTGCAGACTACAACTTATTCTACTGTAACCGACCAGCACAGTGATTATAATCTCCTCAGCCTTCCAGAAATAGAGCCTCTGGACCCATAGCCTGCAGCCACAAGCAGCCTTGTCTATTTACCTGAGTTTGCCATATAAATATTGTCATTTTCTATCGGTGCCAAGACATGAAAACGTTTGGAAAGCACTGAGCTAATGAACAGTAAAATATACAAAGTTTTCATTTCTTATTACAGAGTCAGTCATCCTTAACATTCTTGATGGTGCCCTGAATTTAAAACACCTTCAATTATGTTTGTGTGGATTAGTGTGTCTCAAGCTAAAATATTTCCCTGTTAAATCCTCCTCTCGGTAATATTCTGTGTGCAAGAGCATCTGACAACAAAGTCTCTGAGAAGTCCTGTACCTAACAATTCACTGTGCTCTCTTGAGTCTAGCAAGCATTAAATTTGGACATATCTGATCTCAAGGCATGTCTGTTAAAGTCAAGCCCAAAAAATGTTCCACAGAAACAAAATGAAACAAAGGAACCAACAAATAATTTCCCTACTTTGGAAATCCTGGTGCTAAATAAATTCCTGAACTGGAGTGGATTATATTGATAGACACTCAAAACATGGTGCTCCTGGTGAGCTAACCAGATAAGAAGTATTGAAAGTTGTTTTAGCAAGGTTTATTTCTAATGGAGTATGCTACATATTCCATTCAAGCTATTAAGCAAGGTGTTACTGCTGCCAAATTCTCAAGCTGAAAGTAGTTTTTGGAAAAGATTATTTTAAAATTCAAGATATGTTTTACAAGACAAGAATGTTGAGTTTAATTGAAAGAAATTCATTTGGGCTTAAATTTTTTCAGAAAATAGATTGATAGCAAATTCAATAATCAGTGGTAGACATATTTTCAAAGTTAACTGTAGTTGTTTAAATGGAGAGCAACATACAACCATTGTAAAAACAATATAGTTACAGGAAGGCATACAATCTACTGATCTTTCACACTCCTGAGACTGACTCTAATCAATGAACTGTCTAGTAGCATTTCCCTGTATATAAAAGAGCATTAGTTAATTTTTAGGTAAGATGATTGTATTACAGATGCCTGAGTGTCCTACTGAAACTCAGGTTCCATCTACCATTCTGTGGAATTGTCTCTTGGAGATAGAGATTGTATTACTGAGTCCTCTTTCATTTCTTTGGGTCATATGAATAATTTTCACCAAATGGGATATGACAAGATATAAACTGCCTGGGTTCATATTTTGATTCTTCCAATTATCAACTGTGTTAATTTAGTAAAGTTATTTAAATTCTCTGAAGTTCAGTTTCTTCATCTATAATATAAATAAAGGAACTCCACTTTTAGGTTGGTCATCAGGATTAAATAAAGTAGACCAGTGCCTGGTACACAGTAAGTGAATGAAGTCGTTCATTAAATACAATAAAAAAACTATCTGTCTATCTATCTATCATCTATCTATCTATCTATCTATCTATCTATCTATCTAGTTTCTTCCAGTTATTCCATTAAGTGAATTTCTTAAATTTGAGAGAAAATTACTTAACATTATTTAGAAGAATGGTTTAAATAAGAATTACTGTATTTTTCATTATGACCATGAAAGTTAAAAACTCAAGGCAAAGCCAACATATATAATAGAGACGTCTGTAATTTAATGATTGTCAGCAGATATAATACTAATATAAAGATGTTTTATTCCATTAAGACATTCACCTAAAATTGTATTAGACAATATTGAAAAACTCAATGAGAAAACAAATTCAACTTTTTACATTTTTTCATTTTTTTAATGTATCAATTATCTTCTAAAATATTATATGGTGAAATTTCAAATATTGAATAAAACTAAGCAAAACATGAAATACGTCTAGCCAGAGAAGTATTTCTTAAGTATAGTAATAGAGGAAATTAGCAAAATCTTTGCAAAGATTTTGTAAAGTCACTCCCTAACTGACTATAAGACTCAGGATGAGAGTAATGTATCAAATACTGAGATAAAAATCATTGATAAATTTATTGGCACCTATAACGAACACCCATTTTTTAATTTGTTTGTGTTAATGTGTGTGTGTGTTGTTGTTTGTTTTTTGTAGTAGAAGAATGATCTGAGATAAATTGTTTTGTTTGAGATCTACTCCATTTTTTTTTTTTTTTAAGTATTCAAGCTAGTCTAGATACTGCTTTGGGATAGGGATTAGCTAATATGTAATGAGAAAAATTCTTCATAGGAGAAACAATTACTATTTTAAATAAATCCTATCATGTTGAAGTTAGTATGTCAGAGTGCAAGTTATTAGCAAGATGGCAGACTGTTAATATCAACATCATTACCCTTTTTTTACCTTGAAGACCATGGAGCTGGTATGGAATAAACTATGACTTGAAAATAATATTCTGACTTTTAGGGCTCTGGCAGCAAAATTGAACAATCATACTAACCAAGTAGATCTCATCCTAATCTAAATCCATCCTGATAGGGCCCTACAGTTATATTCATATCCAATCAATTGACCATTAGGTCAAAGGGAAAAGTAGGCACACAATCTTAAGTTTGTGTTTTCATTTTTGCTTAATTACAGATACTTATATACTCTTAAAATGCAGTCTTTTTTTTTTCTTTGGCAAAATATTCCCTGAACACCCTTTCTCTTAAACTCCCAACCCATTTATTTCAGACATCGTCAAGTTGGAAAATACTAAATAGGAATATCAGAAATTGAAACAAAAAAATCTACTTGTTCCCAATTGTTTCTCTGTTTTTCAGTCCTTCTAGAGCATATTGGGTGCTTCTTATATGTTGGTTGAAAGCTTAAGTAAATGAATGAATGTCACCTTTTCTATATTTAAGCATTTATAAGTAGAAATTGAAATGCAAGGCTAGAAAAAATTCCAAACTCATCCTTTTTAACTAAAAATATAGTAATATCTCTGTCAGTAAAAACTCTCTATTCTCATGATCTGAAGTTTGACACCTAATATGTAATAAAATAGGAATAATTGTAAAATTTCAGAATTCAAATGCCATTGTTGTCCTCCGATCCTCTCCTACAGAAACGATGACCTGTGATTTCCTTATTCACTTCGAATTTTCCCTTTCCAGTGACCAGAGGCAGGACTTAGTATTACCCAGGCAGCCCCACTCCCAAGGTCACTCTAGCTAAGACCTTCGATCTGTGGCCCTAAGAGCTCAATTTGACTTCGGGCCCACCTGTAAAGTTTGATTCCAAGACGGAGCCAACTCTCAGAGTCTCTACCACCAAAACATTCTTGAAGAAACTCGAATATCCCACCCCAATTTCTGACTACAATTTAACTTTGTTCCTTAAGATTTGTTTTACCATCTCTCATTACACATATTACATGCACATGTATATATGTTATCATATACTAATGTTGGGAATGATTAGGAGATCAGACCCTCATTATCACAGGGAGACATTCTAGATCTTTCAACTATAGTTATTTTATACATAGCAATATATGGAAAGCAAATGCTAATTTTAATCATTGAACTGATAATTTACTTCAGAAAGTCTTTCACTTATAATGTTCCAAGTATGATTGAACAGACGATCACGTTCATTTTGATAGGCCTCTCATTTTCTTTTTTTTTTGTTTGTTTCTCATCATTTTAGGAGTTCTTATTGTGACTAAATCAATTCCCTTAAAGCTAGAGCAACAAATATGCTTCTTCTATTTCTCATGGCTTTTATTTTATTTTTTAAAGATGTGTTTCTTTTTATTCCATAAGAACTAAAAAGGGAAATATTACAAGTAAATTTGCCAAAGGACACCAAATCAGAGGTGAGAACTCTACACTTACCTATAAAGCTACAACCTATTCTTCAGGATAACAAATTCAGTGATCTTTTGTAATTGTCTATTATTATGCTATAAGGAGAAACATTTCTTTGAGGCTCAGAAATCCCTGATCCCTGGATTATCTCATATATTCATCTCAAGAATTTTATGAGGGAGAAATTATTAATATTATGGCCCACTTGGAGGGATGAGGAAATTAAAGCCTAGTGAGCTTCATTCTCTATATAGGCCATGTAGCTATGAAGACATGGTACTGGGACTGGACACAGAGAGTCAACCTGCAGAACTGAGTCCTTAAATACCCTGTCCCTCCTTGGTGGGTAGAAGTGGGGGCAATGTACTTTTCATATCTAAACTAAGAACATCAGGTTTGTGTTTCTATTAACTACCCTCAGAACACACACTCACACACACACACACACACACACACACACACCTCAGCCATTTTCTGAAAAGATTTACAATAAAAACTCTTGCTCAGATCTAATTTTTAGAGAGTTATAAAGCATATTTTCATTAGAGTTGCTCCTGGAGTTTTAGCTTCTGTTGTTTACTGGGAGCATTAAGTTGATCTTCAAATGTACTGCTGGGCTTGGGAGAATGGCCAGCTTAAATGTCTATTAATGATAATTCTACATATAGTTAGTTAACACTTTTTCCTCCTAATTCTATGAAGGCATTTTGCTCATATTTATTAACGTATGAAACAGAATCAAACTAAAAGTTGTATCTTATTTTCAATAATAAAACAATGTAGGACTAAATTTTAAAGACAATTAACTTTTTGATTCCTGATAGAAATTTAAAGAGTTATCATGTGACCTATTATATATTTTCACTGAGGAATAAAAAGACAGAGAGAGAGAGAGAGAGAGAGAGAGAAATAGACCACATCCTAAGCGATAAAGATAACTCTGTAGTTAGAAGGCAATCGTTCTGCTATTAGTTTGATTTTGTATATTCAATGTCAGCTAAAAAACACCCAAAATAAATTATCTAAAGAAAATATAAGATTTCTCCATTTTATAAGTGTGATATAAGTATAATCTAAGAACATATTTTGGTATATTCCATGTTTATTTTCCAAAATGCATTTTTTAAAAGATGCTTCTAGTGTATCTAAAGGTGATGGCAGCTTCTAAAACCATATTAAATATTTCATCATAATCGTATGGTTCCTATTCTTATTTCCTCTGCACACGCATGTAGTACTACTACCATATAATTACAATTTTCCACTTATGTTTTGTTCTTACAGATAGCACTTGTAACTGGTTGCTATATGAATGCGTGGCCATAATTAAGTATTTTTAAATATTTTTAAACTGCTATTTAAGGTATAGGGATCAATGCTAAATAATTTTGTTACGGTATCTATTCTAATGATTTATGAATCTTACATCTTATGAATTAATTTATAATCATTTGCGAGTCATATCCTGTCTCCCGCAAGAAGTTAACAGTAAGGGTAAAATCATAACAACTGAAAGAGTAGACATAAGGAGGAGTTCGAAAAACAGAAGACAGGTGGAATTGAAACATAAGTGAACTCCTCTCTTAATCCTCGGTTCCTCAGTGGGGTCTGCAGAGACAGAGCAATGAAGAGACATGGCTTTCCTAATTCCAGATTCCTAATCTCATGCGATGGTGTCTAGTCTATAGGAGAGCTTTCTGAAAGAAATTTTGATTTGAGATGAATTTAAGGGATCATAAATAGGAAATTATTTGACCCAAGCAGATAGATCTCATTGATCTAAGTCTAGTTTTTTGCCACAGAGCACTGACAAAAACAAAAAACCATAACCAAAAACAAAACAAAAACAACAACAACAAAAACACAGCAGGTGTCCTGGTCTGAAAGGGCAACTTTTCCTGAAAGAGGGTTGGGAAAAGCAGGCAAATATAGCTTGCATTCAAGCAGAACATTTTATTTTTTCTATCACTTCGGCTGTTGTTCCTCATCTCCAGAGGCTGCCAGCCATGATCATTTGAGAAGTCACAATGGATCTATTCTATTCAATCCTCTTGTGGGGATAGGTCATTACACCAGCAGTGTGGGACTTCCCAGAACAGATTTTCCTTCTAGTGCTAATTTGTTTTTCTCTGGAGCAATACGCAGAGGCACTAATCATGACGGTTCATCGTGAGTGTTTTCTTGGTAGACTTTTTTTAACCTCTGCAGCAGCTGCAGGATTGGAAAATATATGCATTAAAGCAATTAAATGAAAAAAAAAACATGTAAAAGGCATAACATACCAGTAATGTGTGTGTGATAGAGGGGTTTATTATAGAAAATAAACATACATTATAATTAGTTACAAGACAGAAACTGTGATTTTACAAACACATGCCCTGAAAATTTTCCAACACCATTATAAGGGCTTCTTAATAAAGGCCTATCAATGAAATTAGAGAGACTACAGTTATTTTAAGCTCCATCAAAAGAAGATGTGACATATTCTGTGATTCTCTGCCTAAATATGAAACAAGGAAAAAAATTAAACATATGTATCTCTATTGTTATATAATATCTTTACTGCTATATAGTTGTTAATAAAATCTGTTAATCCAAACAAGTATCATGTGATTCTGAATCTAAATTATGCAAGATGTATCTCCCTTCCCCCAACCAACCACCACTCCTATGGATTGGTTGAGTAGAATTAGGACCCAAGTCCTAAAGCAACAACCTTGCAGATTTTAGCTTAAAATCAGTATTTCAGGACTACCTAAAGATAGTACAGACTGCCTTTGAAGGTAGGAAGTTTTCTCTAACAGAAATAGTCAAAGTTTAAATGAGCATTTGGAAGAATGATATGGAAATGAAGGAAACATCAGAAAGAATGGTAAGTCTGGATGAACTTCAAGCTTCTTCAAATGCCAGGGTCCGTATTTTCTAAGTATGGTACTAAAATTTATATAGTACTAGACCTGTAGCCCCTTCTTTTTAATTCTGTTCTGTTACTCTACTCCTTCTCCCACCACATATATAATTTTAGCCTAGCATAGGAAAGTACAGTTAGATGTGCACCAAATGATACCATTGCTTGTAATACTCAATTTTTAGTTTTACAATTACTGATTTTCTCTCTGAAGAGTTTCATGCTATCAAGTGAGTATAGCATACTATTCAATGTAATCAATTTTATAATTGAGCATTTACATTTCTTTCACTGAACTCTATTATGTAAACATTGATTATTATATTATTACTCCAATTACAATATTTGTTATAACATAATACTGCAAACGTCTTAGAATGATTGATATTTGAATGGTTGTTACTCAATAATAATATGCACTGTGCACAGTTGCTCTGGTCATATTTATTAATTTTTCTTTGATGAAGGTAATTAGAAGTTTTTAATCTCCATAGATGATCCAGTTCATAGTTCATGTTGTACAAATAAATATCAAAGAATTAATTATATATGCTATAAACATGTAATTTTATACATACTATGTTAAAAGCAGTAAATACATGCAGCATGTTAAAATACAACTAGGGCACCTCGGTGGCTCATTTGGTTAAGTATCTGACTTCAGTTCAGATCATGATCTCATGGTTTGTGAGTTTGAGTCCCATGTTGGGTGAGCCCCACTTCTCTCTCTCTCCCCCTTTATCTCTCTCTCTCTCTCTCTCTCTCTCCTTTTCTCTGCCCCTTATGGGATTCTCTCTCTCTCTCTCTCTTTCTGCCCCTCACTTGCACCCTGTCTTTCTAAAAATACAAAGTAAAATAAAATTACTACTAATTATCATAGTTACAAAAAGTAGTTTGAGTGCCATTTTGTTCTAAGGGGTATTAGA
The DNA here is from genome assembly GCA_030068075.1 of Paguma larvata. Lineage (NCBI taxonomy): Eukaryota > Metazoa > Chordata > Mammalia > Carnivora > Viverridae > Paguma > Paguma larvata. Next base: position 115,904,917 of record CM057824.1, read on the forward strand.
AATAACGGTTTGGTTCATTAAGGCAAAATGTAAAATACATTTCTGAAAAGTAATAGAGCAGGCAGTTAGTTAGAAAGAAGCAGGTAACAAGTGCTTTAGTGTTGGTAAAAGGGTGAAAGCCTGGACAGACCCCAGGGAGTATGCATAAGTTCTCTCCTTTGACCACTGCCCTACCATGACCTATTGCTTCATTATAACAAGGTGGGTGGTTTTAAACGATCCCCTCCCAATAGCTGCCATAACAGTTTGGACAAGGACCATATAAAGCCCAAAACTCCTCTCCTCACCAGTAAGAGGAGTCCCTTGGATGATTGGCTGCAAACTTAGATACCACCCTAGCTATGACCTATAACCTATCCCGACAGCCCTGGGCCTGCAGGTTCTCCAATCTCCAGAGTGTACTTTTGCATTAGTTGGTATTAAACACTTGCTTGATTAAGAGTTTGGCTCTGAATTCTTTCCTGGCCGAACTTTAGAACCAAGGCCTGGGAAAGGACTCCCAATTGACAAGAGGATATAGATATTTCGTGTCACATAATTGAATGCATGAAGTGCTAATCACCTCCTTTAACAAAGCTTGTGGGCCAGTGAGAATGCTAGTTGTTTAAAATAAATTAGTACTTTCAAAACTTGAAAATCAAGTTACATTACATTTTTAAGTAATCAGAAGCAACTACAAATATATAAGTATATGAGAACATTCCAGATGCAAATGAAGAGGCTCCAAGGTTTTGTACTGTTCCCAGGGTTTTGTACTGTTAAGTCTCAGGTGAGGATTTCTGGTAAACATCAAGTTGTGAGTCATGGATATCCTCACAGAAACAAAGAAGGTGAGTGTCATTTTTTTTTTCCAAAAATGGAAGGGAAAACAGAAACAAAGCTCAAAAACTAATTAAACTTGCTCCAACAGAAATGAAAGCATTTTGATGCAACTTATTAAAGGGAAAATGCTGTGAAATTAACAGTAATCAAAAGCTAATTAAGGTTGATGCAATAGGAACAGTAAAAGAATGCCTGATAACATTTATTGAACTAAAGAAACATGACTGTCAAAAAAAGGACACATGTAGAATGAAATTCAAGTAATTACAGAAAAAGGCTAAAACATAGAAAGCACAGATGTATTATAAACAAATATAGAGAAATTTGAAACACACAATTCCTGGTAGAATCTTCTTTTATCTTAATTTTAGTATATGAACATGTCTCTATGAGTAATAAGGGATGGCAAAAAATGATGCTATTTTTTGTTATCCCCTTTTTATTACTCATAATTCTTTATAACTCTCAAATGGCAAATGGCAATGATAAAATGGTTCTTTTTTACTGGATGAACTATTTCATAAGATCTGTAAAGAGTACATAGTCATTTAGTTAATGTAAGAGGTAGTAACTAAATTCCATGTTTTAGTGAATGAGTAATGTAAGAACATAAGATTTTAATGTTTTCCTCTCATTGTGTAATGAGTGACCCTGACTTTCACATTTGTGACTCTGAGATATGACCGTCTTTACTCTCTCAGACTGACTTCCCTTCATCCTGATTAACATCAGTTAGATCGAAAGTTGAATTTTGTACATGAAGTAAGTATTCCAATAGCAGTGTGCATTCATCGAGTTCCATAACACAGGCTATGGAATAGCTAATATAAAAGAATAGTCCCAAGGCTAAAACAGAAAGAGGGCAAAGAAAAACTAATATCCATGTGTTTTTTGTCATATATTATTATTAGCCTTTTTAAAAAATTAAGACCTGAGTGCAAAGGAGAAAATATATAGCCCATTGTAATAATTATTGTAACTATTACAAAAGGGACGAAGGTATATAAAAATAGCAATTTCATTATAATCCAGAATAGTTACCTTGAACTGAATAAAGAGGAAATAGTACTATTTCAATAACTAAAACGAAGGTTGATGCAGGCAGGCAGACAAAAAAAATTCAAAAAAAAACAAAACAAATCAAAGCCGATTTTTCATTCCTCCCAGGCACTATGCTACACAATGAGTTATAGCTGCCAAGTGAGCCGCGATGCTAATTAGGGTACCACAGTCTCGGCTGCTAGGTTTGCTTCAAGAAATAATAGCTGTGAGGAGAGTAGGCATGTGACACTAGATCATGGCTCCTAAACTTTCACACATGTATGTTAAAGAGAAAGTGTGGAAAAATGTATGCTCTGGGTCCTATCCCCACAGATTCTGACGCAGTAGGTCACAGTAAGTCCAAGGCATCTGAAATTTTAGCAAGCACCCCCAAGTGGATTTGCTGTAAGGGCCTTTCAATTACATTTCAAGCTGCAGGTTTTAAGTCCCTTGAAGACAATAACTGTTTATTTACCTTTCTACCAGCCAAATCACCTTAGTCACCTTCAGAACGCCATCCCCATTCTATTACTGAAAGCAAAAATAATTATTTTAAATCTATGACTGGTGTTTTATATATTGCAAATATAAAATTAGTGTGCAGAGTCAATAGGAAATAATTTAGTTAGATACCTGGTGATTTTCAATCTTGGCTGCATGTCAAACTCACCAGTGGCATCTTTAAAATACTACTGCAAGAGCCAAGCTTCAAACCAATAGGATCAGAATCTCAGGGGGTAAGCCTTATACCTCTGTATTTTTTAAATCTCCCCCAGATGATACTGAGATATAGCAGAGACCAGGAGTCACTGACAGTAGGCTAGTTAGAACAATTTATCAACAATAATAAGTTCCTAATAGAGAAATTTCTGATAAGCTTAATTACTATAGGCTTGGTTTACCTAGTATTTTTCCCTCTTCCAAGCTATGGCAGGATGGCAAAATTCTGACTTACATTTTTTCCCAGTTTTTACTCAATTGCTCTTTTAAATCTCTATGTTAACTTCTCTCTTCTTCAGAGAAAATGTAGTTTCTCTTCAGAGCTTAATTAGCACATCTGCCTTCTCAGTGTTGCCCTATTCTGGAATCAGATACCTTATCCATTAGGGGATGTGGAATTGCCCTAGTCTGAACACAAGTTAAGCTCTCAGTGACCATGTCTGTACTTTGTAGCACTCATCTCCAACCCCACCATAATTTAGCAGTCTGGGATGCACTGTTTCAGTGACCAAATATAGCAGATCATACATCTTTCCTTGAGCATTTTCACAAAGCAAAAATAGGAAAGAAAAACTCTTCTCTGTTCTTGGAAGTCAAATGATGTTAACATCACAAGTTGTTGGAAGATATTTTCTCCGCCGTTTTCAACAAGCCAGTCACTATTTGGAGAACACGAAGGCAATAAGCAGAGAAAAGCAATGATATAAGAAAGAGAAACTAAATGACATTCAAGTTCAAGACTGTAATTGATTTTGAGACTTAACTTTATACCAATCCTTCTCACAGTGGAATTACTGATATATTTATATTTTGTGAACCTCTATCAACCTGGGTTTCCATCGCTTGTGCCAAAAACAGTTCTCTCTCTATAATCCAGCCTCCCATGGTCTTGTGACGCATACAACACAGTGGGTTCTGCTCCGCCTTTCCCCATGTCTTACTCTGCACTCCTTCTTGGGATGAATGACACCTTCATTTGACCACCTGGCTTTTCAGATGCAACATTTTGTTGCTACTTATAATAGCTTTAAAATTTCATAATAAAATATAGATTATTAACTTAAAGGTCTTTTTTTTCCAGAAAAAAAGCATAATATAGCCAAGGAACTTTGAAGACAAATTTTGTAGAAATAACTGTTTATATTATTTTTGAGTGTTTATCATGTGCTAGGAAATAGTCTATGTCCTTTCCACTACAAACTAATTTAATCCTTATGACAATTCTAAACTGGTTTGCTTAGGACCCTGTGCTTATAAGGGCTCCATGTATGGCTTGGAGCTCTGCTGGGAATGGTTTGGTTTAATGTTCTGTTGTTGGCAACTTGAAATCAGTCATGAATTTTGAACAAGGGAACAACCATTTCAGTTTCCACTGAAAACTACAGATTAAGCATCTGGTCTTAATCTATGAGATAAGTTTGATTTCTGTCTCCACATAAAGATACAGAAACTTTATGGGGCACCTGGGTGGCTCAGTCAGTTAAGTGACCAACTCTTGATTTTGGCTCAGGTCATGATCTCAAGGTTCATAAGATCAGCCCTGCTTTGGGCTCCGTGATGACAGCACAAAGCTTGCTTGGAATTCTCTCTCCCCCACTCTCTCTCTGCCCTTCCTCACCTCTCTCTGTCTCTCTCTCCCAAAATAAATAAATATACATAAAAAAGTAAAGATGCAGAAACTTTAAGAACTGTACAAATTCACATAGCTACTAAGTGGTACAATGAGATTCCCACACTGACCATGTATCTCTGGTGACTAGTTCCTTGGCCTCCATAAATGAGACAGCCCATTGAAATTCAAACTGAGCATGTAAACAAGTGATTATAAAATACGGTTTTCAAATAAAAATACTTGAAATTTGTCTAAGTGACCAAACATTTCATCTGATTTATGTGTGCCAATAACAATGCTCCACTGAATTGGTATTCAAGTGCCTTATACCAACAGGAGACATCTTTAAGAGCTTTAGAGGAAATAACCCTGTGAATAATTAGCTATCATAAAGATGACTGACTTCAGTCCTCTTTTATCACTGTATCTGATAAATAATTTCCTAATATAACTTAAGAGAAGGTACCTGCATATTCTTATTAAAATGATTACCTCCTAGTAGAGTCTACTTTCAGAAAGTATGTGTTATGGTAAAAATATATTCTAAGGTAATGCGCCTGCAGAATAGCAACAGAGCAGAGCACTTTTTAAACAGTATGTTGTTTGTCAGAATTCACTTAGATATTTTTAAGGAAAGCTTCTTGTTCTAGTCCAAGATTCTCATGTGTATAGAACCTCAAAAATGATTGCTGAAGCACACCACTCAGTTCCAGGGAATGATGATGAGACATAACTGACACATACTTGGCAAAACAAAAGCAAAAACCACTGTGTGCCAACAGTGCCTTCTTCCAAGGCTCCCTTTGCCCCACCCTAGTTCTGACATTTTCAACCCACCATGATGAATTATTCTTCCTTGAGGTTCTGGTATTTCTCTGTGTCTCAGTTTCTTTTCCTCGTGGAATTTCAGGCAAAAGGAGAAAGACGATTATAAATGACTAGATGGGTTTCTATTTCAGAAGCAGGAAAATATTACAAAATTCAGTTGAATGGCAGGCTATTTTCCCTTTATTTTCATGGCACTGATTCACTCCACTGAATGAAGCAGAGATCCCCAAATTTAACTCTGTCAACCTAAAATTCCATAATGTACTTAGCCATGTTCATTTTAATTTGTGTTGTTTGGAGCACAAAGAATATTCTAAAATAAGTATGATTTGAACATAACCTTTACTATATCTCAGACTATAAAACATCCCTTAGTAACCAACCAAGGAATCCTATGTAGAAACTCAGATACTTACTTTTTTTTTTAGAGAGTATGTGAGTGGAGGGGAGGGGCAGAGGAGAGATCGGATGGGGAGAGAGAGGATGAGAGAGAGAGAGAGAGAGAGAGAGAAAGAAAATCTTATGCAGTCTCCACACTCAACTCAACGCAGAGACCAACTTGGGGCTTGATCCCATGACCCTGGGATCATGACCTGAGGCAAAATCGAGTTGAATGCTCAATTGACTGAGCCACCCAAGCTCCCTGAGACCTTCATTTTCAGAACTGAGGAAGGTAACAGTCTCTCTGATGACAACCATGATCAGTAAGTTCAATTTCTTCCTCAAGTGGTTAATTAAAAGTCATCTGAAATCATTTTGCCTATTCGCTGAATTGTACTTTAGCTTGCCAGCCACAAACATGGCTGTAGCAATGCCCCTTTGCTCATACCAAAATCTTTAAAGATATAAACTCTGGAGTCAACAGATTGATATTTAGTTTCATGTAAAAGCAAGATAGCTTTGAAATGCCTGTTCAGTTTTAGTCATGCAGGAGCGATTGTCTTTGAAGTTCCCCTGGCCATCTTCTTCGGTGCACAACATAAATTACTCCAATTCGGTTTCTATTACCCTCTATTCAATGCCCATTAAATCTTTCCAAATAGATATCCTTTATGTCACACACGTACAGTGAAATTCAAGGCCCTTTTTATCATATAGTTAAGGGGTGCCACATACCGCTCTCACACATGGAGAGTAATTTCCACATTTTAAAGCAACAAATTAATTCTGACCTCCACTATTGACTCTTGAGGAAGGAGACTGATCTTCTAGGCCTTGATCAGTTTCCTCTAAAAATTTCTAATTATTGTTAGCAGTCAGCGGAAGGTAGAAAGAATTAGAACCTGAAGCTATATGTGACCACAGTATCTTCTTTTCTTTCACTGGAATAAATTATTATCTAGACCAGTAGCAAATGGTCATTTTTACAATCATGCCTTCTGGGCCTTTTCCTTCGACTATTTTCAGCTCACTACACTAAGAGAAAATGTACTTCTCTAGAAAGTCACTATACTCTTTAAAGGGAGTTTTCTCTTTTTCCCCTGAAAGCTCTTTAAATACATGATGATAAAAGGTCAGATGCTATCAGTGTTCTTTTAATCCCTTCATTACAAGTCAATAACATCATTTTTATTCCATTTGGTGTCTCAAAATGAAAACTCATTTTCAAAACTGACAATTTGTGGGCAATTATGACATTTAAAATACCAGCCTGTATGAGAGTGGCAGGGAAATATTTTCTTCATTGAGAATTTTTAAACGCATCCAGTGCTTTAGAGCCAGAAATTTAACTAGAAATATGATGACTTTCAGTACAAATAAAGGGAATACCATAAAAAGACTTAATTAAAGGGAAAATTTACAAGCTAGAGAATTTGTAGCAGAGAAAATATAATATAGTAGAATAATTGGTCTATATTGAGTCTGTCTTTTATAAGCAAAGGATATATATATATATATATTCACACACACACAAACAAGGTCTCTAAGATTCCCCTTGGGGATTTAATTGCAAGTTTTTTTACTAACAAAAATTATAAAAGACAAAGCACATAAGGTTCCTTAGGAAAAACACCAACAGTCAAAACAAACAAACAAATCACAATTCTCTAAAATACATGATTTACCAGGGAATTCAGAATTCAAAGTAAGAGTTTCTGTGGCTCTGCCTTGCCTAGAGGTTCACAGTCCTTAACACAGCTTCTTGAAGTTTCCAAAATGAAAAATGCCCCCGTGAGCCTAACTTCTAGGCAATCTTTGATTATTTCCCTACTGCTCAAAGTAAACAGTGATTAACAGGGTAAGGCCAACAAGTCAGGAAAAAAAAATGAAGCAGAAACCATTCTCATAACAGCTACATCATACACATTTCAAATTTTAAAGTGTAACTTTTTAAAAGCTATCAAAGTATGTCTATCAAAACATTAATCACAAGTATATGAAGGAAAAAAATGTAACCCCAACAAAATTATTAGGGCTGTTGGCAGAGTAAAGTTTTTCTTTTTTGCGTTTTTACTTTTGTTGTTTGTTTTTTGGTACACTATAGTTTTGATGTTTTTTAGGAGGTTTAAGACCATGTCTTTTTTTCGTTTCTATCATCTCCGTAGGATCCAGAGGCCAGCACACCTATGATTTCAACATTCACACACCAGCATTCTTATGCAAGTACACCCTCACCTACATTGTATGGATATCCAGTTAGTTCATTTTAATTCTTTGGCTAATATTCAGCTGACCCTTAAACAATGAAGCTGTTAAGGACACCGAATCCTGAATAGACAAAAATCCACATATAATTTTCATTCCCCAAAAACTTAACCACCAGCAGCCTGCTGTTGACTTACCAATAACATAGTCAAGTAACATATTTTGTATGTTATACATATTATATATTGTATTCTTGCAATAAAATGAGTTAGAGGAAAGGAAATCTTGAGGAAGAGAAAATACATTTACTGGATTCCACTGTAGTTATCAAAAAAAAAAAAGAAAAGTCTGTATATAAGTAATCTGCACAGTGCAAACCCATGTTGTTCAAAGGGTCAATGGTAGTTATATTTCAGCTGTGTCTAGTTTGAGTTCTGTAACCCGTAACAACTTACTTACCTTCTCTGGGACTCTGGATCTCCAAGTTGAAGAGATCAAAAAATAAGATGTTGCCTGTAAACACTGTGTAGGATATACAAAAATTACCTGGGGAATGTTAATTCCTTTATTATATACCCGTTGCCAACCTTCTTTTCCCCTAAGAGGGATGGGGAGAAGAGCAAAAAGTATTTAACCCTGCAAATGAGGCCATTATTGGAAATATTCTGCTCCCCATGTAGCCAGTAGATTCATGTTTGATTGCCTACGGAGAGTTAACTCTGAGACAGATGCAGAGCACAGACCACAGGATTGAATAAGATTTGTTAAGTAAAGTAAGCACTGATGAGTACTGATAAGTAAAAACATATAATTGTTCCTAAAAAATAGTTGCTCAACACAATGGTCAGAAAGACTTTAATACATGATAATAACACAAATCTATATAAAACATGATTAAAGTGTACAAAGCAGAATTTATTTTTATCTCCCAAATCTTTCTTATTTGTTGATGATTTTTAATTTGTATATTTTTTGGCTCTGCTATAGCCAGTTTTCTTGAGGCCATGTAATTAAAAACTCTAACCAATTAAGAGCCCCATGGCAATCTTTGATTTGCATTTAGGATAGCGTTTAGTTTGCTATGCTCAGATTTATGACTCTTAAGGACAAATAGTACAATATTTATGAACTTTAAAAGACTTGTGAGTATATAATAAAAATTTATCTCATCTTAAATGAAGTCAAAGGGAAAGAACTAAATGTGTGAGGTTTTTTTTCTTTTTCTTTTGCCTTCGATTTAAGAAATCTTTGGGGCACCTGGGTGGCTCAGTGGGTTAAGCATCCAGCTCTTGATTTTGGCTCAGGTCATGATCTTGCTGTTCGTGAGATCAAGCCCCATGTTTGGCTCTGTGCTGACAGTATGGAACCTGCTTGAGATTCTCTCTCCCTCTTTCTTTGCTCCTTCCCCGTTCATGCTCTCTCTTGCACTCTTTCTCTCTCTCTCTCTCTCTGTCTCTCAAAATAAGTAAATAAACTTAAAAAAAAAAAAGAAATCTCTGACAATCTTAGCAATTCCCTTTGTTTTCTTTATAAAGTAGAAATTTTACAGATGGTTGGTGCTCAAGTACTATGAAATTCCCCGGTAGAAACGCGTAGAGATTTCTTTACATGGTTAAATGTATTTGGGGAAATTACAGCACAGAGACATTCACTATTCCTTTTAAACACTTATATTAAAAGACGCCTCAGGAAGACTTCCCTTGTGAAGCTATTTCAAGTGAACTTCTCTGATCAATTATCCCTTCAGCAGCCTCTGGTCTACTATTTATTTATTTACACAAAAAAGCAAGTGGTATTTCTAAAGTGATAAAACAGGTTGAAAATAATTAAGCTTTCTATGCAAAAAATAATCACCTCATTGCCAAATTACTGAGAACCATTTGGATTTCTAAAGTCAGACTTTTTGATCTAGAGAAAATACAGTACTTTTATGAATCTACACAGCCCGCTACACAATGCAGTATGTATACATTACTACATGCACCTGAAAAAGTAATAAAAATGCATATTTTATGAAATGGCTTAGAAGTGAAATGTACCACACGTTAGACAGCCATTATAATTTTCTACTGAGTTACCACCCACTGTAACATTTGTAAGAGATTGCAATTTCCACAAGCACTGCTGGAGGGCTATCAAGTTTTTATGGTCATATATTTTCATATTATGTTGTCCAAAAATGATTATTCATTTACTTAAATGCTCAATTTTATTCAATAAAAAGAATGATCTCAATGAAACCTACTGCGATTTCCTTAATACTCTCACTGTAAGGTCACTGAAACGGCAGTATTAATGGTGCTTTTTGGCATCTTTGATGCAGTTTCTAGCCTGCTTATGTGACCTTCCATTTTGGGGTCAATTTGGATAACTTAGTAAAATTAGAATTTTCTGCATAATCTCTGGACCACAAAGAATCTAATAGTTCCTGACTGCCTTTACCTTGCAATCAGAGTATAACAATGCTATCCCAGTTCTCATTTCCACTTGATTTGTAATTGTTGCAGTGATACTTCTTCGAAAGTGGCTGCTCATTTTCAAGAAGAGGCCTATTTTCCAAATGGGTTAAACAGAGCTCTGCATTGAACAAAAATAAAACTTTTAATATACATTTGGAGGTGGGTTAATAGTCTTTTTCATTAGGATAAAAGAGCACACACTGAGAATGTCTTTCTGCCATCTGAGTAATCAATGAGGCAATATAGTTATAAATCTTGCAGAAATTCCCCATGGTTTAATTGTTTTTAAAAAAGTGTTTATTCTTTTCTGTCCCCCATCTTTCATTTTCCCAGTGTCATTTGGAATATGTAAGGGGGATCTTTTAATCTTTCAATTGAGAGAAAGAAGTATTTCATACTTTCCCTTAACAATTTCTGTCTATTAAAACAATTTCTATTATATGTGTGTATGCTAATCATGAAAGAATATAATAAAAATTATTTAGAAAAAAATTAAAAACCTACAATTAGGAAAGTCAATAATTTCATTATTATATTTTTATGATTGAAATATGCACATGCGATTTGTCATTATTTTAATAGAAATATAGTACAAAGTAATCATTAACTCTAAATGCATTTGTTCATTAAACAGTACAGTGGGTACTGTTTTCATACAAAAAGTAGAGCCCAGCTTGCTAATTACTATACAAATACCATGAGTAATTTTTGGTGCCCTATAATTCTCCAAGTAAAATAATTGATAGTATACTTCCAAAATTTACAATAAATGAGTTATATCAGAATGATAAGGTTTTGTTTTAATTATTCTAAATTTCTATAAAAACATGTACTAAAACTATAGGTCAGTAATTATACTATCTTGATATGGTTATAAAACTAATCTCTGATCTATATTATTTTAGTTGCAAAGATATATTACTGGGATTGTAAAACATAGTCATTATTAATTATAATAGCTGATACTCTAATTTTGAATACAATCCATATTTCTCATCAGTAAAGAAAATATCTTAGAAGCATTTGTAGCATTAAGAGTAAGTTTTGATACCTGACTTAGTACTTCAAAGTATCGGCACACAGTGACTCTAAAAAAGGTTATTTAGAAAATGCTCATTTAGAAAACATTAGCAAAACATATATTCCAAATCCTACAGATAGTCCTTTTAAAGGATGTTTCAGTGAATAGGGGTTCCTGGGTAGCTCAGGCAGTTAAGCATCTGACTCTTGATTTCAGCTCAGGTCATGGTCTCATGGTTTGTGGGTTCAAGTCCTGCATTGGCTCTGCACAGACAATGCTGAGCCTGCTTGGGATTCTCTCTCTCTCCTCTCTCTCTGCCTCTCCTCTGTTCATTTTCTCTCCCTCTCTCTCTCAGAATAAATGAAATAAACATTTTTTTTTTAATAAAAGCATTATTTAAAAAGAAAAGATGTTTCCATGAACAATTTTGTTCGTCATTACGGTCGAGTCTAATTTCACCATATTCACCCTTTGTCCTCTAAATGGCCTGAGCAGCGGACTCCCATGGAATGCATTGACACAGCACCCCTGTTCTTCACTTACAATTACATTTAGCCAGAGAGAGGCAAAGGCAAGGGACTGTGGGGTAGAAAGTAGCAGTAAGGGGCCATTTTGGCGCTGGTAGTGGGTGCATGTTTGGTGACAGCTTAGGTCAAGTGTCATTTCAGGCTTAGTAGTAGTTTCTCTCACTGTTGGTCCCTGAGTCACTGTTTTTTTGTTGGTTCCCTCAAACTTTCCCAAACCTCTGTAACAGTACCTTTATTTAACCCTCTTCACTTGAATCTTTTGATGGTGGCATGTGTCTTCTGCTGTGATCTGACTATATATTCTCAGGGTGATTTTACTTTAAATCCTCATTGGTTATATATTGTTCTCAAACATCCCAACAAAATATACCTCAGTTTATATAATACATGCGCACATGTGTACAAATCATAATTTTCAATACAAATTACTCTTCCTTTTGAAAGTTTTCAAAAACAGTCTCCCCATTTTCAAACATTTTGACTCTCCTCACATTCATCCCCTCACAAAGGCCCTATTTCTGCTTAGAGCATCACATTCATAGAGGTTTGAGACCTGAGTTATCAATGATATTACTGAGTCCTACCCAGTCCTTCCCCTAAACTATACATTAAGCCAGTTTATCTCCAGTATAAATTCAAAGTTCTCAGAATGTCTTAACCATTCCTATTTCTTACCCTGGTGTCGCTTCTTACTGCTTCTCAACTGAATTATCTGCCCCATTTGGTATGGGAAAGGCCACTACTCCATTCAACAGGCAAATACCCAAGAACACGAGTGAGATATGAGGCATGCACAGTTGGTTTTTCCCTATATGGTCTTGCTTCTCACATTCAGGGTGAGTTTTTTAGGTACTTTTAAATTATTTAAACTTGCAATTGAATTTCACTCTCTCTATACCCTTAGACCTAACCAAAGACTGAAATGAGACTCCGCCCTGCTTTCTGTTCAGCTCCCTGCCCCACTTGTAGCTCTAATTCCTAGTGCACAGTAGTGCCACCTTGATCCTCTCAGGGCACAGGACGGTCATACCTCCTGCCTGCAATTACCCTTCACCGTATGCCTTGAACTGACCATGAGTTTCATTGGGAAGACCCTCTGTCCATTATCTTCCCCATTGCATTCGTTCTAACTTTTCCATTCTTAGCTCCCACCTGTTCCCCAGGAGAGAGAACTGTAATCCTTGGTGAGCATAGGCTATCAGTGAGGTCAGACTGCTTTGGGTTTTATCATTGCCCACATTTCAAATTTGAGCGAGTTACTGAACTTGTCTCTGCTTCTGTATTCTTACATCTAAAAGGCCCATAGTAGTACCTCCATTGTGAGTACCACATGAATTAATGCTTTCCAAGCACTTTTGGCCAAAATAGACTCTCCACTCCTTCCCCAGTACATTCTATGTGCAGAACAACAGGAAAATACATAGAAAGATTTCAGTACTGTCTTAAGCAGCCCCAACTTGCTCTGTCATCTTTTTAAGCCAATATCAAAATCTATCTCCCGTTTTGAGTTTTTTCTGATCTCCCTAATCTGATATACTTCTTTTTGCCTACATTGTCACTACTCTCTAGGAGTTTGTTAGGTTCTCTTACAGGAGGTGCTACTAAGTATATATCCATATCATTATATGTGTACACATAGATGCAAAGGTTTAGATAAATACATTTCTCCATAAGAATGTTCACATTTTTAAGTTCACATAGTGTTTTATTTATCCCTTCCTGCAACTATAGATTTCATTAAAATAGAGTATAATTGTATAATTATTTTAATAATTCTTTTAAGTCAATTGCCTACTATTTGGTAGGCACTTCTCTGGGATTACTGGTCATCTTAACCACACCTCTGCAAAGTAGGCATTATCTCCACTTCCTACACAACAGTACTTCTCAAAGCATCAGTTACAAACTGTTTATTACTTACCTGCAAAGAGATAACTATAGAAGTTGAGAATAAATGCTTAGAAACTTTTATAGCAGTTTGACATTGCCATGACTTCTAAGTGTGTAATCTGTCTCAACAAATTTGGTTTGTGGCATAAGTTTTTTGTAGAAGTAAATGCGAAAGCTATAATGACAGGAAAACATCTTAGAGTAGTCTAATTAAGGAGCTAATGCAGACCATAAACCATAAACCAATGTGCTGCTTTCTTCATCAAGAAAGCGTTGCTTTACAATAAAAATATTGGCTGAATATCAGGGTTCTTGGAAGTGTAATAAAATCTGTGGATTATGTCAAAGCTAATGTATTAAATGCAAGATTATTTTCTTTTTAAAGTTCATTTATGTTTATTTATTTTTGAGAGAGACAGAGAGAGAGTGCAAGCAGGGGAGGAGCAGAGAGAGAGAGAGAGAGAGAGAGAGAGAGAGAATCTGAAGTAAGCTCCAGGCTCTGAGCTCTCAGCACAGAGCCCGACATGGGACTCGAACTCATGAGCCATGAGATCATAACATGAGCTGAAGCTGGATATTTAACTGACTGAGCCACCCAAGTCCCCCTATTTATTTTGAGAGAGACAGAGAGAGTGAGTAGGGGAGGGGCAGAGAGAGAGAGGGGGGGAGAGAGAATCCCAAACAGGCTCTGTAGCAGTGGAACCCAACATGGGGCTTACACTAACCGACTGTGAGATCACGACCTGAGCCAAAACTAAGAACTAGACATTTAACCGACTGAGCCACTCAGGTGCTCCAAGATTATTTTCTTTTCTTATGATACACAGATGGAGATTGATTATGAACAACTCTATTATACATTGGCCATAAAAGTTATAGAAGTAAAAACTTTTGCTGAGAATGTTTGAAGATTAGAAAAAAAAATCAGCCCATTCCCAAATTTTAAATATGTGAGTTAGACAGTCAGTCACCTTTATTTGTCTGATATATTTTATGTCTTCAATGATCTTAATGCTACTTACAAGGAGAGAATGCAACTTTTTTTTTTCTTATTTTTTTCCAATGGCAGGTAAGATTGAAGGGCAAAACAAAAAAGTTAGAAGCTTGGAAGAACAGAGTTTCTTGTTAAGAATAATTATTTACAACATGATCCATATATTATGTACAAAATTATCAGTAAAATATGTGATCATCTTGACATTTGCAAAAAGTGATCATGGACCATCTTACAATATTGATAGGACATTTTGAATTGTATATTCCATGAAAAAGACTCACGTATAGAAATCCATACGTCCTGAAATTAATATTTTTCATCAAAATATATTTAACTATATAACTTTATAAGATAAATACTGGAACTGGATACTTATGAAGGAGTGAAAATGAATTTTGAAAATGCAGCAATACTTGCCTCATTTGGATAAAGTTTAAAATGACTGTGTTAAGACTGATGAAATTGCTTCAAAATCTCTTTCTATCCTACTAACAGACTTGTCTGAGATTCATTTCTCCTCTATGACTGCTATTAATATAAGACATGGAAACAGTTAAGATTATACCTCATTCCTTGCAAGAAATGCTATGGTCAATCCAAAGAGATTAGACAAATTAACAAACAGGAAACAAGTTTGTGTCACATTAAAATTTAAACGATTGACATATATAATGTCCATTCAAATTATGCATGTAAGTTTTTAATATGAACAATTTCTATTCATTTAATAACTTTTTGTTTAGTTCCGATTGTAGAATAACAAAAAATTACAAGTATACTAATAATTCTCTGTATTAATCCTAATATACTCATACTCAGTGAATGATTACAATTTTATAATTCTTTCTTTTCTCATATATTATGGTTGTAGAATCTAATAGTAAAAATGTGGGACTTGAATTTTGTTATTAATTTTTGTTTTTATTATTTCATTTTTTAATAATCCATGTTTTTGTATTTTACAAAAGCATCACTTATGCTTAATTTAGGAAAGACAAATGTCTTTTGCCACAGATGATTTGAGAAGCACTAAGCACTGACTGAGCTCCATGAATAAATAAGGTTAGTTTGTCTGTTGTGGTCACTATTGCAGCTTCATAGGTGGTAGGTCCTTGGTCTGAAAGTTGCAGAAAGGACATCTCAACTCCCTGTACATGCAACAATAACAATTAAAACCTGCTCCCCTCCCTTCTACTACCTATATTAGTTTGCTATATGTGGTATAAAACCATAAAGAAAGAGTAAATGAAACACCTACTAATTACTTTGAATCTATAATCTTAGACCCCTTAGAAACTAAGAATTATAATTAATTTCTTTTGTCATGCCTTCTCAGACATACATAGGTGATAGTAGATTAACAGTATAATCAACCGTATGGCTACTCATAATTAATTAGGCAAATTTGCTCCTTGTTTGAAAACTAGAGATTGACTTTCGGTTGTTTGATCACATCACCAAGCCCAGACAATCAATCCCTTGCTTTAATAACTGTCAAATATCTTCTTCCTCTCTATTTCTTTAGCTCTGTTTTTCATTTAGGGAAAGTAGCTCTTCAAATACTAAACATTTTCTTTTCTCTATTTTAAAAAACAAAAATGTATACTGTAGCTCATGTGATAAAGCAGGAAACAAAAGACAAAAATAGAGCTATGGCCATTTCAAAGCAGAATCACAATTATTGGTAGACAATTCAGAGTTGTATAATGAGAAACCCAAATGGAGTTCAAACACTATTAGAACCAGTAAGAGTATTTAGCGAAGAGGTAATAAACAAAACAGAAATGTACATTTTGACTTACTAGATATCTAGTCAGTATATAGAAGGGGGGAAATTAATTAAAGTAGCTGCCAGATTTGAGGTACAAGGAATGGCTTCCATTGTGACTCTTTGCCACTCTGTCACATACTCAGTGGCGGTTGTGTAGGTGGGGGAGCCCCAACATTTCTTTATGAAAATCTTGCACTACAGAGCTTCCACTCAACATAAAATAAAGAGAGGCAGGAAGAGGAGAGAACTCTTCTTTTCTTCCTAAGTTCTCTCTCCCTAATGTAGGTTCCTTTCCCCAGAGTCTTTAGAATAGCAACTCAGCTTCCATATTTCACCTTCAACATAGACATAGCACCTAGGAAAGAATGAGGCTAGATATCGTCACTTAAATACATTTCTGCTTTATGAAAAGGCCTTTTTTTTTTAGGTATTTACTCATTCACAGTCACTTTCAGTCTAAAGAGAGTACAGTATTTAAAATGTCAAATTCCTTTTAAAATGAAATTGCTTAAGATTTCAATGGCAGATTTTTGCTGTTATTGTTGCAGTATTTGATTTTCCAACATGTCAAAAATCTCAAAATAAACTCTAAAAAGAGTTCCAGTCTGCAAACCTGGACATAGCAGCAGGTGGTCCTTCACAACACATTGGCCTCTAGAGGCATTTAGGCTGGAACTGAAATTGGTTTATGTAATTGGTCAAGGTTGATTCATGATCATACACAAATCCATGATGCAACTGGGATTTAAACTCAGCTTCCCTGACTACCAAGCCTATAAACTTCAACCAACTAATTCTTCTTCTATCATGTTTGCAAAAGTTCATGAGCTAGGAGTTTAAGTTACCAAAAAAAAAAAAAAAAGTGAATAATAAACAATGATCAGTTTCATAGGAGAGTATAGTTATTGGTTCCTATGAGATGTTTTATCACAATTCACTATTAGGAAATAGGCCATCCAATCTTGTGGCATGTAATTTTAAGCATCAAAAGGAAGGTGGGCTATTTGTATTTGAAGGGGCTTTGAAAGTCCAAGAGAAGAAACTTTGTCTTGATTCATACTACTACCATTGTTTCTAAACCACTGCCACTGTTTCTAAAACATAAGCGTGAATAGTACAGCACATGTGGACTAATCATTCAGCATTTCCCCTTCCCATTTTCCATTTGTACTTCAGTCCACGCACTTCAGTGTAATCTCAATATAGATAGGCATAAAACCAGGAGACTTAATTCTGACAAACACCCACACTTCGGCACTAAAATAACACTGCCTCCCACACTTCACAGTGCTGCAAAATGCTCATTTACCGCTATTTCCAAGGATTGCTCACAAGAGCCTGCTGGGACTGAAGAAATAATAAACTAAGGAAAATAGAGTGTCTATATTAATTTATAACTCTTCACGCTCACACAGTGAAAAACAATACATTAAAATATTTATTCAAGAAAAGCTATTTTCTAAATTGTATTATTCTTTTTGATTGTGGAGAAATGTTACCTGAAGAGGTATGAGGGAGGAAAAACACTCAGTTTTTATAAATATAAGAAATATTCAAAATTAATTACAAAAAGCACAAGTGAGTAACTTGAAAAACAGATCATATTCATTAACATTTAAACTATAATACACTCAACAACTTAGAAGAAATGGATAAATTCCTAGAAACATATAACATTCCAAAACTGAATAAAAAAGAAATAGATAATTTGAAGAGACCAATTACTAGCAATAAAATTGAATCAGTAATCAAAAAACTTCCAACAAAGTATAGTCCAGGACCAGATGGCTTCACAGGTGAATTCTACCAAATGTTTAAAGAAGAGTTAATGCTTGTTCTTCTCAAACTATTCTAAAAACTAAAAAAGGAAAGAAAGTTTCCAAATTTATTCTATGAGGTCAGCACTGCCCTGATACCAAAACCAGACAAAGAAAGAACAACAACAACAACAACAACAACAAAAAACTACAGGCCAGTATCTCTGATAAATAGAGACACAAAAAGCCTCAACAAAATATTATCAAACCAAATCTCATAATAGATTAGAAAAATCATTCACCATGATCATGTGGGATTTATTCCAGGGATGCAAGTGTGGTTCAATATTTTCAAATCATCAATATGAAACAGCACATTAATAAGAAAAAGGATAAGAATCATATGAACATCTTAGTAGATGGGGAAAAAACATTTGACACAGTATAATATTCATTCATGATAAAAGCTCTCAACAAAGTAGGATTAGATGGAACATACCTCAACATGATAAAGGCCATATATGAAAAATCCACAACTAACATCATACTCAATGATGAAAAACAGAGCTTTCCCTCTAAGATCAGGAATAAGACAAGGATGTCCACTCTTACTATTTTTATTCAACATGGTACTGAACCTCTTAACAGCAGCAATCACATAAGAGAAAGAAATAAAAAACATAAATATTGGTACTGAAGAAGTAAAACTGTCAGTATTTGTAGATGACGTGATACTATATATAGAAAATCCTAAAGACTCCACCAAAAAAACAATAATCATAGTTTTTAAATTGGCATCACCATTAATGAATGACTGTGTTTGTTTTTATGTCTTACGTTTTAGTACTTAGATCAATACTTCCAAGTTTACTTATAAAAAAGCTCACTGGAGGAGTCCCTGAGTGGCTCAGTCAGTTAAGCTTCGGACTCTTGATCTCAGCTCAGGTCTTGATTATGGGGTCATGAGTTTAAGCCTTGTGTCAAGCTCCATGCTCAGCATGGGGACTATCAAAAAGAAATATATATATAATGTATATTTATTACATTCATATATATTATATATGTTATATATATTATATATTATGTATGATATTTTTATTTATATTTATTATAAATAATATATGATTTATGTAATATATGACATAGATAACATAGATAATTTATATATTAATAATTTGAATATATTATATAATTTATATATATGCATATATATAAAATTAAAAAGCTCAATGGGAATAAGAAGAGGCTATTCTAATTAGGAGTATCCAAGTAGCAATATTTGAAATGGAGGTTTCTTATTCATTCTGTACTTTATGTTGACGTTCTTTTCATAAAAAATGATTCCTTCAAGAGAGAAGAATATTCAACATAGATTCTACACACTAAACCTACTGAATGTGAAATTTACTGAATGTAGAAGTTGTGAATTACAGTGATTGCTTGGCTCAGTGGCACCACCCCCAGTTATACTGCAAAGCACAATGGAAGCATCTAATAAAAGTTGAACCAATCCATTTCTCCCTACTGGGATTTTGAAACTAGGAGAGACAAATGAAGTTGACTATGTTTTTGAGTAGAATAATCTGCATGTTAGTGTTCTAGGACTAAATTTTCATCAGTCTCAAACAAACAAACAAACAAAATAGCACCATTCTACAATGTTGATTCACTACATGTGGGGATATTACTGTCTCAAAGTCTGTTGTAAATTATTAAGAAAACCATAGAATGGGCAAAAACAGTAAAAATTAAATAGTAAAACTTTTTTTAATGTTTGTTTATTTTTAGAGAAAGAGTGTGAGAGGAGAAAGACAGAGAGAGAGGGAAGATGGAAAATCCAAAGCGGGCTTTTTGCTGACAGCAGAAAGCCTGACATGGGGTTTGAACCCAGGAACCGTGAGATTATGACATGAAGCAAAGTTGTATGCTCAATCAACGGGGCCACTCAGGTGCTCCTAAAATCTTTAACACTATGTTTTACCTAAATAGAATTATATTGGCATAAATCAAAATTATGTAATTACAAATCTTTAACACTATGTTTTACCTAAATAGAATTATATTGGCATAAATCAAAATTATGTAATTACAAATAGAATTAAATTTATGCATTATGGACAGTATACTTTGATGCGGTTATTATTTTCTTATATTTACTAAGAACTATACCAGCAATGCTATTTTGAAACTTAAAAAAATGTTAGGATATCTTAGATCCCTCATTCTCCATGGTCTGTGTTCAGATTCTGATTAAAATGCTGTTCAACATAGAGGCCATATCAGTATGTCGCCAGGAAATCAGAGCCTGGTGCAGTGTACCATTATTTAACATATTTGACAAATAACACATAAAAGTTTATTTATAACTGTTTTTTAGATAAATTCACTTCATCCAAAAAGTGTATTGTCAGTCATGCATATTTCAAGTGAAATTATTTTTCCCTAGGCTCATAGAGGACATATTTACTAATTATTTGGGAATTTCACTTCCCTAATGATGAGGCTTACTATGAAGTAAGTAGAATTGCATTTACCTACCTGTAGAATGCACGACCCAATACTTTCCCCCTATAGAATCCACCATTTCTATATGTAGATGATACACGACAACTTGCTACTTAAGGTCAGAATCCAAATAGTAGTAAAATACTACTTATTTTAGTAGTTCCAATGCCCAGTATAATTCCTGGGACAAAGTAGTGTTTCACAGAATTGAACTGAAATTGTGACTTAGAAATCTTTTAGAAATTAAATCTGCTTAGACATTTACAGAATAAGGACAGCTATTTAGCGAAATCTCCTTCCTTTGATAACTATCAATTCCCCAAATTGAGGATCTGAAATGCCACAAAAGATACCAAATCATTTCCCCAAAACCTGGTTGGTCATTGTTTGCATTTTTAAAATTGTTTTGGGAGATGGATATAGATGACACAATGGTGGTGACTATCCACCTAGCCTGAGTCTAGCCATCATCCCACGTCTACGCCATGATCATAAAAAGTGGTATTCCTCAGGTGGTTTATGATCATTTTAATAAATCCTGATATGTACTAACTCTATATATCTTACTAATATATTAATATACTTATAAAATATGTTCCCAGAAACATATATAATTAGAAGATAAAGAAAATCTAATTTTAACCAAGACAAGCTTTCTTTCAAGTAGCTCTGTTCAACATGGAAAGGACTACCCAAAAATCAATGAGCTACAATAACTATAAACAACTTTACATAGTACTTATCACGCTTTAGATAGTTAGCAAATATTTATTGAATGAATGGTTGGATAAACACACAAGCTAATCACCAGAAGGTAAAATAAAATAATTCAATAGTTTTTCTCTTTGTCGGGCTTTGCTAAAAAATAATGTTAGTGCAATGTACAATATCTAAGGAATTTAATTCAGAATTTTCTCATTCTCAGAGACCTATGATTACCTGATTTATTTGTATTATATTTTGCTTTTATTTTTAAATAAAAGCATTATAAAAAAGTAATAATATTAGTAAAATCTAGTTTCTCTAATATATAATATCAATTTGGAAATCATTCTGAATTCCAAAATATCCAAAAATGAACATTTGCTGAAAGCATTCAGGGATGCATATGTGGTTTTGAATGTTCAAGTTCCAAATCTTGATGCTATTATGACCTAATCTACCATATAACCAGTAAAATTTATAGTGTATGTGATTATCTATGTTTCTCTTGAAATTGCTGGACTTAAACTACACTAGAGTAAGCAAATTAAACAAGTATATTATGTAAAACTGAAGATTTTGCTTATGCTTAATGAAAATTTCCAATAATGGTGTTGTCATTAGCAGATTAAGTGAAAGGAAATTGTTTCTTTACAAAATCTATTAGCATAGAGTTTAACATATACATTAAATTTGAGGAATATAACACTGAAAATATTAATACGTTTTGGAAACCATGCTGTTGAAGGTAGTTGTGAGTGTAGAGTGATGCAAGATTTTCCTTAGAAATTATCTTTCCTAAAAACTGGATAGGAAGAAATTTCTGTTTGTGGATGGTAAGCAGTGATGGTTCCTTCCCGCATATCTTTCCAGATATATTTGTTTCTTTTCCTGCTCTTTGCTTTGGGAGAGTAACCTACCCAGGATCCCTTGACCCATGGATTCCATTTGGGCTCAGACCATGGAAAGCACTGTCAAGAAATTAGAAAGTGGGAGGAAAGAGAGATCAACTGACATATTTCTACATGCCCCCTTTCCAAACCAGTCATAGCTTCTAACCAGAAGCTTCCTCTCACAACCATAGCTTTTGCTTCCTCATCATCCTTTCAGACTCAAGGGTATGCTGGTTTCCTACCATTGCTAGCTCCTGGGTGCTGCATTATCTTGGCCAGTTCCTTTACTTATGCCTTTATCTATCTGCAAATAGTGTATTCATTCTTTATTAGCTCAAGAGTAAAATTTTTTTAATAGTAACTTAATTCATACTCATCTAATATGTATGCATTTGCTAGGAAATCTGCTAATGTGTATGAAATGACTGTGGTAAGGTGGAGTTGAAATATGAAATAACGTGTGCTCAGGGATCTACTACTGAGAAGGTGACTTTGGAGTAAAGACCTAAAAGAAGTGATAATTTCCACAGGAAATTAAAGTAAACAAACAGAAAAATCCGAAAAACAAAACAGAACAAAAAACCAAAATAAACCCAACAACAATAAATGAAGTCCTTATCAGAATGATCTGGCATAAAGGGAATTAGGCTCATTGTAAGAAAACTCAGGCTCATCATTGTCTTGTCATTTACTACTTAAGCTATTCAAATCTGCGTATATAAAATGGGACTTTACATATAAAACAGGACTGCCCACTGTACAGATTTGTTGTGAATACAGTGAGAAAAGGTAATTAAAGATTATTAAAAAATTTGTATTGTGTAGCTTTAAGTTGTCATCATTAATTCCATGTCTTTATTGTAATTTACACATATTATCTGAAAAAATATTTTAAGAAAGCAAAAAGAAGGGTAATATTGGCCATGTTAATACCTGCCTTATTGAGCTAATCTTTATTATTTTAAAGTTTGTCATATTGATGGAAACCAGTCATGGGTACAGACACTGTCAGGTGGTACTGGTTGGCATGGAGCCAGGAAATCTTGTACTTTCATTTGAGATGCATCTCATTTTTCTTCTCTTTATCACTCCTTGTTCTAAGACACCTTATTCATGTTCTTTCTCTCCCATTGCCCCCAGTATTAATGTAAAAGTATTGGCAGAATAATTAGATAATTAACACCAGTGATTTTTGGTTATGCCCTTAATAAAATTTTATTTTCATTCCTTCAGTAATGAAATTTCCTTCAGGAAATATTTGAGAATCATTCAAACATAATTGAAAAAAGCAAAGTTACTGTGTAGAGAAATATCACAAAAAGTTATGTATTTTACATTTTTATATTAAAACAAATACAAGCTCATAGAGATATGTCTGTTTAATGCATACACCATGCACCCTTGGAGATGTTTGTCCAGGGTATTTTTTTGTCAATAATAGGAAGGAATTGAAGTGTTTTTTTCCTGAGCATTAAGTGATCAGATTGTAGTACTTCAATTGTTTTTTTTTTTTCTCCACACCTGCAGAGAGACAGTCACAATGATCTAATTGATTTTTTTATTTCCATTGCCAAATGCCACACAGCATTCCTGTGGTGTTTCAATGAACTCCACTCCTTATTCTCTCTGTCTCCTTATACCCACTCTATTCCAAATGCTTATCTACTATTTATAACAAATATGGTAAGATTTGTGTGAAAAGAAAGAGAAGAGGGACGTAGCAAATGAATGAGTTAGTTATGTCTAGTCTCCGTCCCTCTGACTCATAAGAACCTGTAAAATTGTCCTCTTGATTTTTATTTTCTATTTAAATATGCAGGTTCTCAAGTGGTGTAGTAAAAAGGCTTCATAAAGCAACTATGCAGAAATGAAATGGAAATGTAATTAAATATTTACTTCATAGGTTCATGATTTTTGGTGTTCAGATAGATACACAGAAAGCAGACAGGGATATTATTTAAAATGAAGTTCTGATCCAACCACTGGAACATCTGATTTGGTCAGGTGTCTTTGAACCCCTTTTATTACTCTGCTAATTGGTGTCAGAAGCAGGATTAGAAGTCAGATCTGACTTCTGTGTCCGATGCTACAATGTCCCCATTAAAGCTATGTAACTCAAATAGCAAAAATCCATTTATTTAATATTCAGTACGTTTTTATGATGACCCAGGGTTTCTCAGTAGGAAAATACACATACTGCTAGCTGAGGCTGGAATTGCACGAGGTCTATTATGGCATCTAAAGAGTGAATCAACATTTAGGACTGTGCTTCTCAAAATAGTAACTGCTAGTCACGCATGCCTGTTGAGTACTTGAAATGTGGCTAGTGTGACTGAGAAACTAAATTTTGATTTTATTTAATTTTTATTTGACTTAAATTTAAATATTCACACGTGGCTGCTGGCTACAGAATTTTATTCTGCACAGATATAGAACATTATTATTGTTATGGAAAATTCTCTTGGGCAGTGTTGACTATAATGTATCCCTCTGTCTTACTCTATGCATGTCTTCAAGATTTTAAAACGAACTCCTGCTCTTTAACTAAAAGGCAGCTGCCAATATCAATGACAGAGGCCACTTGGGTTATACTTAACCTGACCAGGTGCCAGGCGCCTTTGTTCTCAGGGGCATGCTGGTGAAAACTGACACAGAGGCCAGACCTGGATTCAAATGTCTTCATTATCCATCATTTACTGAATGTCTGTGGACAAATTTCCTTGAGAGTTTGATCCTTAATTCTCTGCTTGTAAATGAGGAAGCTACTGATCACATTAAATGTGCTCAAGGAAGCAAAAGCTTGATTTTTTATTGCTGAATTCACTGCTTTCCCCCTTATTTTACCTGAATGGGAAATCTTACGATATTAGTTTCACTTTAACCAATCCCCCTGGAAACATATTTCCATCTGAGAAAAGATTCCTGAATATTCACATTTAACCTCCCTGACAGAGATGACCAGGAAAGGGCTTCAGCTTAATTCTCCTTTAATGATCATCAAGTGTCCGCTCATGGCATGTTTTTCTTTAGCTAATAATTCCAAGTAAACAAGAAAAGTTTCCCAATTCTAACTGGCCCATCCTGAGTTCTTTGTTCTATCCTCACAGGCTGGAAGGACCCTTGCAGACCAGTGTCTCCAGGTAGCATGAAAGACTTCTCAGAACATGTCATGGGACTCATAGCGGCAGTGGCAGTGTCAACGAGAAGCACTAGTTCTGTTCTTCTGGGCCACTCGCTCTCTTTCCTTTTCTCCCTTCCTTCTCAACAACCTACGTCAGTACAAAACCTTAGGTTTAGGTGTATAGACCTCTTGTGAAAATTGACTTGCTTAACCCAACTTCAGCTGCATTTCTTAAAGTTTATTTATTTATTTTGAGACACAAAGAGAGAGAGAGAGAGAGAGAGAGAGAGAGCAGAGAGAGGGAGAGAGAATCCCAAGCAGGCTCTGCACTTGAGAGAGGTGCTCAATGCAGGGCTCCATACCACCTACTGTGAGATCATGACCTGAGCAGGAATCAAAGTCAGCACTGAACCGACTGAACATTCAGGCGCCCCAACCTCAGCTGCATTTTAAAAGCATTTGAGACACAATTAGAACACTGTAATAGTGTATATTCTTGAAAAATTTTGTTTTGAAAGCTCCTGAAAACAAAAGGTAGCATGAGACAGAAATAAGCACAGAACTAAGAGGGAGCCTTTATTTAACAGAAGACGCCACCTGCAAAAGGTGGTGCAATCAGAGACACAGACAATCGCTCGTTTTCTCTATTGTTCTCTTGAGCAGTTGTCACTTGCACAGTATGCGTGTGTTACTCTAGTCATGCTAACCCATGCTTAACTTCTATACTTATGCTCTGGCACAATGTAGCATGTTTGTTTGCTCCAGATAAGCTTTAGGATTGAGGCGAGGCAGGTAAATGCGGACAAAAAGATGACGTTGGACAAACTGTGATTTGGCATCGTCAAAAAATGCTTTCATTTTCAAACTTTTGCATTTGATGAACTTCATTGTCAGGGATCTCTTCCACTGAGACATCTCAAAGGAACTGAACCAATGACTTGTGAGGGAACACACAAGTTAGATTGCCATTCATGAAAGGGTATTTTAGGCACAACTTTCTGTTACTCTGTTGCAACAGACTTTTAAAACCACAATAGAGTTAGAAGTAGAAACAGTCTAATATCAAAAATAGAAATTGGCTATACTACACACACGTACACACACACACACACACAGAGGCTTTTTTCAACATAACTCTAAGCCTTCTTGGTAATTGATAAAGAAAAATTGAAATAAAGCAAGTGCATGCTACGACAATTCATATGATCATATATTGCTATTTTATAGCAATAAGATGCAGGAATATGTTGCTATATATCTCAAACATAACATGATAGATTTTTCTCACCATAATTATCCCTCAGGAAAGAGGAGCTACCTTATTTCTATATCTTTGCATTTCTTGGATTATGAGTTGCTATTTTTTTTTTTCAACAGGATCCTAAGACACATTAGCCTGAAATACCCTGAATCAATTCTGGTTTTAGATGTTCTGTAAAGGATAACCTATAGAATCACCGAAAGAGAAGGCAAAGACATTTCGTATAGATTTTGTTTGTGTGCCTGAGGATTTGACCTCACCATTGTAGATGTCACTGTAAACATGACTCTCAAAGATCTCCTTAAAAAGCAGGACAATAAGTTGTTACATAGCGGAGATCATTATTATACTCCTGCAGGATGAATAAACAATAAAAAATTGTTCTGGTGTCATAAAAAATCGTAGCTGTTGTCTGGGACAAATTTTTCATTGATACCATCCTACACTTGGGAAAAGCACTGCCAAGTAAGATCATTTCATTAAATGCCAGGATGGAAAAGCAGTATCTCTAAATGAATATATGTTTTATATTAGTTTAAATAGGCACATATAATCAAATCAACAAATTAAATTGTATAACTATATATTTCATTGTTCCAAGAGCATCTTTAAATGACTGTGCCCCCCAAAATATTTTCTCTTGCTTTACATCATTGGGAAAATGAGAGACTTCCTTAAAATTGATGTCACCTTATATTTGGGCATATATGTTTAAATATTTATTTACAAATACTTGTAATCAATTAATATTAAAAGCAAAAAGAGTATGTTAAATCTCGTGTGTTTTCTTTTTTAACTATCATGACTTCATTCTTTGAAAAGCAACGGAGATCACTTGATTTAAGCAATGAACACAAATTCCTGCAGACACCATAAAGGAGCAAAGGTAAACATTGACACATTTTTTTTCTACCCCAAAAGCACTAGTAAATTTAAAACCAAATATAAAACTTACACAATATTAGCATGATAACACTTAGATATATTTACTAGGAAACAATGAAACCAAAAGAAGTCTTTAAGCTTTATTTTCACTTATGCAACTTTCATTCCTATCGAATATACTTGAAATACAAGCAATTTTTTGGGTTTATTTATGAAATTGTATAGTAATTAATTGATAAAATCAAATTATTACTCTTGAATAGTATCTTTTATTTAAATAAGCTTTAAACTAGCATATTAGATATTTCTTATATTTTTCAAATTGCAAAGAGATATTTTATAATCTCATAAGATCTGTTTAAAGTCTTCTAAATGGGATAAAGAGTCCTTAATCAGAAGCATTAAATAATCAATAATATTAATCGGAATTAAAATTACATTAATACTGCTATAGTGAACGTTTAGCAGATCAAGGTTTTAAAATTCATTTTTGTGCTCTTTAAAATATTTTTAAAGTACCAAAAAAAAAAGAGACCAAAAACAAATGAACAAAAAAAGAAAACCAAAGAAATCTCTATGACTACAAGTCCCTATTAAACATGAATGATTTTACATCAAACACTCTTAATCAAAACATACAAAATATAAATATGAGTCAACACATTGGCTTTAAGTCTGGCCAATATTTAAGTCAAAATCTTTAAATCACAATCTTAACTTTAAATCTCACATAACTGTGAGACATTTAGCCCCTTCCTCCCATGTGCTCTTATGAAAATACGGCCTTTAGTGATATCTGTTGCATTTGTCTTTTAAATAGCAAAATAAAACAATAAATAAAAACTCTTTCTAAGTAATACAATCCTATAGAAATGCTGCCTGACCTTCTGTGATACTTAACTCTATGTGACAACTAATTAATCAGGCCACAGTAGCCAGATATTTGGTCAAATGCCAATCTGGAGGTTGCT
Organism: Paguma larvata; assembly: GCA_030068075.1. Classification (NCBI taxonomy): domain Eukaryota; kingdom Metazoa; phylum Chordata; class Mammalia; order Carnivora; family Viverridae; genus Paguma; species Paguma larvata. The sequence goes on from CM057824.1 coordinate 115,933,286, forward strand.
GTGAAGGTATATTTAGATGAGATTACATTGAAGTCACTACACTTTTTGTAAAGCAGATTACCCTGCATATGTGGTCTTGTTCAATCACTTGAAGCCTTAGGACATGTGAGGTCCCTGGAAGAAGAGACTTTGTCTCCAGACTGCCTTCAGACTTGAGCTGAGATATTGACTCTTCCCTGGGTCTCCAGTCTGCTGACTCGCCTTGCATATTTCAGACTTGCCAGCCTCCACAATCACTTGAGCCAGTTTCTTAAAGTCACACTCTACCTTCCTCACACTCCATCTCTCTCACTCTCTCTGTCTGTGTCGTTCTGTCTCTGTAGATAGTTGTCATCACTCTAGGCACCTATTTATCTAATGAGATAGAGAATGCTTGTACCCTAACAATGTACTCTAAAATATATTTTGTTCACATGACTATTGTCTGTCCCCTACTAGACTGTATGTCCCTATAAGGGCAGATATTTTACATGTTTGTTCACTAACTCTATTGCCTTTTACAAAGGAAACCTCAAAAAAATTCATTGAGTCAATAAATTGGATTTTTGATCAATATTTCATTATGTATTGAAGTTTAAAATGAATTAAATTTTTCATTTTAAATCTGGAGTACATCAAAGAGGAAGAACTACAGTGAGGTAAAAACATAGTGAATTTCTATCTTTGGGGGAGTCCACATTTATTGGACTAATTTGACTATACTTTCATTATTAAAATGGAGTTGATTTCTAATTTTCTTACTGTTATCTATACAGATTCATTAGAAATCCAGACATTAAGAGCATGTTGAATAGCTGATATATAGATATTTATATTCTATATAATTTAAGTTTTCTAAAGCAATAGCTCCATATTTTTATTATAGTTCATGAGCTCACTTCCCTCCTACCCCACACCAGTGCTTATAGAAATGAATGAAGGTTTGGAAATTCAGTGTATACTTTTAGTTGTTTGCTTGAATTAAATATTATGAATTTCATTACTTTCCAAAAAAAAGTTTAATCAAAATCTATCATCCAATTAGGAGCCCAGTTAATTAATGAAGTCTAACTCAACTTGAAGCAAATATAGTTTTTTAATCTCAGTTTATTTTAAAACATGGAGATACTTAAACTTATTATGGGAATGGGTTCTATAATTCTTACTCTCAAGACCATTCATAAGAATAAAGTCACAGAACTTTCCAAAATCATGCAGCATCCTCTAAATACCTAAATAAGGTAAGATTAATTGTAAGAAAATGTTATATTAGCTGGAGTGAGGAAAAAGTATTAATCTATAAGGAAGGCAATTACAAGAATGAAGGAATATGATATTTAGAGAAAAGATAATGGTTAAGAGAAGGTATAAAACAATTTTCGAAACAGAACTGAAACTGTTTATTTTATTAAAAAGTTGACATAGGTTATATTTAGTGTTTATGACTTGCAAACTAAAGTATTTAATATTTAACATGTTTAAATACAAGCAGCGGCAGTTTGGTAATCAAAACGAATAATTTGAATCATCTTAGAAAAAATAAATTCATTATAATTAGGATATTTCAGAATATGATTAAAACATTTAAAAGAAAATGTATTCACCTTTCTTGTCATCAAAGTACAGAGTCTGTTGAGCTGGATTTGACCACTGGAGGGAGGTGTTATCATTTTGATCAACCCTGCAGGTCAAAATCGCAGTTCCTCCTTCAACAACCGTTACATTCTGTGTTAGTGGAAACTGCCCTTGGCTGCCTAAAAGGGGATTAAAGAAAATGTTGATTAAAGGAGAGTTATAAAATGATTAACTTCCCAAGAGCTACATTGGGCTTAACTTCTCACTCCAAATAAAATTTAAACCAACCAAACAACAATATAAATATATATTACAACAAGACAGAAAAAAAATAATTGAAAATCCTTAATCAGAGGACAACTCTTCTGACATACCATTAAGACTCCTTCATACTCCCTTATATGTTTCAAAAAACCTTATTTTCCTCCTGGGCACACGTGAAGATTTATATGCAAATCATAACATGATTGTCATTAATTTTCTTTGGCCTTGCATTAATTATATGGAGTGGTTCTAGTCATGTTTGAAGATAAGGCGCTGGAATGACTTTGGCTGAATTGAACTCTCTAAAGCAGCAGAGGAAACACATAAGACACTTCCCTGGTAGCTTTTATAGTCCTGAATAAAGTCTATGAAATATAGATACTAGAACTTTAGATTCAATTTCTGATAACAGAAATAAAAAATAAATCCTATTTTACCAGAGCTTCTTGTAGATGTAGCTGTTTTTAGAAACACAAAATGTGTTGGAGAAAACAATGTAAGTATTTTTCAAGAAGTGATCATCTTGTGGAATATCCATCAAACTCTTAAAGAGATTAACTTAGGAGAAGAGATAATATTCTCCTTCCTTCCTTTTTCTTGTTTCCTGATTTCTCCAATGAATATATATTTCTTTTATAATCAAGAGAAAAACCTGTATTTCAAATGACCCTTGTCAAATTGGATATCATTAGAATATAATCAAGTTTTCTATCTTCCTAAGGATCACACTAATTTATTAAAATAATTGATATAATAACTTTACATAATAAGAACACTTCTAATAGTTAAAACAAAACTCATGCACGTGGAAACATAATACATAAATTTCACCATGGCAAGATGATGAAGATGGGCTGTGCCAAGTCTGGTAACAATTATCAACATGGGTAAAAAATGACTTTCCAGAGCCAGGTTAAAATACTATTATGTGAGCAAGGTAGTTCATTAAGTCAAGGATAATTTACATATGCAAGAACATTATGATGACTTAATCACACCCATGAAATGTATTTCCCTTTTCTTCTTTCGTTTTGTAATGATTCTATCATTACTACAAGCACCACTTGAGGTTATACCGGAGCTATTGGCATAAAGGATCTTATTACCAAGAAGCCTGTTGATTGGCACCATAAGAGACAGAAGAGCCTGAAGGGAAAATTTCTTTCCAGACCTAAGTGACACAAACACAGAGGTTCATGACCATGTTATATAATTAAGCCTATCAACTATAAAATCTGATATCAGTAGCTTTGTCTTCTCAATGCCAACCTCTTAGAGTCACTATGGCAACTCCCCAGGATATCTCCCTGTAATCTTTAGGGTGGAGTTTTTAAATTGAGGTTAGGAGATGTCTGGAATAAATTCTTTGATAGTTGACTTAAAAGTCAACAGGAGCCAGAGTGGGATGTGTTTTGCCTTCAGCTCAGAGGTGACCTCTACCAGGGAAACATGGAGAACTATCAATCTTGTGAAGTGAGGTGAGGCGAAAAAACACATAAGAGAAAACACGAGCTAAAACAGAAAGTAGGGATAATTACCAGAGATATCAGATGAGCAGCTCATAAATATGAAGCTCAGAATGATTTCAAGATATTTTGCTCAGATTCCCAGGTATTGATGTAACACGTAAGGTGAAAAGCGGGGGGATGGGGCGGGATTCTTTAAGTAGTAAAAAGCACACAAGTGCTAATAAGAGTGCACAGTTCACCCCAGATGACCATTTGACTATCAACTGGTACATTAATAATATTGTCTGCTTCTTGAAGGAAGTGGAAAAAGAGCAGTGATGCTTGCAATGATTTCATCCGCTGCATTTGCAAAATAATTTTCAAAACATCCCCATAAGAAAATCTTATCCTTCTCATTTCACAGATGGGTAAACTGACACTGGGAGGTTAAGTGATTTTCCATGGTGAAACAAAGTCAATGAACCATTTGGAGTTTGTTCTGAAAGTTCAGTATTTTATTCTTATTTTTCCGCAAAGGCTGCTAAGCCATAGTAACTTTATCACTATTGGCTTACGTGTGAATTAGACAACAACAACGAAACAAATGAGCAAACCCTTGGACAATGAAATTTCCAAATGCATATCTAGCCAAGCTATGCCCTCATAAATTGCAGTTATAACATTAAAATCAAATAACAGAAGATGCCAATATCAAATGCTCCTAAATGTCCTTTCCTATTCAGAACTCACTTTGGACAGTTATTTCAGTCTTTCCTTACTGGCCTATAGAAGAAAGAAAGTAATAATTTTTAGGGTCTTCTACATGCCAGTTACTGTATATACACTAGCACACCTACACCTGTCCTTTCAGGTAGGAGATTAGGACAGCTTCCCTCCATCTTCTCCCCACGTGGATTCTGACTTTAAAGTATTATTACTTCAGTTCCCTGGGACCTGCAGCCTAAAATCCCTGCAGTCAAATAATTTAGTTTTTCCCAACAGAGAGCAAACTCATGTGGAGAATCTACTAATCTTAAATACCCTTAGGATACGTGGTTTCCAAAACCAATTCAAAAGCCAGTTTTGTAGGCAGTCAAACTTCTTCTCAAGCTTTGAATTGCCTTTCACTTCTGGTTATAACCTGGAGAGAGCATCAGTTTAACTGCTACTTTTCTCTTTTAACTGCTTGTGGTTCAAGGTTGTCATTTAATTCCATTTTGGAGAGTCTTTCCAAAGAAGTTAACAGATTTTCCCAATTAGCAAAATTAGTATGTTACCAAATTAAGAATTGCAATGTGATCATCAAACAAATATCTTGAAGGGCATACTACATGCCTTGCCTTGTATGATTCAACATCTGAAAGATTCACAGAGGAAGAGAAACTTGCTGAGGAGACTGTGGAGTTCGGAACTCTGGGAGAGGGTGTGATGTCCAGGGAGAGGGCAGTCTAGATGTGGTATATACCTCGTTATTCTTTCCCATCTGTCACAATTTGTGAGATGCTTTGGTCTTACCATTTGGGGCCTCACTGTAGGATCCTTTCTTTGGCTAAGCTCAGCAGATTTCCGAGGAGTTATTCTTATCAAATGAGTTTATGATCAAATTTAAAGGAAACAAAACTTCCAGTTTAAAATTGTAGAAGCTGGCTATTTTTCCAGGCAGCTTATGTCCATCATTTACCTCCTCCCCTCCTTGTATTTGTTCCCTTTCATTATTTGCATAAATATCAGTCTCCTTTACTTGTTCCTAAGCTAATTAAAGGGCTGGTGATGAAGTGGTCTTTCTTATCTCTGAATCAGCTACATTCTGTATTGTGAGTTGGAGCTCCCAGTGGGTGCTCATTGTCCAAAATCAAGTATCTTCACAGAGCAGGGGCTGGCATTTATAGGGGAATTTGTGACAGTAGAATGACCAGGGTAACTCAAGTCTGATGCATTTGTTCATGGTCAAAATAGAGGGGCAGAAGGAGAGACTGATTCTTAACCAAGAAAAAAAAATATGGAAAACTTAAATTATAAAACCCTTATTAGTAGAATATCTTAAAACAGTTTTTTTTTGAAGTTCTAGTTGAAAAGCATGAGGGGTGTACAAAGGTATAACAGATTGTGATCTAGAACAGACACATCTAATACCATTGTTGGCCCCCAAAATGAAACATAAAAAGACAAACTGTGCGAAATTTATGCTCCAGAAGGGGAAAAACATAAAAAAAAGATAATAACTTTTCTTGAGTATGAAGTATAATAAGCCCTACCTAAGCCCTTTAGGTACAGACCTCTGAGACTGGAAATATTTTAGCTCCCCTTCCTCATCCAATTTCTCTTGCGTCGACACCCATTTTAACAGTACCCTTCTGTTATCTCACCCTCCACAATCACTAAGCCAATGGTAAATATAAGAAAAATGCAGCTAAACTTATCTGAGCCTTCACAATATTCTAGGCACTATTCTAAGTGCATTTCTTTTATCAGTGATTTACATTTCATGCCAACCTTGTTGTCATCTCTACCTTGAAGATGTGGGAACTGATGCAAAGAGAGTTTAAACACTGTGCCCACAGCCACACGGCTAGAAAGCACAGCAGCTAGGTTTTGAACTCTTGCCCTTTGTCTTCAGACCTCATGTGCTTAACCAAAAAACTGCTTTGGAAATAAGGTGAACTTAATTCTGACTGAGTAACTTATAAAACAAGCATAAGAGTTTGGAGTCAAACAATTCAAAGATGCATTTAGAATTTTTACAATTTTTTTAAATTTTTATTTTTATTTTAGAGAGAGAGAGAGAGAGAGAGAGAGAGAGAGAGAGAGAGAGAGAGAGAGAGAGAGAGAAAGACATGTAATTAGAGAAGAGTGGCAGAGGTACACAAAATCTCAAGAGAAGATCTCAAGCAGCTCTAAGCCCAGCACAGAGCCTGATGTGGGCTCGATCCCAAGACCATGAGATCATGACCAGAGCTGAAACCAAGAGTCAAAAACTCAACTGACTGAGCCATTCAGTCATCCCCTTTTTACATCTATTTTTAATAACTGAAGGAACACTTGAAATTCAAGTAAAAGCTGTGATATGCTAGAGCTGAGTCATACCGGCTCAGGAAAGCCAGCTCTTCTCTCTGTATGCTCAGTGACAGGCCTTGGTAGCTGGAAATGAATCACATTGAGAATCTTTTCACTACGGAAATTGGCAAAAAACTCAAGTCAGTGTTTCTTCCTACAGAGCCGGTAGTTAAAAATTTATAGAACACCACTGGTAAAGCTACCTTTGATGTCTCTTGTTGGGACTGTTGCCTACATATCTCGCATAAATAAACTTTTTTTTCTATCTGAAAACCAATGAACTCTAATGCAATACAGTTCATTTTTGAAATTATTTTATTCATATTTTGAATGTCTTCAGTCTTTTTTTCCCCTTTATCCTCAAATCAATTTCCAAGAGTCCTTCCCCCCCCACCATTATTCAATAAAAGTCTTTTAAACAATCTCCTTTTTTCCTCTGTTCTGTTGAACTAATACTCTTCTTAGGCTGCCAAGTTTATTTCTAACTAGCATCAGTGATTGAAAACCATTTGGGTTAGTTTCAGTAGTTATATGGAAACAATTTGTTAATTTATCGCTGTGAAAGACACTTTAATAAAGAGCAATTATTCAATAGCCTGCAAAGATGGCTCTCCTGACCCTGTCTTTAAAAAGCAGACAGAGAAGCTGCCATTATTCCTTCAATGTTTACATTTCTCATATACTTAGGGAAGAACGGTTCAAACCTTTCCTTGTTTAGATTAGGAATACCAAACTCAAAATCAAATGAACTGAGTCTTGACTCCTGTTGGCCTCAGGTGACCTCAGTTAGTTACGAGCTGTCCTTGCTTCACACATTTCAAGAATGCTTTCATTGACTGACCACCAAGAACCTAGCACATGTCACATAGTATATAAAGAAGCAAATTCTAAGATCATGGCCACCTTGACCCTGCTGACAGGCTGTGATGTGCCATTACCGTAGAGAGGCAAAGCAGCAAAGGGAGATCTTTGAAGCCAGCAGTATTGTTGAAAGAGAGCAGACAGGCAAAGATGCATGTTTGAACACTGATCCCAAAACACAGCTCTGCTTCCAAAAACGGCATCATTCAAGCCTTGCTATCTACTGAATGGATGATGAGCAAAGGCAATGGTTTTCTCCATCTCTCCCCCTGCGCTAAAGATTAAATGTGGGCCACAACAGTGGATCAGTGCACACTGTGCATGAGTGCTTACTTACTAAGAGCAATAATCACCTGAGATATATCTAGACAGACAGGCAGAGGTTGAGTCTCTGTGCATCTGAGAGGGAGTGAGTTACAGTCAGTGATTTTTCAGGGTAAATGATCAAATTTTGTGGGCTATTTAACAGGAACTGAGGACCCTCATTATTTTTCTTCCTGAAAATGAGCACAACTTTCTCAAAGGAAGGACCAGCTTTAACAACAGTGAAGAGGAACAAATAAAAAGAAGATGTGAAGAGAATTTAAGTTATAGTTTTTCAATAAGAAAGCATGAACTTCTCACAAGATAAACAATGCCATCTATTTTGATCCTTCTTTTAGAAAATATTTATACTTACTGAAAACTGTCAATGAAGCCTACAAGCAAAATCATTTAATTAAATAGTTATTGACATCTGACTCAAATGGCATACATAATGTTTTGGTTTATTCTTAAATATTTTTGTTTCCTCTCTGGAAACCCATTTTATTTTATTTTTAAGTTTATTTACTTATATTGAGAGACAGAGAGCATGTGCAGGGGAGAGGCAGAGAGAGAATTCAAAGCAGGCACCATGCTTTCAGTGCAAAGCCTGAGAGAGACTTGATCCCACAAACCAGGAGATCACGACCTGAGCTGAGATCAAGAGTTGGATGCTTAATAGAGGCACGTGTACCCCAATGTTCATAGCAGCACTTTCAACAATAGCCAAATCATGGAAAGAGACCAAGTGCCCATCAATCGACGAATGGATAAAGAAGATGTGGTACATATATACAATGGACTACTACATGGCAATGAGAAAAAATGAAATCTGGCCATGTGTAGCAACACGGATGGAACCAGAGGGTATTATGTTAAGTGAAATAAGTCAGTCAGAAAAGGACAGATACCATGTTTCCTTTGTTTTCACAAAGGTGGACTTTGTGAGACTAAGCAAAAACCAGGGGGGAGGGGAAGAGGGGAGAGGAAAAAAGGACACAGAGAGGGAGGGAGATAAAACATAAGAGACTCTCAAAGACTAAGAACAAACTGAGGGTGAGGCGGATGAGGGAGGGGGGAGAGGGGGTGACGGGCATTAAAGAGGGCACGTGTTGGGATGAACACTGGGTGTTATATGTAAACCAGTTTGAAAATAAACTATTAAAAAAAAAAAAGAGTTGGATGCTTAACTGATTGAACCACCCAGGTGCTCCCAGAATCTCATTTTAAAAGCAAAATACTGGTCTCGTATTAAGGTTCTCATATTTTGGTTATGAAAAGCAGAGGTGCCAAATGGATCAGTAGATACATAATATGCTAAAGCTTCCAAAATGTAAGAAATGACAGAAATAGGTAATTCATTTTTAACTGAAAAACGAAGGTACCTTACTATGCTTTAGGTCTTTCCCTCAACTCTTTTCAGCTTTGTGTTTCTCTCCCTCCCCACTCCCTTTCTTCTGTTCAATCAACAAGTTTGGGATTTATACAAAGAACCTGAATTTTAGAAAGTTCAAGATCATTCTTATTGCTTAGAGTCTAAAAATATATCTAAATGCACACACAGCATGCTATTACTTCCACTAAATTACTGGAGGCATTCTAAACAAATAACCTTCTAATGTGAAAGTTGTGGCTCAGTTGTTGTGTGTACTGAAACACATATTGCATACAAAGCCTATTGGATTGAAAAGCACAAATGCTATTAATGCAAGCTTAAAATTCTCAAGGGAATTGCAATAAATGATCTATCATGTGAAAAAGGAAATTGGAGGAAAGATTAAGACTGATAACGAAGTGCAAAATGTTTCCACTTTTGGAATGTCCCTCTGTTCTTACGAATATTTAGAATTCTCTAGTAATTTTCCTGTGACTTCACTCTAGCTCTTAGGTTTGTCTGAAAAACTTTAAGTATTCCATTTTCCTAGGCTACCACATCATTTATTTTTCTTTGACTCTATCCTTTCAGGATTCAGCTTGCCTTATAGGGATAACACCTGGTATCCACCTTCTGTGACACCCCTCTGCCCAGTCACTATGGAGCATGGCCATGAGTCTGGCGCTGCTTGCCAGTTTCCATAGAGACAGGAAGCACTTTGGAGACCTGTGTTCCATTGCAACTGCCAGACCAAGGCAGGGAAGAAACAAAGCTGGCGGGCAGTAGGTCTTGCAAGGCCAGGAAGGTTGGAAGGGCTTTCTCTTTCTGATATCAGAGCATAACAGTGCCAAATTGGCAGCTTCTGCAGTTACAATCCTGTAGACCAGATTCTGGTGTTCACTATGGCCATTGTGAGCGACCCATTCTGCTCCCAACTCCTGGAGCAGAATCTCTGTGTACTCAAAGTCTGGCCCAGGGCCTCTGTTGGCTTCTGATCCATGACAAAAGGCTCTTTCAGATTTACAGTGGCTCCCACAGCTCCTGACCCAGAGAATCATAATTCTCCTGTAGAAATTTCACCTCTCTTCCCCTTTTCCAGAATGTGATAATAGGTTTTCCTGGACATTCATAGCAGACCAAGAAACCGATGGGATTACCATTGGATTGTTTCCAGTTAACCTACACAGTGACCGTGAGTGGGTGACCCACTTAACTACGTGACATCATAACACAACTAGTTACCATTTGCTGTGTCTATGTAGGATTTATAACTAGAGTCAATTCTTGATTATCAGAATCAGGGCTGGCTCTGAAGAAATTTGTAATGTAGGTGAAATATAACATCAGTGCCTATTCCTACATTTCAAAATTGTTTTTGTGAGATGGTATACTTCAGCCTTCTGTGTTATAAATATTTCCAGCAGTTTTTTTTTTCTGCCTACAGTAGATTTCTTCAATTTCTTCCATTAATTTTATATTACTCAGTCATACCACAAAATGTATATTGTCCTTAATTTACAAAACTCTACGTTTCAGGTAATATTTACAATATCCTGGGGAATGTTATTTTATGGCTGTTTTATGTCCTTGCTTACTGGTTGTATTGCTTTAGTATGTTTTAAAACATTATCTGGTTTTTAGAGGCACCTGGGTGGCTCAGTTGGTTAAGCATCAGACTTCGGCTCAGGTCTTGATCTCAAGGTTGGTGAGTTTTATCCCTGCATTGGGCTCTGTGCTGACAGCTCAGAGCCGGGAGCCTGCTACGGATTGTGTGTCTCCCTCTCTCTCAGCCCCTCCCCCATGCATACTCTGTCTCTCTGTCTCTAAAAAATAAATAAAACATTACAAAAAATAACATTATTTGATTTTTTAAAAATATCCCCAAAATTTTAAAAACTTATGTTTGTACAAAATCAGTTATTTTCATTGTTTGCCTGTTTTTCTACCTCTTATTCTGCAAAAATGCATAATAAACAAAAAGTTGTTAACATATTGTGGACTCAGTAGACTAGGATTAAATATTAATGTATCAGGTTGGCAACTGAAATAGATTTTTGAAATAAAGTCATTAAAATATATTTGTTTTCATTAATTTATCTATATTTAATTTATTCTCTAAAGTATTTGAGTTTTCTCAAAAAAATCAAATAGTAAGTTTTTGAATGGGCATGAACATTTTTCAAGAAAAAAATGAACTTGATGAATTGTTCACATTTATTTTCATAAAGCTGTTTTCTTTCCTATACATATATATCTTCAAGTATTGTAATGTGGAATATAAAAAGCAAAGGAAATAATTTTAAAATGGAAAAGAAACTGTACATCTTACAAAGCATTATTAAAGAATAAGAGAAATTTGAAATTATGTTTGTAACTTCATATAGGCTTACAGGGTAATTATCGTGTGTGTATAAATCCACTTTATCTCTCTAGAATACTGCTTTCAGGGTGAATGAACAAAACCTAGATGGAACTGACTAGCTTTACATGCTAACTGATGAAGAGTTGAGAGGCAGCCTTCCAGAGAAAATGAATTTATGACCACAATCACAGTCTGTTTCACAGGAAAGCTCAATCACGTAACTAAATTCTAAATTGAGATGTCAACCTGGAGGAAATATTCTGGAAGGAACACACAGATGGTAGGACTCTTCTAAAGACAAGGTGAGGAATATAGTGCTGAATGTACAATAATCAATCTTCTGGAAGCAAAAAAAAAAAAAAAAACACAAAGTACTAGGTGGGACATAACTGTTTAAAATTGAAGTTTCTAGGAAAAACTTTAACCTGAGACTAAAAAGGGGGAAAAGTACTCGCTTTGGCAGCATACATACTAAAATTGGAACCATAGAGAAAAAATAAGCATGGCCTCTGTGCAAGGGCGACAAGTAAGAAGGGGGGAAAATGATACCTCTATTTCCTATTTCACACAGTAGGTCTTACAATGTCCATATATTTAAAGAAAGTAACAAACAAAATTAAATTATAATACATTTTACAATAAACAATAACCTCGAGGAAAATTAAAATTCCTAATAACATTTCTAGAAGCAAATTAAATGAAAAAAATGCAGGAACATAAAACAAGTATTATTAAACCCTAATTTCAAATACATAATTGCTTAAAAAATACAAAATGTAGTTACAAAAGTAAAGTAAACAAAAAAAGGAAGCTGTAAACTAAGAGACATTTGGACTTCAGCCTGGTTTTTATTCTGGTATTCCCTAATTCCGTATGAAAAAATATATATTTACCAAATTAAATTAATCATTGCATAATATATCGTTGCTAATTTGTGATTTGACTTAGTTGTAGGAGATATATTTTTCTAATATCTTTCTTTTGGATTGCACCACATATTTGCATACTCAGCAACCATTAAATTATATTGACTATTAGCCAAGTTGTCTATACATTAATATTCTTTTCAAACTTTATTCTCTGCAGAAAATTTAAGTAATTGCATTGGTATATTGAATAGAGATGTTCATATAAAAAGCAACAAAAATGTCTATTTGAATTATAACTCTTTGGATTACGGAACATAATAGGAAATTTTGAGATGTCGTAGATACAAGATACAACTAAGAAAAAATAGGGTATCAAACGTGTCATCCATTAATGTACAAGTTTATATTAGACATATGAACTATGTTCATTTACAACGTTAATGTCTTATGCAACTTATCGTCACATTTGTAGTGGATTTTGCTTCTAAGATATACTTCATGACATTAATTTATTCAACAAATACATGACTTGTGGCTCGAATGTGTTTCAAATGGTAGGTACAATTTTGAACAAACTAGAAGTAACGTAAAGTTTCATATATAGAACTTACAGCCTAAATATAAATGGTAAAACAAGAAAAACACAACTTTATAAAGGAAAGTCCTGGCTAAGAAGGTGGTGAAGTTGCAGCCGAAACCTAGATGGGGAGAAAGACCCAGTCATTTAAAAGTTTCCAGAGGACAAAAATGTTGGAGAGCTCTGGCCAGTATTCAAAAAAGTAAGTTAGCTGATATAAAAGATCCTAAGAATGAGGTGGACTACTGATAGAATTGAAACCAAAAAACAAAGCAAAACAAAACAAAACAAAACAATACAAAAACTAGTGAGTCTGGTGTGTGAAAAGCAACAGACTAGATGGCCTAATATAAAGCAGGAAAGAATATCAAGGCCAGTTTATGCAGGGTTTTTTATGTCTTAATAAGGAGTTTGCATTTATTCTAACATGCAATGGTAAGCCTCTGAGGGAAGTGATTCAGTATACATTCTCAGAAGGCACTGCTTTTCTGCTAATTAATCATAACCCCCAAATCAAGGATTTTTAATCTTAAGAATGATTCACTGTAAAAATAGTGTCTATAATCAAGAACCTTACTGAGGTTCAAGGCATCCATTAACTCAAGGGATAATTGGTAAAGGTAACTAACCCTGGTATTGTTTATTTCACACTGTAAATGGAGACCCATCTTTTACTGACTGGAGCTTGTATTAAAGCAGAATTGTTATGTACATTTCCATATCCCCTGCTCTTTGAAAGTCAATTTATTCCTTACTTTCACTCTAAAATGTCCTTGCTTTGGGAAGTTCCTTCTTATTAAGAATGGAGAATTTCTGTTTTATTGCTTGTTTTAAAAACTGCAGTAGTATCTGGGAGAAAGGAAAGTATTTCTGGTAAACTATCTATGGATGTACACATTATTTTTAAAAGTGTTCTTTTTCAAAGATGCATTTCTTTGAATGGATAACAACACTATGCTTTCAAATAAATAATGAGTTCCCAAAGGACTGCAAAGTGAAGTAATAAAATATTGGAATTTTTCCCCCATATAAGAGTATCTTTCATAAACTTTATAAAAACAACTCTTCCCTTGATTAATATAATAGAAATGAGTGTTCGAGAGTGTTTCTCCTCTAATAACAGAATTTTTATGCCTAAGGAAACCATTAGTGTAGGAACCTGAGTCATGTAGAAAGTTCTCGATAGCACGGGCAGATACATATATTACTTTTCGCTCTCTAACAAGCATAAGATATTGCCTTGGACATAGTGGGCACATATTTTTGAACACATGTACGTGTGTTCAAATGATAGCACCTTAATTATGTAGGTATTGTTCAATATGTGGTAACGTATAAATCAACTTGGAATACTCCCTAAGGAACAAGTTCTCTTTTGAAAAAAAAAAAAAAGTAGTAACACAGTGGTTAATAGAATGTGTTTTTCACTGTTTGATCATTTCTGAATGCACAAATATTTCATTAATGTTGATTTCACCCATCTTGTCCATGTTTACATGCTTTGATGTTCAAGTCCTTTGTAGTGCCACATTAGATCTAGGGGAACATTGCCCTATGAGAGCAAGCAGAAACTGCTGTGGGAAAATATTAAAATGAAAATTGATACTTTGTATAGATTTGTGCAGATAAGTCAGCTCAAAGAATTATACCTCTGAGGAGGCAGAGAAGGAATTAATGCCATCTTCTCATATCCCTTTTTTGGGGTTACTACTTTTCAAATCTGTAAATAGAAAATTATAATGAACTAGAATGTTTTAAATGGAAATTATTTAAAATTAAACTAATGAAACAAATTGAAATGGAATTAAAAATTTCTCAACTGATTCCTTAAATTTAAAGAACGGATGTTCTGGAGAGATGGTTGCAAAATGATAACTGAAAATAAAAATTATTCATAGCAAAACCAGTGTTCTCTTCATTGGAAAGAAAGTGTTAATAGCTGGTTCTTGGTTTTTCCTTTAGTTTCAAGACATCCTAAAAAGTCGACTGCTGTTGAGTCATCAAGGAATTCATAGGTGTATCTTGGATCCAAAATAAATGAGAACTGGGGAGGTGGCTACGTACTAGACTAAGCACCTACATTTCGTTGTTGAAAATATTTATTGAATAATATTGAATAATAAATTAGTATTGACTAAATGAAGTTGTACCAGAGAATGGGAACTGATGACATAATCTTGGGAAAGCTGTGTGCCTACAGAGGCGTAAAAACTGAATAGACTCCAGAGCTGGAGGCTTCTCTGAGGGGTGGTACTAAGTCGACTCAGTCTAGTCTTGGATAAGGACTGACTGTGCACCTTCATTCTGAATTTCAGGGAGTCACAAAGTCTCTGCTAGTTCTGGACACCCTTATTGTATCACTTGCCTTGTGACCTTTGGGTAAATTTGATGTTGTATCTCATGGAGGTTATCGTATCCACGAAACCAAAAATTGAGCTGCGCTCTAGTAAAGCAGTCACTGCAACTATATCAGGTTAACAACAAAACACCATTTCTGCCTCGTCTCTCTGCTGAGGTAAAGACTCTTCCAATGAGAAAAGAGTAGTCATGTTATTCATGCTCAAAACTGTTTCTATTTGTCCAGTTTCCCTTCCATATCTGATTGAAACTAAATGGACTGTCATATTTCATGAAGTCCATGTATATAAATAAAACATAAATATTACAAAATGCATATTATTAATAATAGCCACTACATATCATTGTTTAAATTTAGATCTATATTGAATACTGTGTTTTACAAAAGTTGTATTAAATCCCTGGAAGGTACAGGTTTTTTAAAATTTAGAGCATTGAATAGGGTAAGCCACAGACTCAGAGGGAAATGGGAAAAAAAAAAAAAAGAAAAAAACCCTGCACTATTTGGGGTATTGGCAGCAACATGGGAATAAGTATACATTTCTGAATACAACCATTTTTGAAGTAGCAAAAGTATGTGTGTGTTTGTTAAAAATCAACATCATATTTAATAATAATTGGTTAAGTTTATGTATGAGACTATAATTACGAATCTCACTACTGAAATAATTGACCAGTTAATCTTAAAGGTACCTACAAAGATGACTATGAAAAAAAATGCGGTAGATAATTTTTGACAAACTTTTCTCACTTAGAACAGTAACCAGCTCTTCATATTTAAGGGTCATATCTCTGTAAGTAAAGCTCTAAAGGCATGGAATACATCATTACTCAAAATTATCTAATGAATGATAAAATCCAATAAAATCTGCTATTTGTTACAATTTGAATTTCATTAGTACTAAACTCATAATTTATAATGCTATGACAGTTACTTTAAAAATATATAATGCTTAGTTCACGAGGGAATTTTGACGTGTAAAGTGCTTCCTTATTTTTTCTTGATTAAGTTTGTGTAGCCCCAGGGCACAGGAAATATCGACTCATACGGCCTGGTTGATAAGCATCAAGTCTCCCTGCTGACTTGGGCCAGCAAGCTGCTCACGAGCCCAGCAGATGTTTCTACTATCTGGGCCAATGGAAACCTTATGGACCTTTTTTCCTTCATCTCCTCCCAGGAGCAAATGTTAACGCAGCAGAAATGTGGATGCATGCCAAATAGAAAGCAGAAGAGTTGGTGAGAAAATAGGGTACACACTTACCCATAAATAGTGGTCATCAGTGGTTTAAATTGAGTATTAAACCATTTTTAATGGCTTATTTTTGTGCATTTGCTACTTAATTTAACCAAATCCCTATAATCACGTCTGTTTATAACATACCAAAACAGCATTTATTCAAGCATTTAGGTCTCATCCTGGAATATGATAGTTGTTTTAAGATATAAACTGGAAAAAAAGAATCTGCATATAAAAAGTAGGACAATTGCTTATTCCTAATATTTGCTATATGAATGGAAAAAGTACCTAATTGCCAACTTGTAGATTACTAAATTTAATTTACATTTTGTTGATGTTATGTTAAAAATTAGCAAAATCAGGCTCAGTTTTGATTAAAATGTACAAAAAAGATAAAGGATTAATCTTTACTGCATATTACTCTCATTTAGTTGAGTTTTAAATGTACACTCTCAAGAATGCAATGTGATTAAACTCATGTGGCTGTCCTCCTCTATTCCATCTGCCCGCCCTCATTCACACTGACCCAGTGAAGTTCCCATAAATTTTGTAAGGTCTAGATTTTTATTCTCTGTATTCAAATAATGTATTTTAGAATTCTCTCTTGCCTCTATATTAGCTTTCTCCTATAACCAACATATTAATGTAAAGGGAAACTTTTTAAGAGGTGGAGTATGTTTCTTAGACTCCAAAACTGTGTACTTTCCCCATTTATTATAATATAACAGGATATATTTCCTGTTGACACAGGGATAAAAAAGTCAGTAAATAAATTTGAATAGGAAAATAATGTTTGTTAATTTTCACTTATTCTAAGTTACTTATTGAACACCTACTATGACTAATGAAATGAAATAAGGTGCATAAGCATACTGTGTAGTATAATACTTAATAGAAGTTGTTTCAATAAGGTCAGTGTTGACAATGTCCTATAATACACTTAACTGACTCAAAAAGTGGTCCTGAGTGGCTGCTTGACAGAAGAATTGTTTTCATTTGTTTCCATGATTCCTATAGAAAGGGCATGTCTTTTGAGCAAACTAGCAAAGTGTTAAGTAGCTAAGAAATATAGGCGGTCTTTTAAAATGCTTCCTGTGCACAGCACTTACGATAGGTGTGATTAGAAAAGACACTCACTCATATAACTATCAGTGCCAAACCTTTAAGTTTTCCCCCTTGTACTCTAATTCTCAGAAATTTAATTTTAAATTCATTCAAGGATTTTGTAGGTATTACTTAGCATTTTAAATGAGAATAGAAATTCCGGTCCAGAAAGCTGGCAAACATGGCCATGAGACAGAGGTGCTATAGAGATTTAATTACCTACAAAAGTATTATTTTCAAGCTGTGCAAACAGTCTTTGGTTAAACAAGGAATCAAGATGATGGATATTTTACACCTAAGTGAAAACAAACACAGACACAATTTCTGGTTTTTATAATGAAAAAAACCCTCAACAAACAGACTCTAGTTCCATTCTCTATATTATATTTGAGAAAGAAGACTTCAAAAACATCTCAGAAGACTCAGAATTAATTAAAGAACATAAAATAAAATAATCGACAATAGGCTCATACCTGCACCATATAAGATAATTGAAATATTGCATGTTGTGAAAGAGAAAGTGGAATACAGAACCTAAGGGTGGAGAGAGGCACTTAAAATCAGTATTCCAAAATGAACAAATCATCTACTTTTAGTCATTGACTTAATAATTCTAGCATAATCACATGATAAAAAATACATATTAAGTTTATAAAATATTCAATTAGTATTAAAATAATTTGAGGCTTAAAAATAAGAGCTAGATGAAACAAAAATATAAAATAAAAAAAAACAATAATTAAAGACCATTCACTGAGAGACAGTACAGAAAGAAGACAATTGAGAATAACTTTGAGTCTCCAGATAGATGATATAATAGAAGATGATGTCACTAATTAAGATCTAGACACCAAAGACACAAAAGGAAAAGAAGTATGTTTAATTTTTTCACTTTAGCAAACCACCCCAATACAGTGCCATACGTCGACAACCATTTTTGTAGTACACAGTTCTGTGAAGTGGCAAGTTGTACTGGGCTTCACGGGGAAGTTCTTATAATCTTGGCTGTGCTCCCTAGTGCACCTATGGTCAATTACCAGTCATCTGCTTTTGGGGGTTCTGCTTCTGGGGATAGGCTGGCTGTCATCTGGGATGACAGGTGGTACTGGGCTTGATTTCATGGCTCCTGGCTCCCAAGACGACAGCCCAATGAACAAGCACTTTCCAAGTCTCTTCTTGTTTCCAGTTTATTACTGTCCCATTGGCCAAAGCTAGTCACAGGGTCAAGCCCAGAGTTAATGTAGAAAGTGACTACCTCAGGGAACAGATGTACAGTAAAATGAACAAAATAGTGGGGATCAGATGAGGAGACTAAGGAGCTGATTATTGAAGAGAGAGTGGTACATGTAAAGGCAGGCAAACAATTAAGAATGAAAGATTTTCACACCTCAAATATTGTAGGAAAACCACGATTGTAAAATACCAGAGTCGTGTCCATGGAGAGTGACCACCAGTATGCATAGGGCTTAGTCACGAAAAGATTAACTGAAAAAAATGAAGAAAAAAAAAAAAAGAAAGAAAGAAAGCCGAATGTGATGTTTTAGAAAGTGAGCGAGAGGTGATCCAGTGAAGATTTAAGTGTAATGAACACTTTCGAAGAACTTGATAATGAGATTGAACAAATGCTGAAAGAGAATACAGAATCTGAGGGAGATTTTTGTTGTTTTGTTGTTTCTTTCTTTATATAACTTAGTAGCAATTATGCTGTTTAAGCTTCACTCTGATTCAGGGGACTTCTATCTCTTCTATGGACAATTATTTCATAAATGTTTGCTTCAATCCACCAGGTAGATTGAGAAGAGTAAGAATAATAGGCATCAGTATTTTCCCACTTCAGGCAAGGCATCTCAAAACAGGTGCCCTATTTTTAGATCAGTAGTTATGTTGATCGGTATAGTCCTTTTTGAATAAATGTGTTGGCCTGATGTCCATACTCTTCTTTTTCTAATGGCAACATTAACGAAGCCTAAATGAAAATAAAAATACAATGTATTTATAAAGCTAAATAAGAGTACACCTCATCTCACATTGCAGATTTCTCTTAAATAATTCCGATCTTTATTTTAAAAGTATCATTCATTTTTAAGTTCTGTGGAAGCCCAAGAAATATTTCTTTTTTTCTTTATGCTATGTTGATAAAATGCTACTGGCCCACTAGATATTTCTTAGTCTTTACCAGTTCAATCATTGTTAACCTACCTGTTGTATTATTTACTTCTGTTCTTAAACTAAATATTTAAGGAAATCTAACAGAAAACATAAAGAAATGCAGTTTCTCATTGACTAATAATCCTCACAATGTACATCTGTCCAATTTTCTTTACACATATAGTAAGAACACATTACCTATAGATGCTTAACATGTAGAGAATAATAAAAAGATGCCCAGTTTAACAAGGGAGAATTTAGGCATGGTAAGATTATTTCTGAGGGTTGCTTTACAAATATGAAGTCATGTAAAAGTAAATTGTATGTTTAAAAGGAAACAGTGACTGCAGAAAACATCAAGAAGTACAAAAGAATGCAGATTTGCCTTTGACCAAAAATATGACCCATACAGACCCATGGTCATAAAATACCTAGAATCTCCCTTAAGTATTCTACTCATAATCTTATAAGTGGACATTGGCTTACAGAAAAATTCCATCTTAGGTTTGACCCTGATTAAATCTAATCAAGTCCTAAGTCCTCTTGTGCTGAAAGGAAGCATGAGCTATCATGTGCATTTGGCAAGAGGGATTTATTCGTGTATTACACAATGTAAATAAAGTGTTTGAAGAGAGTGCCCTTAGAACGGCATGCAAAGTTTTCTGGTCAGATGGGAAGAGATAGTTAAATGGACGAGTAAATTTGAACCAAAACAACCTTAGGAGAAAGGAACCCCAAGGCTAAGTAAGAAGAATGACAAATTAGAAAAACAATAGGAGGTGAAATATATCATATGCATATATAAACATATCATCTCTATATCCATATCATTATAATAAAACAATTATTTTTATTTAGAACTGCATATGTATACATATCAACACTGAAATATTTATTTTTTTAAATGTTTACTTTTTTTTTTGAGAGAGAGAGAGAGAACTTGAGCAGGGATGAGGCAGAGAGAGAGGAGAGAGAGGATCCAAAGCAGGTTCTGTGCTGACAGCAGTAGCCCTACGTGGGCTCGAACTCAAGAACCACGACATTATGACCTGAGCTGAAGTCGGTCGCTCAGTCAACTGAGACACCCAGGTGCCCCGATGCTGAAATATTTCTATCAACAGGAAATAGAAATGGTACCCTTTTTAAATAATGCTTTTCAATAAGTACATTTTCAACCACCAAATAATGAAAACACATTAACATTCCCATTGTTGTTTTTTTTTCTCGCCCTAAACATTTCCAAATGTTTTTCTCCTGCTAAAGTTATGCTAGCAAAATCAGGTCCCATCCATGTGGATATACTAGATCATCTCTCCTTCCCTTCATACAGAGATCGATGAGGATTTTCCTCCTCTTCTTGCCAAGTACAAGGTATGCATATTAAAATGAGGTGGATGTAAGATTGGTGAGTTCATCCACTTTGATTTTAAAGTTCGCTTCCTGAAGATTGTTCATCATTTCTGTGTGGCCCAGACTAGCTTCTATGGCTAGGCTGCTTTAAATTGGAACACTTAAAAAGGTATTCTATAAATTGGTTTGCCTATGAGTTCGACAATTTAAGATAAGGTTCTTACTGAACACTGAGTTTATGCACTTGTACTGAATAATGTAAATTGTGGGAAAAGTCTTTATAAATTAAATTTTATTTTAAGTCGGGAATATTGAAAGGAGAAGGGTAAGACAGTAAAAAGAATAGCAAAGAAATATAGGAAGAAGTGAGAGAAGCACCAACCATGAAAATATGAGTTTAAAACACAGCAAATGAGCTCTATGCAACTGGATACATTAGAATGTCATGAGAAGAATGTCATAAGGAATTTATTTATGAAAATGATAATGCTGAAATACAAAATGAAAAATTTGCATAAGTAGATGAAAGTTAGAGAAGGAAATATATGCATATTTATGTACACTTTGGAAATATAATAAGCAATGAATTTGAGATGGTTTAAAAGGAAACATGAATAAATAATGTATAACCTGATTTATACTAGAGGAACAAATAAACAGGAATGAATTAAATTGTGATTCAAAGACCATATCAAATCAAGTCATATTATTTAGCAGAACTTTCAGGCATACAAAAAGATATATCCTGTTTTTCAAATACTTGGCATATAACAAAAGTTAGATGGGATTCGTATTTTTTTATCAACATGGGTATCTTTGAGTAAATAGCTACAATCAACATGATTGGGAAGTAAAACAATTACTATTGAGGGTTTATTTACATAAGATATTAGAAAGAAACATTATAAAGAATGCTTTACCACTTATGTATAAATATTACATTTCTCTGATCCACAAAAATATAGCCCCTTATAAGTGAAGAGCAGAAACAATTTCAAGACGTATTTTATTGTCATCAACAACATAAATAAAGATAAGTGATACCTTTAAAGGTAAATACCTAGCGTATAGCAAGATGAGAATTTCAAACTAGATCTGATATTAAATAATTCTCTATTCAAGTATCCATTCATAAACAATTTATTCATTGTCCACTGTATGCCAAACATTGTAACAAGCATGGAGCTTTAAAATGATATTAAAAATGAAAATGATGATTTGAATTGAGTAATGTACATGAATTTGAGACACCCAAGTTGTGGTATTTAATAAAATAAAATTCTCTCCCTTTCATATTCTTCTTAAGATGAATGTCCTTATTTTCAAATCTCGAAATTAAGTGCTACCCATTTTTTTATCATAAACAAGTTGAAGATGTATTTTTCTATTGACACATTTAATTTTCTCAATACAGACACACTACCCCAAACCTAGAATGAAAGATATTTTCCCATTTTATATTTGTTATTAATTTTAATTAAGTAGCAACCTATCAATTAAAACTTTATTTTCCTGGGACAACAATAATAAAGGCATAATTACGATCTTACTATGAACATTTCTTGTATTTTTTCATTATACACAATAAGGGAATTCATAGATTTTTTTTAAATTGCTGAAATATAAGCAACTGGCTTGTATATTGATATGTACATTAAAGTAATTTTCTAGATCAGCGAATACATGTTAGCAATGGTTGCCTGGGCTAAAATTACATTTCTTCTTTTGCTCTCAAAATCCTTTAATAAAATCCTTCTACTTTTTAAATTACTGAATTATTTTAAAGGTAATTTAGTACCTAATAACATGTAGGCATGAATGAATTTATTTGAATAGCAACTGTGTGTTGGAGCATGGTTTTCTCATAAATGAGAGCATAATTCGTTTTGCATGTCAGTGAGTAAGTTTATTGTATCAGATTGTATGTAACTGAAATAATGGAAGATCAACCTGTAGTAATCTTGTAATATACAAATTCACCTAGTGTAGCATCAAATCTATTTTATAGAGTATAATTTGGAGGAATCAAAAATACCTAAGAGCTACAGAGTGGAAATCTACATAGAAAATTCAGTTTATAAAATTCTGAATGAAAATGATTATCTTAATAAGGCATTCTGAATGGATTTTATTTTTCAGGCGTATAAAACTACAGCATAGTCATCATAGCCTGAACTAATGACCTGAAATACATAGTTTACATAACATTTAAATATCTTAAACTATGTTTTTCAGGTCTGAGTCAGGTACCAGTATACTATTAATTCCTATATTAAAAGAACCAATGATATCAATAATAATGCCATTTTACTAATACAGGGCAAAAAAGTTTTTAAAGTAGGATAATTTTAGGGGCACCTGGGTGGCTCAGTTGGTTGTGTCCGACTCTTGATTTCACCTCAGGGCATGATCTCACAGTTCATGGGGTCAAGACCTGCATCAGGTTCTGTGCTGACAGTGCTGAGCCTGCTTGGAATTCTCTCTCCTTCTCTCACTGACCCTCCCCGCAACCTCAAAATAAATAAATAAAATGTTAAAGTGGGATAGTTTTAATTATTTTGCAGAAATGCAAGTTCTCTCCTTTTTAAGATTTTAAATAATTGTAAAGTTTACAAAATAATTCTGAAAGGTTTCAATCTCAACCTGGTATTTAACAGTTAGGTTCTTTAGTCAATCCTTTACATAGATGCCTCTTTAAGTACATGCCTATTAAACATTCTATTTATTTCTAAATTTGACTTTGTCTACACCTTATTTGTGATGTAGGTTTATTAAAATTACAAGATGACATTGTTATAGGGAAGGACTTATTTTCATTTTTATGCATGTGTATGTATATGTGTATATATACATACACACACACACATATATATATATATACATTATATATATATATATATATATATATATAGTTATATGGGCTATATGTGTCTATATGTGTGTGTATTTTCTAGATCCAATGGATTGGTGGTAATTAAGATACACACACAGAAAAACTGAATGAAAACTTCTTAAATTATCTTTGAATATTATGAAGATTCATCACCATGAGCCTGGTGGGCTGACTGGTTATTAAATATAAACTATACAACTTTGCTGCTTTCCCAGTGTTTTCATGGTCTTTCAAATCCTAAGAATAGTTCCCAATGTTTCCAAAGTGTCTGACTTGAATAAGATGATCTACTAGAATGGAAGACTTCATAATCCTTTGGGAAAATGAAGACTAAAAATGAAGCCTTAAAGAAAACTTCAATTTTTCCAGAGCTTTTTTCAGTATTAAGAAAAGTGGTAATCTGTCTGGTTGCATAAGGCTGATAAAAAGTGTTCATGAGGATAATATTTTTGTAACTGAAAGTAGTAAAGGATGCACATTAAATAAAATATACCATGAAATTGCTTTTAGGAATGAAAACTTTTATCTTTACATTAAATGCATCATTGTTTATGCTGTTTTTCATATGGTAACTGTACTGCTATATATAAATGTTTCATAAAATCTTCTTTTTTAAACTGCTGAAAATGATTGTCTTTCTTTTATTAATTGCTCCTTTCTCATGACAAGAAATCCCACCATGAATAATGGTGTGTAAGATGTCTTTAAGCTATTCATATTGAACTTAAAACATCCACTGCGTGTAAAGTCAAATGAAAAACATTTTGTCATGTCCATCTAAACTAAGAGACTGTACATTTGTTTGTTCATAGACAATGTCTATCATGTTTGTTCTCAGACTCTTTGGTAAACTCACAGCTAGAGCTAAAACTCATATTCTTTGGAGAAAGTAAAATGATGCAGAGGTGGTGCACTTGGGTGGCTCAATCTGTTAAGTATCTGACTTAGGGTCAGGTCGTATTTTCACAGTTTGCAAGTTCGAGCCCCAACTGGGGCTCTCTGCTGGCAGCCCAGAGCCCCCTTCGGATCCTCTGTCCCTCTCTCGCTCTCCCCACTCTCTCATGCTCTATCTCTCTCTCAAAAATACATAAACATGTTTTTTAAAAAGGATGTAGAGGAAATAGTGGTGTGAGGCTGAAAAATGTAGGCAAAGGATCAATAAAAGTGCAAAGCTATGTACTAAGGGTAGTCAAAGACAAGTTCTGCAAACATAACTTTCAAAGCAAGAAGTATATGCCTCAAAAATGATCTGTCTAGGAGTAACATCTTACCTTTAAAAAAGAAATATCCCATATCTATTGTAGTTAATAATTTAACTATTACTTAAAGGAAATTACACAATCTCATCAACTCTTAGTCTTTTTCATTCATTAAACACACATTCATATATATTACTTTAATACCACAAAAGAAGCACCAATCTTACTACTAGGTATCAGGAATGATTATTATTAAAATGGACCCTAAAACTTATGAAACTTCAAGTACAGAAAAATCAAGGACATTAAACCAGTAAGGAACAATCTCCAGTCTTTCCCTGAATGAAATTATATGGGATTGATCAAATCTTGGACAAAAATGTGTCTGAAAGCATTACTATTAGGACAGTGACACACTAAATAAATAGTAAAGAAGTTATTAATACATATGAATATTTGGTCAGTAAAAGACATTTTAAGTGACCCTTTCTCTCATCTGAAAAAATACAGATTTGGAGATATAGACGCTTTTGTAGCAGGGATAAACGGACAAAACGTATGACAGTGTCAGGTTTCTTGTGCAGAGACAGAGAAGTTTTTCATGAAAATGTTTTCCTCACCTTCCTGTCTGTCCTCACGGCTGGATTGCATTGCCCATCTTACTTTTTAATTAAGTGCGACCATATAGTTAAATGGTAAAGGCCAGCGAGCAGAGGAGATGGTTTATTTTCTGGCTTGACCCACTACAATGTCTCAAACACTCTGCTATGTTCTTCTTTCTTCTGGCTGACTGTGTGACTGTGGTAGCAATATAAAAGGCGGGTTTTTTTTTCCCCTTGAGGAAGATGACAATGCCCTTGCTAGCCTGTTTCTGAAGGAGGGCCATGCCTCAGATCAAGAGTGCTCACCTCAGATGAATAAGAAAATAAGAGAGGAAAAACACCTTGAATAGATTTCAACCATCATACAATCTGTGGTCTATTTGTTACAACAGCTAGCACTACCTACCTAATATACTTATTAAAAAGATTCGCCCAATAAAAAGAACACATTTTTAGCTGCAAGCAAAAGTGAAGATGAGGATTTGGGGTGAAAAAAAAGTGAAGAAAACTAGAAATGAAAACAGACCTAAAAAAGAATTGCAATGCCAACACCAAAGATGGCACTCAGCAATAGTGAGAGAAAAAACAAAATTTGGCCCCTACACTAGACCAAGAAGCAAATGAAAAATAAAATAAATGGATGCTTGTTGATCCTCAATAGTATTTTCTATTTTGAGATCTACATAAATACTCTTTTTCCCTAAACTGAACTTCTTAGTTAATCCCTTTCTTCCAGTCCCCTGGATGCTGGGGGATTAAAAAAAAAAAAAAGAAAGAAAGACATAAAAAGTTAACATTCCATAGTGGTAACTAATTATTAATTAGCACTTTGTAATTCTGTAACTTTATGTTTGTTATTAGTCACCACCACTAAAAGAAGCAAAATTGAGACAAATATCACATGATTTCACTCATATGTGGAATTTGAGAAACACAACAGATGCACATAGAGGAGAGTAAGGAAAAATAAGATAAAAACAGAGAGAGAGGCAAACCATTAGAGACTCTTAAATACCAAGAACAAACTAGTGTTGCTGGAGGGGAGGCGGGTCAGGGGATGGGTTAAATGCATGATGGGCATTAAGGAGGCATCTTTTGGGGATGACCACTGGATGTCATATGTAAGAAATGAATTACTGGGTTCTACTCTTGAAGCCGGGACTACACTGTATGTTAACTAACTGAATTTAAATTAAAAAAAAAAAAGAAATATACAACTGTACTTTGTTTCTGAGAAGCAGTCTATATTTTCATTCAAGGTTTTATTCAAGAACTTAGGTATTCAATAAATTCTGCTTAGACAAACATACATGCATACAAGATTAAGACAATGTACACATACTTTGCACATGCTTACATTTAAATAGAGACTTATATAAGAAATATTTGCAATATTCAAATGCAAAAATATCAAAGCTAAAAGTCACTGAAAAGAGCTTAATGATAAAAATATCAGTTAACACTAGAAGTTTCTCTTTTTTCACACAAATGAATGTGTCTTGTCTTATACAATTTTAAAACTTGTCCAGTTGTTTAATGTTTTATAAATCCTTTGGTCAGGAACAATCCATGTAACCTCAACTTTGTTCTCTCCCCATGATATTTTCATTTGCCTCCAAAAGTGTCAGAGGTG
This sequence comes from Paguma larvata, assembly GCA_030068075.1. Lineage (NCBI taxonomy): Eukaryota > Metazoa > Chordata > Mammalia > Carnivora > Viverridae > Paguma > Paguma larvata. The sequence goes on from CM057824.1 coordinate 115,960,478, forward strand.
CACAGATTCTTTTATCAATAGATCTTACACACACACACCAAGAAAGAAAGAAAGAAAGAAAGAAAGAAAGAAAGAAAGAAAGAAAGAAAGAAAGAAAGAAAGAAAGAAAGAAAGAAAGAAAAATACAATACTATACCAGCTTGTAAAGGTTCAGTACATTTTCTACCCCTTTTGCTGAAAAACTTCACCTTTCTTGATTTATGACATTCTAGTTCAACTTGGAAAAAAAATGAAACCACTTCTTTCTGATCATTGACAAAAGATTCTTAGGAAAGATCAAAATCTCTTCCTCAGCTCATTATAGATCAGCTATCTAGATAGATGGAACATGAAGAAAGACAGATATTTCATTTTGGAAAAAAATATTCTTCAGAAATAATCCTATCAGCACACCATAAATTTCTAGCCTGTTGTCCATTTCTTTTTGAATATTTACCTGCAAAGGGGAAGCCCTCTTTGAATTCCCTTATTCATTCTTACTTAGCTCTCTTCATTTTTCCTAAATACAGTCCTTCAAATATATCCATGATGTTTAGAAGTGTGTAACACATAAGTATAGACTTGAAAACTGGGACCATTTTAAAATTATTAGGGATAGTATAAATAATAATCAGGCAGATATGTATTTCACTCAAGTCACTTATGGGGCTTGTTTAGAAAGTTAGGTTTCTCCCATTCAAATACCACAAAAATATTGAATTCTAGGAGATTCCTTGATAATCTTTTCAGTTCATTCAAACTTAAGGTATTAAATATATATTCTGTTAATGCATCTACAGGAACATTAATTTTTATTCCACTCTCTGAAGAGAGATATTGATTGATTCGTGGATTGACCAATGAGTTTAAGAAGTTCAGGAAGTGCTGTTATTCTAACATGATAATTACTTAATGTTACTGAGTCGATGAACTGTAGCCCACGCTTCACTGAACAAAATGCTTATGGTCTAATTTAGATTGATAAAGTGCTCACTTCCAGGGCTCAAACACCTTTGCTACAAGAATTATTGTTTTCTAATTCATAAAAATAAGAAGGTTATCTTATTCCATATGAGAAAAGGGTTAGAGAGCCAGTGAGGAACACATTAGAAACGACATCTATCGTGGGACACATTGTAAATGACATTTATCCCAGACCATGAAGTTTAAGCACTACATCATTGCATTGCTAAACACAACAGTTGAGAACATTGTATGTCTGCCCTTGCTATGAAGTGAGTTATCGAAGTGTGTGGAGAAACATGTCTGGATTTATAGGAGGGGAAAACCATGCGCTGGCCTTGAAAGAGGGTGTCCACAAGAAGGAAAGGACCACATTTAGTGGAAAATAAAGAATTAGAAGAGATACTCTGGATATTGCAGTTCAATGCCTTTATGTTTCTCATGATCTCTCACCCCCCACACCACCTTTATCTGAAAGGACTTTCACATATTTCTTGAACAACATGGTGCGATGTTCATATTTCATCCTGTTATCATATAAAATCATTATATTTGGATATGCTGCTAGTAGTGCTTTATTTTGAGTGGTTTGTGCAACAGTGTGAAGATGCTTAAAATTTTAGCATACTTCCCAAATAAGCATATAGCATTGGGTTTTCATCTAGAAGTGATGTTAAAGACTGTGCAATTTTACTTTGTCATGCTCCAAATGAGAACACCAAGGCCTTTGGGGATGAAGTAATTGCCAACATGGCTCAGTTTTCCCAGTTCAGTATCCTGCTTCTAGAAATCCCATTGAAAGAGGTTGCAGTAAATACTGCTTTTTTTCAATGAGCTAAATATAAATTTGCAATGAGCAAATACATTTCACATTTCATTTGAATGCATATTTTTAATTGAGCTATCAATATTTTATTTTCCAGCAGCAAAATACCAAAGTTGATTATTTTCTTTCTTCTTTCTTTTTCATTGAAGTGGACCACTGCAATGTAGATGTCACAAAATACTGCATTTTTTACTTATAGGAGATAATCGGACAAAAACAAGCACTGTTATTTATTAAAATGAAATAAAGAGGCAGATTTTGTTAATATGTGAAATATCAAATTAATATGTAAATACATAAAAGAATAAACTAAGCATGGAAAGCACAACATTTCTCTGCAATTAATTGTATGACGCAGGATTATCTGAACAAGAAAAAAATATATATGGATATATATATGGACATATATGGATATATTTTGGTTTATATATGTATAAATATATAAATAAATATATATTTGCACTCATATTTTAAATTGAGTATATTTTATACTCTAGCAGCAAAACCAAGCAAAATCAATTGCTTCTTTTTTTTTCACTTTTTTCTCTTTTCTTCTCTGAAGTCTGAGTGAATACAAAAATATACGTATTATTTTAATTATATATACATATCTCTAATAGGCATGTTAGATTTTAATAACGATTGTTATTGCAGAAATGAACACATGTTGTATTCATACGCTTACAAACTTAGCTGAAAAGTTTTCCTGCATACTGGTTGCTCCCAGTTGGAGCAAAAGAAAAGAAAAGAAGGCAAGCTACAAATAAAATTATTCTCTCGTGACCCTGAATGAAACCACTTACTGTGGTATATTAGTGAAATATTTAAAAAAGCTCTCATCCCATGCTCCACTTCTCAGTAAAGACACTACAATGGTTTAAATAACTTATTGAAGGGATTTATTTACCTCAGTGAACATGTATATTTTAACTAACTACCCATATTACCTAAAAAACACTTGTTAGTGAGTTACCTTATGGCAAAGGATTAAACATGAGATTTAATTGATAAATTATCATCGAAGCCATAATAAAGAAGAACTGAAAGTGAGAAGACATATGATTGTCTGGGCAGTAATAAATTATAATGTAAGCAATGAAATCAACAAATGTAAGAATTCACTTCTTGTGTTGTATGAACCTATTAAAAGAACCTGGTATGAAAGACTAGATAAGGTACGTTAGCTTAGTATGCTAAAAATACCATCTGTTTTGATCACTTATCAAACAGCATAGATCTTCTATCCACACATCCTCTATGCTTTACTTTTAGTAAAATTTCTCGAGGCAATAGGAATAAAGAGGGAAAGGCACACGGGACTGTCTTTCTCTAACCTGTTCAAAATTTGGCCAGAGGCTCTTTTGTGCATGTGAAATTTTGAAAAATTCAAACTGTTTCTGTAATGCTACGTGCAGTTTTTGGGGACATGGAAGTGCTACTAACAAGGTCATGGCTGGAGGTGACATCACTCTCCTGGGTGGAACTGACATCTACTGCACAGAAGATAGGACATCAGGCAATAGAATAAGAGATCACAATAGTCCAGACAGCCGCAAGAAACTTGGAGACAAAACTTCATGGATTAAATTTGCACTAATATTGTGGTTATTCTGCAACTTTTCTTTCTTATCAATATAAATATGCAAAATTGCATATGGTATACAACTAACCATATTATTGAGAGCTAAATTATGAGCATAAAGACAAGATTTTACATTTAAAAATATTTTTTTAACTTTTATTCATTTTTGAGAGACAGAGCGCAAGCGGGGGTTGGAGCAGAGAGAAAGGGAAACACAGAATCTGAAGCAGGCTCCAGGTTTGGAGCTGTCACCATAAAGCCCTATGCTGGGCTCGAACTCATGAATGGTGAAATCGTGACCTGAGCCATGGTCAGCCGCTTAACGGACTGAACCACCCAGGTGTCCCGATTTTGAAACCACTTTTGCGTAGGCAGAATTTATCTTTTCACTAAATACCTTCAAAGCAGCCATCCAGGGTACTTGGACACTGGGAGCGGTGCCCTATGGGCTTAAGTTCAATATTAACAGTCAGCCATTATGAAGTTAAGAATACGCCTGGGGAAATCAGATAATCTGTCTAAATTACTGAGGTAAGCTTTAAGATGGTCACTAACAGAATAATAACTAGATATTTTTCAAGTTACGGTACATACTTTGTTGCTGGCAATAAAATATTTGACACTCATTGGAGTAAAATGTCGAATATATTTCAAGCAAGTTAAAAAAAATATGATATCCTGACAGATACTTAGTATAAATATTTACTCCATTTGTTGCTCCACACTCTATGTGAGTTGCTAATCTGTGTAAAAATGATGGAAGGAATTGAACACATATTTATTTAATGTAATACATAAAGAAAGTGTGCAGAGTAGATTTTAATATATGATTAAGGGCACATATAATCAGATTGAATGAAATAGAAAGAAAAAGTCCTATGAAATCGTGCTAGCACATCCCAACTTCCTTTCTCTCAGCACCCAGGAAAATAATTACAGAGACACATACACAAAAAAGAAAATTCATGACAAACTGGACAATGAGACTTACTAATAGATCCCAAGCATTTCAGGAAAATATCTATAAACTACAAGGCCAAGAGAAGCGAACTGAGATAATGGATTGTTGGTTTCCTCTCTTATGCAATTACAAGAGCAAAATCTCAGAATGACGGAATTGATATTTCTGCTAGACTCTGTTCCTTGATCCAGAAGTGAAAGGTTTGTGCCACTCCCAACACTTAGGGCCCATCTTTCTGCTAAATGACGGCTGTCGTTTCAGAAAGGAAAACTGTAGCAAATCTCCAGCTACCTTATTTTTGGATTGCTGCCTCATCTTCCACATCCATCTGAACACCCTAGAATTGGGGTGACCATACTTCCCAGCTGCCTGCTGGTGCCCCGGCATGGTTATCACTCAGATTTTCCTTTTTTGGACAATAACTTGTATATTTACTCTACCAACAACATATATGCTCTAGGTACATTATACAGCTGCTTATATGAAGAATCATCAGTTGGTTACAGCATCAGGAAGCAAAGGTCAACATTTTAAAGTAAACTTGACACAATTATTTCAGGAATTGCCCATGTGATTACTTAGTATTACATTGTTATGTACTTCTTCTGTTCAGAGTATCAGGTCAAAAAGTGGTGAGAATGGAAGAAAATCACATCTTAATCTAATAAATCGTTTTATGCTGACTACATTCCATGAATTCATTCAGAAACTATGCACATCTTTTGTGCTCTTGCTTGGATATAAGGAGTATTCATCCAATACTTATGTGGAAAGAAAATGGAATCAAAAGCAATCAGAGTACTCTGTGGGAAGCACAAATATTGGATAAAGTTTTCTCATTCATCGATGAGTGAACAAAATGAATACATAGGTGGGTCTTGCCATGCATAGTAATTTTTCTTAGAGATGACACATTCTTAGTAATACACTCAGCCAGACACAAGGAAGACAGCCTCAGTGAAATAGGAGAAGCACAGTGAGTGAGTGGGAAGGAGAGGATAATCTGAAAAATCAAAAATACACAATGAAAGGCAAATGTATAAAATACATCTTGCATTTTACAAGATATGAGAAAAAAAAACTATAAATGGCAATTGAAGACCGAAAATATGATTTGGAGGTTTGATTAATCAAGAACATCTTGATAGAAGAAAGCAAAATAAAAGAATTAGAGGAAAGCTCCAACAATGTTGAGCTAGGATGACAACTGAATTAAAACATAGGGAAACAAGATGGCGGATAGGGATCGGGGCTCAATCTCAGGAACATGTGAGGGAGAAATAAGCAGAGTTGGGGCTGCGATGATTAAAAATAAATCTCAAAATAAGAAATGCACTTATATGAAAATTGAATGCACTTACTACCTCATAGACAACATTAATGAACTCTCAATTAGGCAGAAGCTAGACAGGTTTAATATTTTAACAATGTATTTTAAAATACTAGCTGCATTCAAGTAGGTAACCTTCAAAAAGTAGGAGGATTAGCATTTATTTTCAGTAGTAACTGCCAGAAGATAGCAGAATAATAGCAGTAAGTCAGAGACAATATTTTATACCCACAGAAGTTGCTCCTGTGTGAAAGCTTAGGAAACATATTATTTCCTATATGTTGGGACATATAACAAACAATGAAGAAGGCAATAAATATCAAGAATTGAAAGTCAAAGTCTCTGTGTTTTAAAGAAAACAAACAAATGACATTCTCCGTCATCATTACCAAAGCCCACTTTCCTAACACTATTAGGAAAACAGACAAAAAATAACAACAAAAACCCCACACAAAAAAGATTGAATCAGAAGGTTGGTTTTGATACCTTTTAGTAACAGTACCATCTTCAGTAATTCACTTAACTTCTCTGACCTTGGATTATCCATTTATAAATAGAATAATTATAATACCTGCTTCACAGCTTTGTTGTGAGCATAAAAGGAGATAATTAATATGAAGGTGATCTTATAACACTTTTGTTATACAAATGTAAGAAATTATTATTAATCATTTAGGGCTTGCAAATTCTTTAGGAAGAACATCGGTCATTTTCACATTCCTTTCTGGAAATGACCCTACTCTTGGTTCATTGATACTTCTCTCAATGAATAAAGAATTTGGAACTGAATAAGCATGTCACACAGGAAAGTATTACTTGTTGTCTTTCAAATGCTAATTCTAGGTTTGGTTTTATAACAACAAATACTGCTTGTTACTGAAGACTTGACTTTGAACTTGAAGTGTCTGTCTCAACTGTGTATATAAAATTATTCCTTTTTGTTCCTATTTAGCTCCAAACCAGCTCCATACCAAATTCTTTATCTACTTGTTCCTTAAACAGAGCGTGCTCGTTCATGATGTTGATGTTTTCCTATTTATAGATTTAAAATTCCTCTCTCTCAATGACTCCTTCTATCACTAATAATCAGTAATTCTTAACAAATATCTGAATATATGTCATGTTACATATTTATTTCATTTTTAAATATATTTTGGAATGGAATGGAGTACTGTAGTATATCTCCATGTACTTTTACTTTCTTCTGGAAAAAAGACTGTTCACAAAGAATTTTTAGTGCATGGAAAATGAATATAATATAGCACTTAGCAAAAAAAAAAAGGTTATACGTTTATAGGTAGAGGTATACAGAGGAGGCTGAATGTTTTATTGTAATACAGAAAGAAGAAAAGACACATACTAGCATGACAGTAGTAGATATCACAAGATGGTAAGACCTTCTCCTTCTTTTTCTTATTTCTCTCTATTCACCTTGTAAATTGCACAATCATAGAAAATGCCTATTACAAATAGAATAAAGGAGGACAGAGTTCTTGCAAGCCAAGTCAGAGAATCCATTGAAGAAAAGGGGAGGCCACGTAGGATGATTATAAAAGAGGATGTGGCGAGAAAGATTGCCAGGAAATACTGGGGCAGAAATTCTATGTGGGGACAGAGAAAACAAGTATAAAGCTATTTGATGAAAAGCTTTGGAATAGAAGCTGCTTTCTCCAGCCTGATGTTTAGATTATGAAGCTACAGGAAGAAAGAAATGAGAAGAGAGTCACAGCCAAACAAATGGGAGGAAAGGATTATTTGGGCAGCTGCAGACTGGCAATTGATTGGAGGAGGACAGAGTTTAAAGAGGGCAGACTGGGGTGCCTGGGTGTCTCAGTCAGTTGGGCATCTGACTTTGGCTCAGGTCATGATCTTGTGGTCCCGAAGTTCGAACCCTGCATCAGGGCTCTGTGCTGACGGCTCAGGGCCTGGAGCCTGTTTCAGATTCTTTGTCACCCTCTTTCTCTGCCCCTCTCCCGCTCATACTCTGTCCCTTTATCAAAAATAAATAAACATTCAAAAAAATTAAAACATGATAAGTAAGAGGGCAGACAAGGGAAAAATTGTGCTGTGGCCAAAATGAGAGATGGCCATATCACTGCCTTACTTAAACTGCTGTAAGAAATGTTTCTAAGAAGACAAAACTGACTCACTTGAATAAATTGGCAAGATGGCAAGAAGTCACGTACTTCTATGAGAGAGCCACTGGAAAGGAAATTTATATAAAGCTACCTTGTATAGGCGAAGATGAAATTTCCAAACAACTTTAGTTGTGTGAATGAATATATCAGTAAATGGACTCGGGGAAGTTAAATGAATGAATCATAAAAAGTGTTACATAAATAAAGAAGAATGCAACATAACTCTAACTGCTTGAAACTCTATCATGAGTAGTTAGTAAATGATCTCAAATAAGCATAGTTGGGAGCGCTGCCTGCCTCCGAGTGAGTCTCTTCTTACCTACAGGACAGAAGCTCTTGCTCCTGGATTTAAAGCCACTCCTCTCTAACCAGTCTCCTGGCAGGACAAAAAGAAACATGCTAACATGATTACAAGTGTGCAGTCAGCTCTGTGCTAAAATTATAGGGATTTAGAAACATTCTGTTCTTCAGAACGGAATTTCTGTATATATATATATACACAGAAATATATATATATATGCATATATATATATATGTAAATAAAAGCTGGCTTATTCATATAATAACATGCTGACCTTCAGTTAAAATGACCGAATGGCTAAATATGTTGATATCTATATATCTCCCAAGATGCCATAAGTGGGAGAGAAGTAAATAGCAAACTGTAAGAATAGTTTCCTATATATAATATGTAGTATATTACATATATACTTTACAATATACATTGATACATTGTGCATAATGTATAAATGTGAATACATGCAGTGTATAAATATGTATAATTTTTATGCTTTTATTGTCAAAGTAAAAATAACAAGAACATGAATGAGAAAGTTAAAATCGAGAGGTAGGGGGAGGAGGCTATGAGGAAAAGAGAGGGGAGGGGAGAGGAGAAAAGAGGAACATGCAATGAATTAGTGGTAAATGTAGGAGTTTTAGGGGAGAGGGAACTTAGGAGGCTTAGGAGGAAGTAGATAGCGAGACAGGACCTTAAGTATAGGAAGACTTGAAATGGAGAAAGGAGAGATAGAAAAGCAGCATATGAAACATCCCCAATTTGTGAGATTAGGAGTTGTACCAATAGAAATAACACTGGAGTAGACAGGTGGGTGGTGAATGGTGAAGGGCCTCAAGGGAAACTATAATATCGCCATTCCTAGATTCTATAGCTCATTTGTCATAAACCTTCCCGTTTTCTTTAACAAATGGGGGTTTCCTACTGCACCAACCTACCAAACCTTCTCCTTCCACCATCTATTACTTGTTCCCTGGTTTAGTTGTATAAAGGACCTCCTGAGTTATTTTAAAGTGTGCCCTAGTTATCTGAACAATCTTTCCAAACCAAATCAAGAAGACTTTCTCCTTTTCATTTAGTAATTCTTCAACACCCAGGTTGTCCATTCATAACTCACTATCTGAAAGTAAATCAGGGAGAATGGATCCTGAAGGATACCATGGAGGTGTTACCTCAGGTCTGAGGCATTCATTCCTCAGCAGTTGGGTAACTCAGAGAAGCCCTTCTCCTGGGATTGTCTTCAGTCAAGGAAAGCTGACTTACCAAAGTGACACTCTCAGTGTTTTCATGGGAACCTCACCCAAGACAATGGGCACATTGTATTGATCCTTTCTGCCTGCATATATAACTCTGTAATTCTTATTGCATTGCTTTTATCTAATATTTATTTAATGAATAATCATTCTCAGATTCTTCTCTGATCATATGAAATAGGTTACTGTGCATGTTCATTGTGTGACTTATATTTAGATATCCATCACAAAGACATTAAAGATTGTAACTTTCTTGGAGGCAGAATTCATAAATAATATAAGCCTGATTGGTATGGAGAACACCACAATGATTCTACCAAAAAGACAAAAATGAGATAATGGTGTGTGTGTGTGTGTGTGTGTGTGTGTGTGTGTGTGTGTGTTTTGATGGTTGAACACATTATGCTGTTACTAATAGAATGTCCTTTTACAAATTTTTCTTTATAAGATTAACATATTTTTATTCAAAGGATTAATTGTATTTACTTAGTTTGTAACCTTATCAAAACATGGAGGATAACTATATATATATTTTTTTTTCCATTGAAGGAACTGTAATTATTTTTTAAATGAAAAATGTCAATGTGTTTTACAGTTTCTAGAAAAAAAGGCTCTCATCTCCATTTATGTCCCAAGCAGAAGAATACAAAATGTCCAGTCAATGATTATAGCTTATGACTTAGTAAGACACAGTTCAGGGAGGTGGTGGTGGTAGTGGAGTGTGTTTTGCAAATGTTTCTACAGATGATCTTGATATGCACTTCCTCTCCTGCCTTGTGGAGAATCAAACTAAAGGAAATGGCCAAAGGCATTAACTCTGATAACATAAAATACTGCCAGCAGGTCTCGTGCATGATATAAATCAATTTTCTGTTTTTTCTGTTTCTTCCGAAGAAGCAAGTCTGTGTGGTGTGAGTAAGAGATGATAAGATAAAAATCATGTTAACAATTTTTAAAGGGTATATACCCTTCTCCAATTTTGTCTTTTTGAATCATGTGCATATACTACCTATTCAAAACAATTTTAGGAATCTGAATTTAATGACTACTAATTATCTTTCCAGGAAATGTATACAAAACAGAAAATAATAAAAAAAATGCTGAGAAAATTGTTTTAATATAATTCCTCTTAATGTATTACTTTTCAAACATTGCCAAACAACTCTAAAGGGATCGAAGTAAATCTATTATGAATCATAAAACTTATCAGCTGCTTCGTGTAAATTATGTATAGAAAAGGCAGATTTCCTTGTGCTGCTAATACCGCAGTGCATCCCTGAATGAACACCGGCTTCTGAATGCCTCATGTTCTTTTATAATGAATTATGCAGAAGTTCCACACCAGAACTGTGCTAAGGTGCTAAAGTTCATGTCAACGAGTTGTTTGTGACTCATACAGATGTAGTGGACAAATACCTTATTTTTTTCCTTACATAGAAGTCCAACATTTTGTGTAAAGTAAATGCCATCAACACACAAATGGATAAATGGAAAAGCGACTGCTCTGATAAAATGCTTTTCTTAAAAAAATAAAAAATAAGTATCCATCTTTCAAGGACACAGCTGGGAAAAATTTCAGAGTAACTCACTGTGCAAGTTACGCCGGCAAATCTCATTAACAGTAATGGAATTTTGAACGTAACAACTAGCACATTGATTTGAACATTTTCCCAAAATGTACATTTTATTTTTAGAAAAGCATTTCTTTCGGAGCAGTGAGAGCTCAGAAAACTTAGTATTTCTGGCAAGTCTGACATTACATATGGATGTTACTTTCATTAAAATGAAATTATTAAAGCACTCAAATCGAGACCACAAAAGATTTTTCTAATATTTATGGAACAGTGAAACTTTAAGAAAAGACGGACTGGGGTCCCTCTCTCATAAAACTTAGGTATTATTTTTTAAGTCTCTGCATTTAGCCTGTGCATTTATTGACCACAATAAATCTTTATTCTCAGAAAATATTTATAATAGAATTTGGAGAAAGTTCATGGGGCGGGGGGGGAAGTCTGTAGCTCTGTTGTTTAAAAACTAGCGAGTATCAAAATAGGGAGACGACCCAGTTTAATATCCCCAAGGTACTAAGTGTGGTATAGACCATTAATCATCTCCCAATATCTGACCTTTCTTCCTCAATTTTATCTGGGTATGTGTCTTCCAGAATACAGACTATATTTCCAGATAGTCGTGCGGCTAATGGTAGCCATGTAACTAAGCAATGGCCAATGAAAAAGAGGCAGAAGTGTCATGCGGCAGCTTCTGAATACACGATATAAGCCTCTCCCACTTAGCCCTTCCTCCACACCAATCTTCACAGAAAAGATGTTGCCATCTACATTGATGGTATTGAGACCAGACAAATTTTAAAGAACAGTATTTTTAAATGCCCAGATAGGGCTGATTGTTATTACTTATAAAACAGCTTAACTTATGTTATTGCATTGTGTAGTATTGTGTTGTAGTACATTGTGTTGTGTTGTATTATATTGTATATCATCATAACTAAAAGTGTTTTAATTTTGTGTTGCTTTCCTTTCCCTGCCTGAACTTTAAATGCTTTAAATGAACATATTTCAGGAAAAGTAGGAAAACCCAGGAAAGAACTGGGCAGAAATGAACAACTCTAGCAGAGGAATTCAAACAGTGCTCTTTATTTTCAAGTAAAATTTTCTAACAATAACAAAAACGGAATCAACATCAGAGCATTTATTATATATTGATGTAATTATTTTAAATAAAACTTTAAAAAATGAATTCAGCTTCCTTTTGAATTTCAACTCAAAGTCCGAAGAGTAAAGGAGAATTTGTCCCAAATTATAGCCTGAGCTACATACGCAAGGTTTGATTTATTTCCTATTATCAAAATGGACTATATTATATTTGGGTGTACAACATGTGGATACATTATTTTAGGTTTTGTTCCACTTTAACTTCACCTCTTCTCATGCTAAGGACCATGTTTGTTTATTTATTTATTTAAGGTTTATTTATTTTGAAAGAAAGAGAGTAGGGGAGCGACAAAAAGAGAGAGCGAGAAAGATCCCAAGCAGATTCCCTGCTATCAGCACAGAGCCTGATGTGGGGCTCGAACTCAGTAACTGCCAGATCATGACCTGAGCTGAAATCAAGAGTCAGACTCTTAAGCAACTGAGCCACCCAGGTGCATCCCCCTCCACACTTTTTAAAATTTAGCTAAGGACCATGTTTAAATAAAAATTATATATTTTTTCTTGGTGACAAAGTAAAAGAAATGTAAGCAAGCTTTTCAACAGTCAAGCAAGAACACTGAGACTTTTAGTGCCCAAAAGTGAAAAATTAATGTAAGATTGACAAGTTCAAGTGAAATTAGCAATATAATAGTCAAAGACATTAATCCTGGGTGAGATTACTGCTACCTTGAAAATCTCAGTCATATTTAATAATATTTGTCTTTAAATTAAATGGATTATACACTTAAACCTGTATTTCAAATAAGACCAAACTAAATATTGAGTCATCGGAAATGTGCACAGATGAGACAGTCTACTGGAAACAGAATACAGTATATAAATAAATTACCTCTGCTTTAGAACGATAAACATAATATTTAAAAGTATCTTACAGTCCTAGGATGCCTAGGTGGCTCAGTCAGTTGGGTGTCTGACTCTTGATTTCAGTTCAGGTTATGATCTCACGGGCTCACGGGTTCATGGGTTCAAGCCTTGCGTCGGGCTCCACACTGACAGCATGGAGCCTCCCTGGGATACTCTGATTCTCTCTCACTCCCTACCTGTCCTCCCCCGCTCATGTTCTTGCACACACATCTTGGCTAGCACTCAAAATAAATAAATAAACTTAAAAAAATAATAAAAGTATCTTCAAGTCCAGATAATGACCAAAATCTTTTTCCACATGGCATCTTTTACTAAACATGATGAACATCTAAATGTTTTCTAGACATAGATGGCCTAAATGGGGAGAAAATGCCAGTCATGTTTCTTTCTGGGTTTGTAATTATCATCAACAAATATTTTTTGAGTCTCCTCTGTGCATGGCAGTATGGTGATAATGATCAGCTCACTGACCGCCATCTAGATGTCTAATGCTAAATTAAGTTTCTCTGATTTATGTTCATTGCTTTATTTGTGCCCTGGCTCATCTGTTCTTACAAGCTGCTCTTGTGGTGCTCCTACCAGCAAATTATGTGACAGTACCAACCTGGTGCTAATTTACTGAACTCCGTGCTACAAACAAAACACTTCTCAGTTTATATATATCTCTGCCCATTATTGTTTTTCTACCTCCCTTTGTCTCTAAGTGAGTACTGCCAAGTCAATAATATATCTGGAGTAATTAAAAAACAAATAAAGCAACTCAACTTTACACTTTTCCATCTGGTGATCTGTGGTAGTTTACATCCTTTCCACACCCTGGTGAAATCTATAAAACTTTTACTTAGTTACAAAATTCAGTTGGTCTAGGATAAAGCAATCTGCCAAACTGCTACCTAGAAAATCTTTTAAAACGTAAATTTGAAGAGGACACTTACTAATGAAATATTCTTTAATGGCTCATAAAGATTAAATTCAAAATCCTCCTGTAGTATCTGATTCATCTCACTCACCAGCCTTATTTCCTATCACTCCATTCCCTGCAACTGCGCACTTACATCTTAAAATGGAAGTCCCCCAAATCTGTAACAAACACTATGTCCCTTCCCAATGCATTCGTATGCAGTAGCCTTTCCCTTCAGCATCTGACTTGACTTCTATTATGCTTTGTAAACTTAGCCTTTGTCACTCCTCCTTTTCGAGTCCTTACTCCAGTTTATGAAAAATGCTCCTACTTATTTTCCTGTAATACCTAATGGCTATCAGTAAAATTTATCACACTTTCTTTGAATTGTCTATTTACTTATGTATCTCCCTGACCAAACTATATGTTTCATGACGCCAGGTAGAGGTCTGTGTACATTTTCAGCTATAAGTGCCTGAAATATATGAACTATGATTATTTACTTTTATAACCCAAGAGCGTATTAACACAATAACCCAAGAACTTAACACAATTAGCCTTTTAGGTAGTTATTGTCCAGTAAAAATATTTGGATGTATGAATAAATAAAAGGATAAGCAAATACTCATCTCTAAGCCAAACTCTCATCTTTAGTCCTTTTCTGATCATCTTTTAAGCACATTACAAATGTTAATTTCTTCTCCTAATTGTTTTTGTGGTATTTAAATCCAAGTACATGGTAAAGTTTACTAGCGGAGACTTTTCTTTACTTAATATTAATATTTTATGAGGTCATAAACAGCTAATAGTCAGTGATTTCTACTTTAGATAATCTTCCTCTCCTGAGCTGAACCAACCCAAATGAAGATCAATGAATTACCTAAATTGTCCACATCTCTGTGCCAAATTTAAATGATATTTTTATTAAAACCATGCTGTTCTACTCATCTACCGTGCAGGAGATTAAATTATATAAAATTTTCTGTATCTTGCCATATTCAACTTTTACAAGTAACCCTGTCCAGAGTTCTCAAAATCACAGTGAAAGAAGTTGAAAATTAAACAGGCTTCTGTTTTTCATCACAGAGAACTATTCAATCACTGTTCAATTGGCTCATACTAAGAGAAGACTAAAATATTAGTAATATAATACTAATATCTATGCTGAGATAATTGAAAAGAATACCAACTTTTTGCTATCAGTATGATAAGTAGTTTTCATATTTAAAACACTGCCTTTAAATGGCTTCAAAGAAGGGGCTAGCCAAATGACTAGAATATTGGCACTTTTAGCCCCACTTCACAACCAATAGGGAAGATTGATTAGGCAATCAGTTGTGCCTAAGTAATAGAATCTCAGTAAAAACTTTTGAAAAACCATGTACAGGAGCCAACAGGTTGGTGAATACAAGAAAGAATAAGGAGGGAGGCATGTCAGGAGAGGGCAGGGAAGCCCTGTGTCTCTCCCTTTTTATGTATCTCTTTCATTTGGCTGTTCTCAAGTGGTAACCTTCATAATAAAACTGCAAGCATAGTATAGAGCTTTCTGGAGTCTTATGACTGATTCTAGTAAATTTTCTAACTTGCAGAGGCTCTTGGGAGTTCCCATATTTATAGTTAGCTAGGCAAAATCTGTGTTAGTTGGGGATACCTGAAATTTTAGGCTGGCATCTGAAGTGGTGACAGTCTTGAGAAGCTGAGCCCTACCTTGTGGGTCTGTGCTAACTCCAGATAGTAAGTGCCAGAATTGAATAAAATTTAAGGACGCCCAGCAGGTGTCAGAGAGTTAGTGATGAAAATGCTATATACCATTAGGGCATGTGGGTGGCTCAGTTGGTTACGTGCTCGACTTTGGCTCAGGTCACGATCTTATGAATCGTGGGTTTGAGCCCCACAGAGGGCTCAGTGCTGACATCTCAGAGCCTGGAGCCTACTTAGGATTCTGTGCTTTCCTCTCTTTCCACCCCTCCTCTACTCGTGCTCGCTCTCTCTCTCAAAATAAATAATCATAAAAAAAAGAAAATGCCGTATATCATTAAGCTATTGAAGTTGAGCTTCTGTCACTTGGAACTAAAAACAACCTGACTTTTGATCATTCATAATTTACTGTTAATATAAACCCTTTATTTTACTTTTTAAGGGCATTTCTATTTCATCCTTCTGTAAGCTAAGATCCTTTATGAATCACACACTATTTTAAAAAATCTTAATGCTCTGTAGTGTTGTTTTAAAATCATTTGTTAAACTTAGTTTCTCCTTTTGAAAACATTTAAAAAGACACAATGATCATAATGTTCATTATATTGAGAAAAAATGACAACCATCAGCAATGTTTTCATTGTTGTCTTGGTTTTGTTTTCATATTCACACAAAACTTGTTTGAGTTGCCCAAAATCTCTCCTTGACCAAATCTTATTCGGGCTCTCCTCTACTCCTTTTGGGCTCCAGTGTTGTTCTCTGCCTTGTTCAATTTTGGCAAGAATCTTGCTAAGTCTGTCTATTTGGAATCCTTCACCCTACATACCTAATCACTCTTGATGTATAACCAAGTTCCTCATCCTCCCCCATTCCCCAGGAGATGTCTGATCATCTTGGCCTACCTTGGATAAGAATGCTGTTAAGTCGGTTTAATCGGAATCCGCTTCTTACCTTTGATACATCCTTTTAGTCATTTTCCATTCACTGACCTCCACCCTACCCCTTGGCTATAAATTCTAACGTGCCAGCATAATATTTGGATGTGAGTTCAATCTCTCTCCCCAACTGAAAGACTTCACTACAGTCGTCTGTAAGCCTATTGTTATACCCACCCTTGGATACAATCTGCTTCACTGTCTTCAACAAGTGTCATGAATATTTTTTGGTCTTTAATAGGGGAACTTGACTTGTATTACTTAATGATCAAGTGAAATAAATGTACAGACTGGCAAATCCAGCAAAGTGCAGTCTCATGGCTCCTTGGTTAATATGGATAATGATCTATATGAAAAACATAAGAATATGTCTAAGAAGTATTATAAGTCCAAGACCATTCAACACACCTTGTGGGATTGCAGTGAGTTCCACATGCGGCGATGACTAACGAAGCACTGATCCATATTCACACACCCATGCAAAGGCCTTATTTTCACTGCCTTTGCTGTGCACTTCTGTGCTCACCTGTTCTAGTTCCTACCTTCTCTACACAAGTTGTGACTTGCCAGTGCCAAATTACCTCTCCTGAAGTTGCAGAGAGCAACACTTGGGAAGGTAGTCCGGAAAAAGACTGACTTTTTACTATCATACTAACAAGTACACACATTGCCTGCGAATGGGGAGTGTGTGTTTTAACCTGTAGGCATTATGTAAGGAAAATGCAATGGTGTCTCATTAGAATCATATGCAGTATTTCAGGGATCCCGTTTTTTCCTTTCTCCTTCCAATTGCAATTATCCTTCTGTTTCTACTTTCCTTCTTTTCTCTTTCTCAAAATCACCATATAATTAATGTCTTGCATTTCTTTTTCCTTTTTCCTTCCTCCTTTTGTCTCCTCCAACATCCTTTTATAACTTGATCTCATCTCTTTCTTGCGTCATCAAAGCCAGGATTGTCTTACTGCTTTTCTAATAATGCTACGGCATTTGAAACGTATTTGATGTGTTTGAATATTGTATACAAACCATACATCTGCTGTGTACAGCACAGTTTCCAATATCCCTGGGAACACAGTGGTTTTGTTTTATTTTTTTTAAAGAAATTCTGTCATATTAAAAGGAAAAACAATATCATCAATCATAGGAAGCAGACCTGCCTACCTTTGCAGCTACATGACAAAAATATCTCTGTGCACATCTTTTCTTTGTACCTACCCAGCAAGGAAATTCACCATATGCAATTCTGGAAACTCTACTTTTTATTATTTTAGTTGATTCATTTTTCAGACTCTGCTTTTAGTTTCCTTTTCATTTATCCACTTTAGTTTTCCAGATTATTATTCTCATTCAATGACTGAATAATTAAATTGTCTCTGCAAATTATTTTATTACCTCAACTCTACATTTCTATAATGAAACTTGTTCATTTACTTGCAGAATAAAAACAAAAACAAAAACAAAAACAAAAACAAAAACACCCTAGGGCTCGTTTCCTTTCTGCAGGTGGGGCAGTCTGGTTATTAGTATTTGAGGGTTAAATAGTAATACTTTGTAGTGTCTTCCTAGACAGGAGACATGAAAATGGATATTCTCTTCCCCAGGTTGTTTTTTTGTCTTCTCTCTTCCTGGATAACAATTCAAAAGTTTAGCTCTTTGATATAGGTTGGATCCAACAAATCCTACATGTTGATGGATTGGGAAAAACTTAATTTGTTATCTCTCTGCTTTTGTCTCTATCTCTGTCTCTCTTTCTCTGTCTGTTTCTGTCTCTTTCTCTCTCTCTCACACACACACACACAGATGAAGGATTCAAGTTTTCTCTGTGCGGGATATCTTTCATTTACCCGTGCAGATCTACCCCCATACTCTTCCCTTCTTCTCTTTCTGCCCTGGACAGCTCACCTACACAATAGGCTTTCTTGGTCTAACTTCTGCTTAATTTAAACAAATGTGGAACCCTTTTAGGAGATCAGAGGAAAGAAGAAGAGAGATAAGAACCTCACTTTTTATAAGGACATATTAAGCTGGGTAGTCTTGCCCTTGAAAGTCGACCTATCCACTCTGTTCTCCCTTTCTTATCGTAAAAATCATGATCTCTTCTTGGTCTTCAGGCTGAGGGTTGGGAATAACTTCCTGTTATCATCCATGGGGTAGTGCACTGTTCCTTGTGATTGTTCAGTCCTCTGCCGCACCTTTGTTAATATCTCTTTACTAAATTCTCTTCAAATTATCTTAAGTTGACCCTTTATTCCTGTAAACTTGACTGATTTATTCCATCTAAAAATTATTTCTAAGAAAAGTTACTATTGATATTATAAGTCCCTATAAAAGCTCTATGCATTTACCAAATGACTTCATTTAGTGCTAATGCTGAATTCTTATAGAAGTTACCCCACAATCTTTACAAACAGAATAATAAAAGCCAACAGACTTTAACATGGACTTAATCAGAAGCATATGTTTTGATCATTGCAAGGGTTGACTGTCAAGTTTATAAAAGATCCTTTAAGAAATACATTAAATGGTTACCTTGTGTAGATTATCACTAGCAAATGGATACTTTAGGCTTGCATTAAAATGTCCAGAGCCAGAATCAAATCAAAAAGTGCTGCACTATCTCCAACGACTTGAATAGATGTGAAGATGTGCTCTGGGAAAATCGTATTACATGATTCAAGTGGCTTTTGTTATAGCAAGATTCTGATGTCAAAGATATATGTGAAAACTTGGAAAAAACTTCCACTAAAACGTGAGAATAGAAATAAAATATCAATTCTCAATAAATGATTTTATTATACATACTAATTAAAATATATATGTATGTATGTTTAATTGATAAATAAATATCGTAAGATGACATTTAACCATGCCAAGAATATCTTTAAGACTTTGTTCAAAATCCTGAATTTGAAAAATATTATGCATTGAAAAAATGAAGCTCAATTTACAACCACTAACAATTAGGCATATCAGTTCTTTCTCTTCCAAAAATACTTCCTCAATGAGTTTTAGACTCATAACTAGGGATAGGGTTAGGGTTAGAGGTCAGGGGTAGAAGTTAGTTTTTGTTTGTTTGTTTATTTTCTTTCCCTTGATTTCCCATCTCTAGGAGAGGGCTTGTGAGCTGTGTCCCTTCCAATGTATTCCAATGCTACTGGCTGAATCCAAAGGTACAAAATCTTACATGAAGTGTTGTTCACAGCACAACTGTCTGGGTTTTGCATGATCCATGCTGATAATACAGGGATATTGGGTAAAGGCTCTGCTGGTATTAGTGGTTAGGGTTAAAGTTAGGGTGAGGATCGCACGTCCTTCTTAGACCTCCGGCACTGTCTCCTTCTTGTCTCCGCTCTTTATTTTCCCCTTCACCTACCACTTCCCAGGCTTTACCATCTCCAGCTTTAACTTGCATTGTTTCAATTCTGTTCTCAACATTCTTGGTTAATTAAAGATGTAGTGTGCTTATTTTATTAATATTGAATTCCTCTCTTCTCTGAGTTCCAAATCCAATATTTATATCTAATTTTGTAACGAGTCTTCTGAGAAAGAGTGTTAGGAGTGCTTACTTTTCACGAATTGAGTTTTTACTAAGCTTGTTAAATTATAAGATGTGGTAAATAGTGTCACGTTCGAAGTTCTATTTGTGCCCATATTGATTAGCATGCTGGCAGCATGGAGGAGCCTAGCTTAGTAAATTGGTTAACAAAATATTACTCCAAACTTTTTCTCTTACTGTCAGAGCAACATCAGATATCATGCTTGAAACTCTAATTACCTTATATCACATCATCTGACATTTTTCAACCTTAAAATAGGTTAATACAACCTTAAAATAGGTTTAATAAAATAGGTTTATTACAATATGTAAGTGTCCAACTAAAACATCTAGTTAGTTCTTCTTACCACTGGAAATAGTAATAATGAAAATGCTTTTCACATTCATTACATGAATGTTTAAAGAACATGAAATTGGGGTGCGTGGGTGACTCAGTCAGTTAATCACCTGACTCTTGGCTTTGGCTCAGGTCATGATCTCATGGTTCATGGGTTCCAGCCTCGAATCGGGCTCTGTGCTGACAGTGCGGCGCCTGCTTAGGGTTCTCTCTCTCCCTCTCTCTGTGCCCCTCTCCTACTCTCTCTGTCTCTCTCTCAAAAATAAATAAATTAAAAAAAATAAAGCACATAAAAATTGAAAATTAAATATATGTCCCTGATGCCATAACTCAAAGTAGTCTTCAGTGAATCACAGAATATTTCAAATACGGCAAGAAATCTGGAGGAGGTGTTTGTATGGTGAGTCCCAGGAGCTCTAACATTCAGCTTTGTTCCCAAGTTTCCAAATGCAGAATTTAAGACCAAAGGAGAGGTAGGAGATTGTAGAGGGCTGGGGGATGGCCTCAGAAGATTCAGTAGCAGAGAAGACACCATTCACATTTTGGTAAATGCTAACCTGGACATCAAAAGTACACTCACTTAAGAGGAAAACACATTCCAGATGATGCGGAGCTGATAAGAAAATCACTAGACATTTTCAGTAAAATGAAAATGTATGATCAAGGCTGATCTTTTGATGGTAAATGAAAGTGGAATAGAAAAAGCATCTTTTTCTTTTTTTCTTTCTTTCTTTCTTTCTTTTTTTTTTTTTTTTAGAAAAAGTGTCTTAAGATAGTTCAACAAATTTCTTGGTGTATCGTTTTAATTGTGGTCATGATTCATATCTAATGGAGAATGACAAGAGCGATGCATGGGAAAAAATTATATCACTATACAGGAATAGGTTTGCACTTTATTCCTGATCATTAGTAAATGAAAATAGAACAGTTGTATACTACTAAAGCAAAAATAACTAATACCATAAGCAAAGCAAACAAACAGGAGCAATAACAATAAAAAACTGATATCAAGTGTATTTCCAAATCCTCCTAATCAAACAAATGATAGTGATTCAAGTAGAAATAACTAGTAGTACTTGAACCTTAGAAAAAGGAATGGTAGAATCATCATGCATTTACTTTATTTTAATTCCAAGTGGATTCCTGAATATCTGTCTATAAAATATTTTCTTTAGTGATAGTGGTTTTGCTGCTACACAGTTCTTCTCCTCTGTGCATAGTCACACCACGTAAATACACAAAACATGTCTATTATTTTACTTTCTGCATCGACTTCTCTACCAGCATTTTTCCTATGCAACATTCCACACAATGTTCTAAGATACAGATATGTCCTAAATTGTATCTATTTTAGAGCAGGTAATATTCTCTTTTTAGATTGGCAATTTATAACAAAATTGATCTGCACTTCATTAAAACATTTAATAATGTGAAGATAAGTAGAGAAAAAATAGGTTATACCAGGAAAGTGGAGATATCAGAAGAGTAATTATCATGCAAATTATTTTCATGACAATGAAGTTCATAATAATTCTCTTTCTTCTACGGTTGTAATAATGATGAAATAAGATAATGGTCAAAAGCACTTAGAAAAGCATTTGTACTTAGTAAATGCTCAATAAGAGTTAGCTATTAGCGTTCTCATTATTGTTATTGTTAGTCTCATATTTACAGCACTTCTTGGGCTGCTTTCATCCATTTATTTAGAAGACATACATTGAATACCTACAAATTGTCAGGCACTATATTAGGGACTAGTGAAGTTCCTTAGTTCATGAAGATATAAGGACTTATAAGGCAACAAAGTATGATAAGTCCTATGAAAGGGGAAGTACAGGGCACCAGGAGAGTACAAATGAAGGCCACCCAGATGGGATGGGGGATGAGGGCTGTTGTGGAGTGAATAAATCAGAGAATGGTTTTCACATCAAGTGAAACTAAGCCATACACCATATGACTAACCCAATCTCTCTTTCTCCTAGTCTTTCGTATCCCATTTGACTCTAGAGCCTTGATGTTATTAGACTCTGATAAGTGAGCATTCAGCTGCAGTAGATACAGTCAGAGTTCCTGCACAAACACAGATACCCATCAGAAACCTGGGTAGAGAGGCCAATTGACTAGAGAGGAGAGACAAGGGCAATTTAGCCTATTTTGCCTGCTTCAGTTTCTTTTGGCAATGCTGCACGCTTATTTTTTTTTAATGGCTGTCTAGACAGAAATGAGATAAGGTTGATTATAAGAAGAATATAAATGAACTTTTCAGTGCTTTTATTTTAAAAGCTAACAACATTGAGACCTATTAAGGACAGTGTGACAAGAGAAAGGCTTTGATGTAAAGAAAAAGAATGTTCCTGAAGAATATGATATAGGAAAAAAAATCTACATAAAGTATCTTGTTTTTCCACTAATGGAGTTATACTTCAACAGAAAACAAAAGAAAGAAAAAGTTACCAACTTAAAGAACAATTTCATGTACATGAATTTTTGAAAACACATTAAAGATATTTGAAATAGTAAAATGTTAACAATTAACCATATTCCTTTGAATATGCCATTCCCTTCAAGGGCCATTATAGCTATGGAAGAAATTCATTGATATCAGAGTGTTTTAATATGTCATTTGCTACATTAGACCTACCTTAGTCATGATTTTCACAGAATATCATTATAGCACATAATCTATTAGAAAAATTTTCCTTATAATATGCAATATATAAAAACAATCAAGAAACTATTCTAGTAAGTGTGATTATCTCATCAAGATAATGTTAAATATTTATGGAACTAATAAGGTCCAAAGTTTTCATAAATTTGCAGTTTCTGTTCTATTCCAAACAATGAAACAGTTTGCATACTATATCCAGGACTATCGATTTATATTTTTTTATTGTACTGCTGCTACCATATGTATTTAATATTTCTTTCTAATGTTTTCCTTCTTTTTTTCTTCTCTTTGTTTCTTCTTTTCTTTCCTTCTTTCCTTTCTCTCTCTCTCTCTCTCCCCTTCCTTCCTTCTTCCTTCCTTCCTTCCTTCCTTCCTTCCTTCCTTCCTTCCTTCCTTCCTTCCTTCCTCTCTTTCTTTCTTTCTTTCTTTCTTTCTTTCTTTCTTTCTTTCTTTCTTTCTTTCTTTCTTTCTTTCTTTCTTTCTCCAGTTATAAGGAACTAGAACATTACAGAAGACTAAATATCTGGGGTTGATTCATTCTCTCCTTTTCATTAATGTTGTCTTCACTTCCTCCAGCACTTATCTATCTCTCCATTTACTACAAGTGCCTTATTCACCCTTTCTATTAAGTGGAAGGAGAGCAATTTATTTCTTCTAATACACAAGCACTTGAAGAAGTGTGAAGTGGAAAATGATTTGTATACAATATGAGTATCCAGGTTTTGGTTAACACATTAATTATTGATTCACAGATGATCCTAAAAGAAATTAATGTTTTAGTCACATATCCTCATCTATAAAGCTACTATCTCACAAGGTTGAATAAACAATCATTTTATACAATGTAAGTGAAAGTGCTTAAAGATTGGTTAAGTATAGGATGTTGTTTACAGTACTTCCGGTAGGCACTGTAATATGGCAGCAAAGTTTTGAAACATTACTATATTTCTTTCTTGTATTTCCCGATCCACTTAGGTCTCCTCTTCACCCTGCTCCAGTCTCCTAAATCAGGCAGTAGTCAAGTTATTCAAAATCATGATGGAATATATGTGTTCAAAATTAGAAGAAATAAAGATTTCTTGAGTTTCAGATTTTGAAAGATTAGGCCTTAGGAGCAAAAACAATTGGACTTAAACAAAAGAATTGGAAAGAAATATGAGGGGGTATAGGGGGAGATAAGACACAGCACAAAAAGAAAATCTATGGGTAGGAAAGAGGGCTAATTATCTGCTGAGTCACCAGAAGAAAGAGAAGTTCCAGTGATCTTGGAGGAACTCTGTCTGAGTAGCTTCTGGGGCTCACAAAAGCCCCTAAAACAGACAGGGCAACATGTTCAGTCTAGGAAGAGAGAATCTTA
The DNA here is from genome assembly GCA_030068075.1 of Paguma larvata. NCBI lineage: Eukaryota > Metazoa > Chordata > Mammalia > Carnivora > Viverridae > Paguma > Paguma larvata. The sequence goes on from CM057824.1 coordinate 115,984,853, forward strand.
GGTGGCCCATCAGAGTTTCTGTGGTTTCCATTCTGGCTTAAGAGCTGCAGGATGCTACCATAGGCCTGGATTGTTTGTATCATGGAATACACAGTTTTATAATATGAGTATTATATACATATATACATATATGTCTATGAATAATGCCTATAATATATATCGGTGATTTACCTCAGCTATGGAATAGGATAGAAACTATCAAGTTTTCCATATATTTTTGTGCATTATTTCTTATAGTCTCTCCCGTCTCAGTTAATGAAAAAGGCATCCCTCTAGTGCATAGGCCGATGCCTTGTAGAAGTCCTTGATTCTTTTCCTTTATCTTTCATTCTGCTTCCAGACTATGAAAAACTTCCACTGGCTATCCTTTGGAATCAAATGCAATTTCTTCTTACCACCTCTATGCTAGCACAAAGTAAAAGCCACCATTCTCTCCTTTCTAACATATTGTATTAACATATCCACCCCCCCCAACTCAGCAATTAGAATTGTCTTTTAAATGCATAAGGCAGATCATGTCAGCCATCTGCTGAAAATCCTCCAAATCTTTCCCAATGCACTCTGTAAAAGTTAAATCTATAAGCTAGCCTACCAGCCCCTATGCAACCAGGTCTTGTCACTCCTTGATTTCATCTCTCCTCTCCATGTCTCATATCCTTTCTTTCTACCCATACCAGATATCCTTACTCTTTCTTAAGCAGCAGTATATTCCTGCCTCAAAGCTTTGCCTCTGGTCTCATTCTTTATTCTGTGCTCTTCTGCCAACATTCTCCCGGTAAGCTCCCTTGACATCCTCAGTCTGTCCAAATGTTACCTTATCAATACCTCCACCTATGGGCAAGGCATGTCCAACCTCATTCCCTGTCTTCTTTTCACAATACCAATCATCTTCAAATGTAACTATATTGTTTTCTTGTTTTGCCGTGTTGTTTGTCTTCCCACACTAGGATATGTGTTCTGAAAGTATGGATTTTGTCTCTTTTCTTCCTGGTATACAGCAGTTAAACAGAAGCACCTGAAACACAGCTTAGTCTACTGTCAGTGCCTAATAATTCTTTTATAAGTTAATGAATAAGTATGGACTCTAAGCTACTTAAAAAATATTCTTTTATTAATGTCCTTTTAAAATTATGTCTTTTGACTTAAAGCATTTCTTCCTTTTTTAACTCACCTGGAATATTTTAATAAATGCTTTCGAATCTCTCTTCAGGTGATTTTAGTCTTTTTGTTTAAATTGCCTCCACTCTTGAGCTGCCTTGTTGTGCTATTCAGTGTATGAATTCTTGTGTTTGTGTCTGTGAGAGTAAGACTTGCAGAATATTCCACAAATACAAGGAAGGTTGTGAATTCCTTTTATACCAGGATCAATAACCATCTGAATTGGACAGATTAAATTAGCCACAGGCTGGTTCGGAGGCATGAGGATAGATGGACAGCTTCGGTGAGTCTCTTGTAGTTCTATACAAAGTGTTTGTTAAAGTTTCAATGAGAAAAAAGGCACTAAAATGCAAAGGTAAACATTCTGCTCTAAAGTGATAGAGACAAATGGCCTTCTACAGCACAAACCTTTTCAGAGATGGTGTAGATCATCAGCATTATGTTTTTGTGTTGCCTGTGAAAAGGATATGTGGAGAAAGGCGCTACTTGAAATTCAGTTCCAATAACATGTTGGCCGAAAAGCTGTGCTTCTTAGTAAATCCAACCAAATACACTGACATTTTCAGAGTGCATCTGATACATTTCAATAATTAATTCTTAAGTCAAGAAAGAGTCAAGAAATCAGATGAAGAAGCACAGTAGTCTGAAAATTGCCAGTGGTAAGGTAAAAAAAAATCAGCCATAGATAGAACCTTTTCAAGCTGAAAAGAGGTCAGTGGGATACCACTGGGAACAGGGATGAAGCTTCAGGGGTTTTTATTATTGTTATTTACATAAATCACCCAGAGAGTAATGCGAGCTGCTCAGGCCATAACTTTGCAAAATTGGTAGACTCGGAAAAAGAAAAATGCAATCACATAGTAGAAAGAACTAAATCAATGTAGGATGTATATAACAAGCAGACGGAGGAAAAAATCTCAGATGGAAATATATTCTCTTTTAAAGAGAACAGATTGTACAATGATGGCGCTGAATAGGAAATTAAGAAGTACTCCAACACTCCTCCATCAGAAAGTTTTATCTACATTCTATAGATGGTCTTTTTTTTTTAAATTTTTTTAATGTTTATTTATGTTTGAGGGAGAAAGAGAGACAGAACATGAGTGGAGGAGGGGCAGAGAGAGAGATACAGAATGTGAAGCAGGCTCCAGGCTCTGAGCTGTCAGCACAGAGCTCGATGCGGGGCTCAAACTCACAAACCATAAGATCATGACCTGAGCTGAAGTCGGACGCTTAACTGACTGAGCCACCCAGGCGCCCCTGTAGATGGTCTTTATCTTCAGATCAAAGGGTGCCGCTGGACTGCCAAATGGAACGCTGGAATTATATGTGTAGTTGAATACTTTTTAATGTGGAAAATAGAGAAGACATCAGGCATCCTATAATTGCCATTGAGGAAAAAAATAACATAATTTCAAAGCATCTGTTTTTCAAAAATATTTTTCATGATATCTCAGGTTATGTTTCATTTCTGCTCCTAAATAATTACTGCCTCAAATACTATCAACCAAAACCACAAGGAAAATAAAATTTATAATTTAAGCCACTGACAGTTCATTTAAAAATACCAGTTCCACTTAATTTATCATCTATTTCTTAAGGGTTTATCATGTGCTTTTGAGAAGGGAGAGACAGACACAACTAGATCACTATATTAATAGTGGGTTTCAACACAACGTCTTAGGAAAGGATAACATGTGTAGAAAGATATGCATGCATAATGTCTATAGCATGCTTTGTCAGGTAAAAGTCACACACTGAAACTAAAAGAATACCTCTACAGGCAAATGTCTATGAGTTGTCATAGAACCCTGGATGACATTATCATAATGCTAGTTCTGATCAGTGGCCAGAGCCTCTAACAAGGAAAATAAAATAACAATATACTGTATACTCTTGTATTCTATAATCTGGTAATAGGAAACGAGACATTGTTAGATAGCCACTACACAAAGTCCTTTATGTTCTTAGCTGCTAGACTAGTGCTTAACACAGAATAGGTAGTTATTGGAAAACAAAACAAAAAGCAAAAACATCTCTTATATCCCTGAAGAATTTTTAACAAGTAATGATTTGTAAAAAGGAGTGTTTTAGATTTAGAAATTCACTGCATGCTTTCTTATAATTCAAATGAATTATGAAACGGTAGTTTCCAATGGTCTCTCTTGTCTACGGGCAGCTTTTTAAGAAAAGTAAATCATATGTACTTTCCTTCCCATTTTATTTTCTAAGTGAGTGAAAGAGTAACATATACAACTCAAAAGAGTGGAGTAACAAGTATATTTGGTTTCTTAAATCTCAGCTTGAATAATATAAGGTGATAGTGGCATAGAGAATTTTCCATATGTGACATAACTTGTTATTTAGCAGTGAAATATGAGTCACTCTATTTTTTAATCCTGGGGAAAATAAATTATCTAAGACAAGAGCAATGGAATTTGCACTAATGCACTTAACATTTATATGGCAAGGTTTCAAAAATATAAACAGGACAGCTATTGGCCAGAATTATATCTCCTTATGATGAAATCAGTGGTGATTCTGAAAGATCTTAGATGCTCACTCAGGTCAAGTGGTTGAAGAATTTCAACCTTTTCTTTGCTTAGGGCTATTAATTCTTACAATAGGACTGGACAAAGTACATGCCAGGATCTAATTAAGTCTGATAACTGATACTAAATATCTCAGTAAACAACTGTTTGAGAGGCACATAGAAACATAAAGCTGCCTGCCAATTTGTAGAAAGGGGAAGGAGAACTCTTTCCTGGACAAGAATTACTGATGAGTATTTGTACTATTCTGGAAAAAGCTGCTAGATCAGGTGAGTAAGAGCCGAGCTCTGAATATAGAGAATATGATTAAAGAAGGAGCATAGAGATTAACATTAGTTGTAAGCAATCAGTGCTGAGAAAATTCCAAGCTGCTTCAGAGAGCCAGAAGGACGTTGGCTCCCAGTACTTCTTGTTAGGGTGTGGGGCAAATTCCTTGTGGAGGAAAAGGAGGATTCTTCTCAGGGAGTCAGTTGATGCCATAGGGACTTGAAACTCTTAAATAAGGATATGAATTGTTATGGTAATATAACAACAACAACTGCAGCAGCAGCAGCAGTAGCAGCAATAGGGAACCTGGTGGTAAACTGCTCTACTGATACAAGAAGAAAATGATTATGGCCTCATTCCTCAGAGTTGCAAGAAGAAAGACGGAAAGAAAAGGAAGTCAAGAAAAAAAAAAAGACAGAATAAAAAAGTAGTGTAATTGACAATGATAACACAAGTGCCAAAGTAAAGCAAAAATTAAAGTCTTTCAGATAACAAACCTGAAGAATAGTCTCTATAGATTGAAATAATGGTGACTTATGGCAAACCTTTAGAATTAATGTAAAAAATGTTATTTGATCCCCACACTGTCAAGAAGACTGCATTATACCTGATTTATTACTGAAGCTATTGGATCAAATGCTATAACAGCTTTGCTTGGGAAAAGGCATGCAAACAGAGTATACTGTTTCCCTATTGGAAGAGTAAAACATTTTCTAAGACCAAGTGAGTAGGAATAACACTTTTTCGGGGGGGCTGGGGGGAATTACACTTTCTATCTAAAGATATCACAAATGATACAGACTAGTTTATCAAAGTTCTTAGAAAATGAAATGTGATCAATTTGGTTATCTGTTCCAACTAAATTCCAACTCGAATGTGTATATGATTAATTTCTTTCCTTTAAGGTGTTTGACCTTGATATTAATTGTATTGGGCTAGTCTTTAACATCGAATACTATTATTCATAGCAGATTCGTTTCCAAGTAAAACTAGCTGATTAATCTAAGTCCATTTGCAAGAGTTAGAATTACATTTTTTTCATCTCATATCAGAGATCACATCTGTCCTTTGCATATGAGTCTCAATAACATAAATATGTTTTGAATGTAGGCTTGGGTGTCACATTTCATAGAATTTGATAAGAAGAATTCACATCATATTTTTAAATTTTGATTTTCTGACATATCTTTGTTGTTTTTTAAATTACCAATAATGGATTGTTTCAAGTTTTATTCATACTTGGACAATTGTTTAAATTTTATCTATTCCAGTGCTTTCTCACCTGTAACTATAAATGCTTTGATATTCAAAATTAAAATAGGTTCATTATCTTTCAAAATAAAAGCACTTTCTGACATTGTATTCCCCACAATGAATGCAACTTGCATTTTATATGCTTTTTCAATAATTTTATTGTCATCTTATTCATTTTCTAGCCACGTTATTATTTCCCCTTAAATTACTTTTTTATCTTCCTCAATTATATGCCCAAGTTAATTTCAGATCTGTCATTTATTTTTGTACAAACTATTGATGAAGCTGAAGCAGTTATATAATTTTAAAAGTAAACAAATCTCATCTCTTTTGTTTAAAACTCAGTAACAGAAAATATATCTTAGTGCATTCATCTTTAGAATGAAGTTTTAGAAGTAATAATATGATTGACATCTTAAAATTTATTGTCTCTACTCGAATCCATTTTTAGGTGACGGTTTCCTTTAAGACTACAGATAATTTTTCAACAACAAAAGAAGCATGACTATTCTTTCAAAATTTATTTTGGATGTAACTCGACTAGTCAAATTTTATAACAGGATATATAAACTGATAATGCAACTTTCTATTCCATTTTGCTATACGGAAGTCAATGATAAATGGGATAATCTTGGGCAAAATTGTAATGTTTATTTTCTTGGGGAAAGGTTTTGCAAAAATCATGTATGGTCTTTCAAAATTAGATTATAAACATACTCATTTTTGCTGCTACATATAGTTTATTTTAAATCATTGAGCCTGATACGTATGTCTGCTGAGATTTCAGTTTTGATTCCAAAATATAAAATATACTATCACTATTTTTGGCTAGTGAGCTACACATAAATTCAATAAGTATTTTGGAAATTAATGCACAAATAATTAAATGTTAATGAATTAGTGTGTTACTAAATGCATTCCCAGTTGCGAGATTTTAAAATAGAACAATTGCGGTTTATAAGGAATACTTTCTTTCTGTAGATCTCTTATTAGGTCATGGGTATATGTGTTTTCTTTTATTTTATTTTAAGCAATCTCCTGAAAATGACTAGGACTTCTAAAATCTTATGATCATTGAGATAGTTATGGAAGAAATGCTCATTAAACACTTATTTTGCTGTAATAGAGTCACACTATCATGCTGAAATGACTCTTGGCCATGGCAGATATATTAAATAAGATTTGAATGTGAAAAATCCCAAAGCATTGGTTAACCCTCCAAAAAGCTTGTAAGGAGTTTTAAAATCTACCTATGTATCTATCTACAGCTGTATAACCTCATTTCACCTAAATCTAAATTAATTCCTTAAGTTTGTAACAAAGAAATTATTTCATGCATGAAGATTAACTTTTTATTTGCAGAGAAGTGAATTCAAAGTGTTTAATGAGACAGACATCAGATTGCATACAAGCATATATCTCTAGTTCTAGAGAAACCTATATCTTTATATACACAGATACTATCTCTCTAATCTCTCAGCTTCCATTTGAATACACTACCACAAATTAGTTGTACCTACCATTGTGACTATATATTATTGGGATTCCAAACTCTGGTTAAGGAGCCAAGACATTTGACAGCTTTTCCCAAGATGACTTCTGGCTGAGCTGGAAAATAATTACTTCATGAACTATTTGGTGATTGTTCAAGCCAAACAGTATTCTTGCCTTGTATCTAGACAGCATATTTAAGTGAACTCCAAGCCAATTAGATGATTACCGCATCTTGAAGAAAAGATTTCATAGAAATAATTTGGTACCCTACTCTGCCAATAAGGTGCTTCTGTTTGGCCAGGATGGGAAAATACCTAAGTAGTGAGATAAATTAATAAACCTTTTGAAGCATATGCCACACATATTATTTCCACTTCAATGTGACTAAAATAACCTCAAATTGAATTCTAGTCAAAAATCAAATTTATAAGTAACCTTTAATCTGCCATATCCAAAATTGATCCAACCAGTACATATATAATTAAGATGTGCATTTTTTATGACTTTTAGTGTGTTTTTCTGACTTTTCTTGAAATAATAAAGTTTCCTTCCCTTTGGATTATTTATATATATGAAACTTTCCAGTTATTTCAATTATAAGAATCAATAATACACATAAGTAAAATTTTGAGGAAAAGAAAATGTTTCTATTTTTTTCCTGGTAATATGGTTTACAATTTTCCTTTACTTTACATCTGTTCCAAGGTACAACATAAACATACTTTTCTGTGGCTGACATCATGACAATATTAGGACTGTAATTCTAGGTTTTTGCTTTTAGGTCTGCAGTGTTGTTGACAATGAAGAGAAATGAAGAATAATAAAATATTTTAAACCCCTTATAAATATTTAGAGGCACCTATGTAACTCATGGATCAGGGTTCGTTTTTGTTTGTTGTTGTTTGGTTGGCTGGTTGGTTGTTGTTGTTTTTTTCTGCTAAATGTTTCAACTGTATTCTTAAAAGGATTTTTCTATTCTCTCAAATCTATTTCTCCCTGGTGTTACCACTAATTACTCTAGGCCAATCTACTTTTTTTTTTCTTCCAGACTATTGTAACTCTCCAGACAATTCAACTTGTCTTTATGTCATCTATAGTAATCTCTTCTAATATGTTCTTCATGAACATTCAGTAATCTCTTTTAAATTATATGTTTGAAACTATCCCATCATCTCCATTCTTATGTCCATCTAAAACCCCTGAATTGATTTCCATTGTTTTTAGAATAGAGAAAAACATCTGTAACAGTAGCTTCAAGGCTCTGTGTGGGATATTATATATAGAAAACCTCAAAGACTCCACCAAAAACACTGTTAGAACTAATAAACTATTTCAGTAAAGTTGCAGGATACAAAATTAATATAAAAAATCAGTTGTGTTTCTATATGTCAACAAACTATCAGAAAGAGAAATTAAGAAAGCAACCCTATTTATAACTGCTTCAAAAAAAAATAGTTTGGAAAAATTTTAACCAAAGAGGTAAAAGATCTGTGCACTGAAAACTAGAAGACACTGATGAAAGAAACTAAGGGAACACAAACAAATGAAAAGATATTCCATGTTCATGGATTGGAAGAATATTGTTAACATGTTTCCATTATCCAAAGAAATCTACAGATCCAATGCAATCTCTCTAGAAACTCCAATGTCATTTTTTCAGAGAAATAGAACAAACAGTCCTAAAAGTTGTACAAAACCACAGAAGACTTCAAATAGCCAAAGCAATCTTAAGAAGAACAAAGCTGGAGGCATTATGCTCCCTGATTTCAAACTATATTACAAAGCTATAGTAGTCGAAATAGTGCAGTATTGGTATAAAACAGATGAATTAATCAATGGAGCAGAATAGAGATCCCAAAAATAAACCTATACATATGTGGTCAATTAATTTTTGAAAAACAAGACAAGAATATACAATAGAGAAAGGATAGTCTCTTCAATGGTGTTAGGAAAACTGGATAGCCATCTGCAAAACAATGAAACTGGATTACTAATGTGGACTGTATACAAAAAATCAACATGAAACAGACAACAGACCTGAAGCCATAAGATCTCTAGAAGAAAATATAGGAGGTAAGCCTCTTGGCATTGGTCTTGGCAAAGATATTTTGGATTCGATGTCCACTGGTATTTTGACCCTTGCTCCCATTGATTCCTCCACAGAAACTATATTGCCTTTTAGTTGCTTTTCTGACTGCCATTCCCTTGACTTGGGAATTTCTTCCGTCTCTTGTTCACCTACTTAGTTGCTCTTTATTTCTCTCTTGACCATCACTTTTTCCAAGAAGTTATTCCTATGCCTTCTTCTATTAAAGTAAATGTCTCTGTAATCAGATCTCATTATACTATTATGTCACTGTTATGCTCTCTTGTTTCATCTCTCTGTTCAAAATTGGAACCTCCTCCATTCTCTACTCTGCCCACACATTCCTGTCTTAGTCATCTGCTTTATTTTTTTCTTCATAATGCCTACTATGTTGCAATACACTGTAGTGTATAACTTACTTTTTCTTCTCATTGATATATTTGTTGCTCTCTCTGGAACTGTTGGATGAATAAATGAATGAATGAATATGTGAATGCCTCATGAAGTCAAAGCTAAGCAATATTTTTTCTCCCCATTATATATTAACATAGTACAGACATCCAATAAAATTTTATTAAATTAAGAAACATATCTGTCCACTATTTTCCAAGGGTGTCCAGTAAGAAAAAACATAAAATGGATATCATTATTAAAAGGTCCTTCCATGTGCATGAATCATTGGAATGGGCTCAGAACAAGGTCCACATTTTATTTGTTACTAACTATCAAGTCCAGGCTATGCTATTATGCCTTATATAATTAATAACTATTTACACATGTAAATACCAATTTGTTATTTTAAAAGTGTTTTCACATATTATTTTTATATATCATTATAAAACCATCATTATAAATTATTTCTATCTATCATTATAATTCTATGAGGGTAGGTAGTACTGATATTTTTATCCTTACTTTAATGATGCAAAGAGCAAGTAAAGAGCAGATACTAAAACCCAGGTCCTCTGATAAACTTCCCCAAAGCCTTTAATAGTGACTTTGATAGTGATAAATATTTTAAATTATGATGCCAAGGCAAATGATTCTTTTCCACTAAAAACCCATAATGATCGCTCCATCTAATTTGAAGTATAAATTAGATTTTATTTTTAATGTAATTTAATGCTGCATTTTATAGCACTTATCTGGAAACTTCTCCTAAATGCCCAACTGTTAAACATTGATCACTGTATTTCTCCTTATAATAGACTTTTTTTTTCCTGTTTAGAAACCTGTAAGATGCCACGAACCTTGGGATTTTAATTACAGACTTTCTAAACTCCACACAGCAGCTGTACAATAAGCAAATACCAATTTTATTAACATAATAGGATGACATGAACCAACTGAATGAACTGAGTCCCAGAAGATCCTGCCTTTTGGATGAGATGTGCTTAGATAGAATAAAAAATATGACAATGATTTATTTATGATGGAAATGAGGACATAAACTTAAAGTAGCAACACAAACCAATTTCTAATTGCTATACAAAGTTGCACTCTATTTTGGTGGCAAATGAGTTATGTTTATCCACATGTCCACAGGAAAGCCCAAACCTTTATTTGCATTTCAAGAATACAGGAGAGACAAGGGGGGATGAAACTTCATTAAATCAAGAGAAAAATAATATTATTTTAGAATTGTGAATGGAATATCTAGAAAGCTCTCTCTATCCTCACCTACACTAGTTTGTACTGTACAACATGAAGAGGGACAGCTGCACAATAGTAAGTAATAAGACACTCACAGAGCAAATACATGTCAAAATCCCCATACAGTGCAAAATAAACACCAGAAACCACATTAAATGAAGCTTCAGTATAAAAACAAGAAAATTTATCTACATTTTGACCCACTGAATCATCTTACAATAAAATTTTCATGAACACACTCTTTAACCCTGTTACCCTCTTCTGATTTCAGTGTTTCACATTAGTTATGCCTAGAGCTTTTCTAGAACGCTACTCATCTTATTGAGAAACTAATTACCTCCTCACTTTTCCAACAGAGAATAAGTGAGGAGTGAGGATAACATAAGGTGAATGAATGAGAGACCCACAGAAAAATAATTTAAAAAGAATGAGAAACAAGAAGTCTACTGGGAAAATTTTTCCTTGCCAATATTCCCCAGTAGGTAGGTCCAATTTATTTGTTCCTAATGACAACTGATATTCTACTTTACTCCCATTCTCAGCCCCAGTCCTACCTGGGTGGATGGGACTTAGGTAAATATATTTAAATAAATGCATAAGATTTAGGTGAATCATAATATTGATTAGCTTAGTCTGAAATTTTTAGAGGTTTTAATAGATTAAAAGCTAGAACTCAGGAGTCAGTAACTCTGATTTGGAATTGTTGGCTTCCCTCTGATTTTGTGAACTTAAATTTCTAAACTCTTTGCTTTCTTTCTTTCCTTTTCTTCTTTCTTTCTTTCTTTCTTTCTTCTTCCTTCCTTCCTTCCTTCCTTTCTTCTTTCTTTCCTTCTTTCTTTCTTTCTTTCTTTCTTTCTTTCTTTCTTTCTTTCTTTCTTTCTTTCTTATATATTTATTTATTCACTCACTCATTAATTCATTCATTTCCCTCATTAAAAAAATAAAGGTAATAATAGGATCTATCTCAAAGATTTTCATAGGATTAAATTAGAAAACACATATGCAGGAACACCTGCATGGCTCAGCCAGTTAAGTGTCTGAGTCTTGATTTCGGCTCTGGTCATGATCTCATGGTTGTGAGATAAAGCCCTGTGTCAGGCCTGCTTGGTATTCTCCCTCTCCCTCCCTCTCTGCTCCTCCCCAACCCTCTCTCTCTCTTGCAAAATAAATAAATAAATAAATAAACATTAAAAAACAAAAACATACATACAATGTTCAATGTAATGTCTGGCACATAGTAAACACTGAAAATATGAGCAATTATAATTGTTATCCACCTTTTTAAAAGTTAAAAAAAAAGCTTCAGAAATAAATTATATCTTTCAAAACATCATTGCATTATCATATTACCAGTATCTTTGGCAATTTTCCTAGAGAAGTGAGATGAAATAGAAGGTGGATGCAGAAAAAAATCTTCTAAAAGGTACCATCTACAGGCCTTCCATCCGAACCCTTTAGTGAATCCATTATAGAAACACTTTTAAAATCACTTACAAATAGTTCCCTGTTACCTGCAGGAAATACATTCCAGGACTCCCAGTGGATCACTGGAACCACAGATAATACTGAATTCTATATTTACTATGCGTTTTACCAACATGCCTTAAATAAAGGTTAATTTATAAATTAGACCAAGAGATTAGCAACAATATTTATAATAATAAATAAAATACAGCAATAAAATAGAATAGTATTTATAATAGAACTTATAACCGTATACTGTAATAAAAGTTATGTGAATGTGGTTGATCCCTCTCTCATAATATCTTACTGTGCTGGGCTCACTCTTCTTGTGCTGATGTGAGATGATACAATGCCTCTATGATGACATGAAATGAAGTGAATGACTCAGGTAGCATTAGGCTGCTGCTGACCTGACAATACTCAGAAGGAGGACCATCTGCTTCCAGACTAGGTTGACTGCTGGTAACTGAAACCATGGAATGCTAAACTGTGGATTAAGGAAGACTGATGTATTTCTAACATTCCCGACATATTTCCTTAGATCAGCCTTGTGTGGGATAAATAAACCTAAGCTTCAATAATTGTTTCTTGGTAAGTTGATTTTGTAGCTGTTATGCCAGAGTCTGAGTAATTCCTTAGAGTTTTAAATTACTGCTTTTTAATGATTATTTATTTTTGAGAAGGAGAGAGAGAGAGACAGACCAGTGGGGGGGGAGGGGCAGAGAAAGAGGGAGACACAAAATCTGAAGCAGGCTCCAGGCTCTGAGCTGTCAGCACAGAGCCCCGTGTGAGGCTCGAACTCACAAACCGGGAGATCATGACCTGGGCCAAAGTCAGACACGTAACTGACTGAGCCACCCAGGTGCCCCTAATTCCTTATACTTTTAAAATCTAAACATAGCTTCAACCAAAGGAGTTGAGTGATGTTTTCAAAAGAAATCATATATAATCTTATATCTCAGTTTCTTCACATATAATAAAAACAAGTAATTTTTACATTTTAAGTATTATATAAATCTCGCTGTAACATAATTTTCTTAATTTTTTCCTTTAGTCATTGGTTGGGCTTCTTTAATGATATCGTGTATACACCTTGGATTTTAATATTTAAATGTGAAGAAAGAAAAAATAGGGAGCGAGGCAACATGGCGGAGGAGTAGGGGGCTCCAGTATTTCGCTTGCCCTTTAAAGGGGGACGACTGAAACCATTGTCTCTCTCTCAACTCCAAAAATCGGGGGGGGGGGGGGAAGGTGCTAGAGCTGACAAGAAACTAAGGCGAAAACAGACACGGCCCAACTGAACTGTGAGTTTAATCTGGGTCGGATAAAACGAACTCGAACTCGGGAAGTTGAGCTGAGGGGAGGGTGAGCGTCTTCGGAGATAGCTGGGAAAGTGCCGATCGAACAACATCTGAACGAGAGGGCCAGAGCGGGTGAGACTGCTACCATCCAGCCCCTAAATGCAGGGCTTTTGAAGAGAAGTTCAGTGGCAAACAGCAGCAATCCCCGCGCGCTGCTGGGACCGCACCAACCCCGTCCTGAGCCACTGGGACGCGCGCGGGAGGGACTGGCAGCGGGGACGCAGGTGGCGCCGCCTGCGGAGCACCTCTAACCCCGGCACAATTATAACGAAATCGGGGGGTGGCAGACGGCCGTACCACCGCGCCACCCTCGCCCAGCGCCTCCGGGGCGGGCGCGCTGCCGGGACAGGCAGGGGGCACTCAGGCGGCGGCTCCTGCGGAGCACCTCTAACCCCCGCACAGTTACAGCCAAATCGGGGGGTAGCAGACGGCCGCGCCACCGCGCCACCCTCGCCCAGCGCCTCCGGGCACGCACCCTGCCGGGATAGGCAGCAGGCACCCAGGCAGCCCCAGGCGCGGCTCCAGTAAACCACACTAGGCTGGCGTGGGCGGTGGAGAGAGAACAGAAATAAAGGGGCGAATAAAGCCTCCAGGACTGGTGGCGCGGGTCTGGAGAGACGCCATTGTTGTCTCACAAGCCAGGAAGTCACCCCAGAAGCCATCCCTGCAGCAGTGGAGGCCGGACCCGCCTACACTAAACCACGCCCCTCCCAAACTATCAGCAGGAGCGACTGATCCAAGTGGAGATTGCTGCCTGGAGTAACGCCAGTCATTTCTTCTTTTTAAATTTATCCCTCCCTTTCTCATTCCTACCGATCCCCATCCCTGAGCTGGTCATCCAGGGTACTGACTGGCTTAATCATTTTTTTCATTCTTTTTGTTTTTTGTTTTTTTGTTTTTTGTTTGTTTGTTTGTTTTGTTTGGGTTTTTTTTTGTTTTGTTTTTTGTTTTTTGTTTTTTGTTTTTGTTTTGTTTTTTAACCCACTCTTCGAGGACATGTCCTACAACCTCTTCTTTACTTCCCTAGCCCTTTTTCTGGAATAACCAGGCCGTATAAGTTCATCTAGACGACATCGATCTTTATTCCTTTTCCCTCGCACCTGTCCTTATTCTGATTTCTATCAGTCTGGATTAAACCCTTTAGTCGCTCTACCTGGGCAAAGTCCATTTCCTTCTTCTCCCTGCACCAGTCATTATTCTGTCTATATATGCTCTGCCACCAGCACACTACATACCCTGTCCTTAACGTGTAGCTGTTACTTCAGGACATTGCCCTCAGAGAGTCACTTGTTATTTTTTTCTGTTGTGAACTGCTTGTCTGGACCATTTGTTGGTACGTTTGAGTATTTCTGTGTTCTGTGTGTCTGTCAGTTTTCCTTTCCAGGGCAACTTCAAGAAACAACCCATAACACATCCAGCCAAAATGACGAGACGGAAGAATTCTCCTCAAAAGAGTCTACAAGAAGCAGTGACAGCTCAAGAATTAATGAAAACAGATATAAGCAACATAAAAGAACTTGAATATAGAATGTTAATCATAAAACTAATTGCTGGCCTTGAAAAAAGCTTAGATGAATGCAAGGGGTCCCACGAGGCAAAGTTCAAAGACCTTAAAAACGGTCAGGAAGAATTAAAGAAGACATTGGAAGAAATACAGGGGAAACTGGAAGCAGCCACAGCATGGATTGAAGAGGTAGAGGAAAGAGTTAGTGCATTAGAAGACAAAATCATTGAAAAAGAGGAAGCAGATAAAAAGAGAGAGAAGCTGATCCAGGAACAGGAAAGGAGAATTCGAGAGCTGAGCGATGCAGTCAAAAGAAACAATATCCGTATCATAGGAGTTCCAGAGGAAGAAGAGAGAGAGAAAGGAGTCGAAGGGGTTCTGGAACAAATCATTGCTGAGAACTTCCCCAACATGAGGAAGGAAACGGGCATGGAAATCCAAGAGGCACAGAGAACTCCCCTCAGACGTAACTTGAATAGACCTTCTGCACGACACATCATAGTGAAGCTGGCAAAATACAAAGATAGGGAGAGAATCCTGAAAGCAGCTAGGGACAAAAGAACCCTAACATACAAAGGGAGACCTATAAGGGTAGTAGCAGACTTATCTACAGAAACTTGGCAAGCCAGAAAGGAATGGCAGGATATCTTCAATGTGATGAGCAAGAAGGACATGCAACCAAGAATTCTGTATCCGGCTAGCCTGTCATTCAGAATAGAAGGAGAGATCAAGGTTTTTCCCAACAAACAAAAACTGAAAGAATTTATCACAAATAAGCCAGCACTGCAAGAGATCCTGAGGGGCATTCTATGAAAACAAGGAGGCAAAGAACACAAACTACCAGACACAGCCTTACAAACATGAAACTTACAGATAATACAGTGACTGTAAGCCCATATTTTTCAATATTAACACTGAATGTAAATGGACTAAATGCGCCAATCAAAAGACACAGGATAACAGAATGGATTAAAAAACAAGACCCATCTATTTGCTGTCTTCAAGAAACTCATCTTAAACCTGAAGACACCTTCAGATTGAAAGTGAGGGGATGGAGAACTATCTACCATGCTACTGGAAGTCAGAAGAAAGCCGGAGTAGCCACATTTATATCAGACAAATTAGACTTTAAAATGAACGATGTAATAAGAGATGAGGAAGGACATTATATAATAGTCTCAGGGACCATCCAGCAGGAAGAGCTAACAATTGTAAATATCTACGCACCGAATTCAGGGGCACCCAAATTTGTAAAACAACTAATTACAAACATTAGCAACCTCATCGATAAAAATGTCCTAATAGTAGGGGATCTCAACACTCCACTCTCAGCATTGGATAGATCAACAAAACAGAAAATCTCCGCAGAAACAATAGCCCTGAATGACACATTAGGACAGATGGGCCTCACAGACATCTTTAGGGTCCTTCATCCAGAAGCAAAGGAATTTACGTTCTTCTCATCTGCACACGGTACATTTTCCAAGATAGACCACATTCTGGGGCACAGGGAAGCTCTGAATAAATATAAAAGAATTGAGATCATACCGTGTACAGTGTCAGACCACAATGCTTTGAAACTTGAAATCAACCACAGGAGAAAGCCTGGAAAATATCCAAGAACATGGCGGCTAAGAAATAACCTACTAAAAGATGACTGGGTCAACCAAGCCATCAGAGAAGAAATTAAAAAATACATGGAAACAAATGAAAATGAAAATACAACAATCCAAACGCTCTGGGATGCAGCAAAGGCAGTCCTGAGAGGGAAATATATTGCAATCCAGGCCCATCTCAAGAAACAAGAAAAATCAATAACACAAATTCTAACAGCACGCCTAAAGGAACTAGAAGCAGATCAACTAAAACAACCCAAGCCCAGCAGAAAGAGAGAAATAACAAAGATCAGAGCTCAAATTAACCATATGGAGACAGAAAAGGTAGTGGAACAGATCAATGAAACCAAAAGCTGGTTCTTTGAAAAAATAAACAAAATAGACAAACCTCTAGCCAGGCTTCTCAAAAAGAAAAGAGAGAGAACTCAAATAAATAAAATCGTGAATGAAAAGGGAGAAATTACAACCAATCCCTCAGAGATACAAGCAATCATCAGAGAATACTATGAAAAATTATATGCCACCAAACTTGGCAATCTGGAAGAAATGGACAGCTTCCTAAATAGCCACACGCTACCAAAACTCAAACGGGAAGAAATAGAAAATTTGAACAGACCCATAACTAGTGAAGAAATAGAATCCGTTATTAAAAACCTCCCAGCAAATAAAAGCCCTGGACCAGATGGCTTTCCTGCGGAATTTTACCAGACATTTAAAACAGAGTTAATTCCTATCCTCCTCAAGCTGTTCCAAAAAATTGAAACGGAAGGGAAACTCCCGGACTCATTCTATGAAGCCAGCATCACTTTGATTCCCAAACCAGATAGAGACCCAGCAAAGAAAGAAAATTACAGGCCAATATCCCTGATGAATATGGATGTAAAAATTCTCAACAAGATACTAGCAAATCGAATCCAACAGCATCTAAAGAGAATTATCCACCATGATCAAGTAGGATTCATCCCTGGGTTGCAGGGATGGTTCAATATTCGCAAATCAATCAACGTGATACATCACATCAACAAAAGAAAAGATAAGAACCATATGATCCTGTCAATAGATGCAGAAAAAGCATTTGACAAAATACAGCATCCTTTCTTAATAAAAACTCTTGAGAAAGTCGGGATAGAAGGAACATACTTAAACATCATAAAAGCCATATATGAAAAGCCCACAGCTAATATCATCCTCAATGGGGAAAAATTGAAAGCCTTCCCCCTGAGATCAGGAACACGACAGGGGTGTCCACTCTCGCCACTGCTATTTAACATAGTGCTGGAAGTCTTAGCGTCAGCAATCAGACAACAAAACAAAATAAAAGGCATCAAGATTGGCAAGGAGGAAGTCAAACTTTCACTTTTTGCAGATGACATGATACTTTACATGGAAAACCCGGCAGAATCCACCAAAAGCCTACTAGAACTGATTCATGATTTCAGCAAAGTTGCAGGATACAAAATCAATGTACAGAAATCGGTGGCATTTCTATACACCAACAATGAAGCAGCAGAAAGAGAAATAAAGAAGCTAATCCCTTTCACAATTGCACCAAAAACCATAAAATACTTAGGAATAAACCTAACCAAAGAGGTGAAAGACCTCTACACTGAAAACTATAAAAAAACTTATGGAGGAAATTGAGGAAGACACAAGGAAATGGAAAAACATCCCATGCTCATGGATTGGAAGAATAAATATCGTCAAAATGGCAATACTACCCAAAGCAATCTACACATTCAATGCAATCCCAATCAAAATTGCACCAGCATTCTTCTCAAAGCTAGAGCAAACAATCCTAAAATTTGTATGGAACCACAAAAGACCTCGAATAGCCAAAATAATACTGAAGAATAAAACCAAGGCGGGAGGCATCACAATCCCAGACTTTAACCTCTACTACAAAGCGGTGGTCATCAAGACTGTATGGTATTGGCACAAAAACAGACGCATAGACCAATGGAATAGAATAGAAAACTCAGAAATGGACCCGCAAGTATATGGCCAAATAATCTTTGACAAAGCGGGAAAATGTATCCAATGGAAAAAAGACAGCCTTTTTAACAAATGGTGCTGGGAGAATTGGACAGCAACATGCAAAAGAATGAAACTAGACCACTTTCTTACACCACTCACAAAAATAAATTCTAAATGGATAAAAGATCTGAATGTGAGACAGGAAACCGTCAAAATCCTAGAGGAGAAAACAGGAAAAAGCCTCTTTGACCTAAGATGCACAAATTTCTTACTCGACACGTCTCCAAAGGCAAGGGAATTAAAAGCAAAGATGAACTATTGGGACTTCATCAAGATAAAAAGCTTCTGCACGGCAAAAGAAACAACCAACAAAACGAATAGGCAACCAACGGAATGGGAAAAGATCATCGCAAATGACATATCGGATAAAGGACTAATATCTAAAATTTATAAAGAACTTACCAAACTCCAAACCCGAAAAACAAACAACCCAGTGAAGAAATGGGCAGAAGATATGAATAGACACTTCTCCAAAGGGGACATTCAGATGGCCAACAGACACATGAAACGATGCTCAATGTCACTCATCATCAGGGAAATACAAATCAAAACTACACTGAGATACCACCTCACACCAGTCAGAGTGGCTAAAATGAACAAATCAGGAAACTATCGATGCTGGCGAGGATGTGGAGAAGTAGGCACCCTCCTACACTGTTGGTGGGAATGCAAACTGGTGCAGCCACTCTGGAAAACGGTGTGGAGGTTCCTCAAAAAAATGAAAATAGAGCTACCCTATGACCCAGCAATAGCCCTGCTAGGAATCTACCCAAGAGACACAGGAATGCTGATGCATAGGAGCACGTGTACCCCAATGTTCATAGCAGCACTTTCGACAATAGCCAAATCATGGAAAGAGACCAAGTGCCCATCAACTGACGAATGGATAAAGAAGTTATGGTACTTATATACAATGGACTACTACGTGGCAATGAGAAAAAATGAAATCTGGCCATGTGTAGCAACATGGATGGAACTGGAGGGTATTATGTTAAGTGAAATAAGTCAGTCAGAAAAAGACAGATACCATATGTTTCCACGAATAGGTGGACTTTGTGAAACTAAGCAAAAACCAGGGGGAGGGGAAGAGGGGAAAGAAAAAAAAGACACAGAGAGGGAGGGAGATAAAACATAAGAGACTCTCAAAGACTAAGAAAAAACTGAGGGTAAGGGGGATGAGGGAGGGGGGAGAGGGGGTGATGGGCATTAAAAAGGGCACATGTTGGGATGAACACTGGGTGTTATATGTAAACCAATTTGAAAATAAACTATTATAACAAAAAAAAAAAGAAAGAAAAAATACATATGCCTAAGTGGATCATTCATGTTATATTTTATGTGTTTATGTCAATGTTAAAATGAATGTAAATGCATGAATACCACCACGAAGATGAAATATAGCAGATACTCAAAGAGAAGTTTTATTTTTAGATTTGTCTTTAACTACAAGTTGATTTGTTTTCTCCACAGACATCATTTAAATAATAATAGTATTGATGATAACAATAATTATAGGTAAAATGTACTATTTAGTATGTGCCATTCTCTAGGTTAACATCTTTCTATACATTATTCCATATAATTTTCACAAGAGTTGAATGTTGAGTGAAGTTAATCAATTTTCCAGGTGTTGAAATCAGGTAAGTTGAAAAATCAGGATTGGACCTATGTCTATCTGACTAAAAAGTGGAAGTTCTTAATTTTATAGTGCATATTATACAGTACAAACTGAGCTATAGATGCTCCACTTAAGACAAAATCTAAAAATACGTTAGAGAAATGTCTCAATGTCAACATCTTATGTGTCTTTCAGTTCACCCTCAAAAGGTATATGATGGGAAACTTGAGATACTAAATGTTGTATTTTGATTGAATAGCAAACTTTATATTTACAATATAAATAAATGAATAAATTGTTTATTTAATAATACTATGTATGACTATCACTTAAATCTAGTATTGAAATGCCAATTATTCTCTAAACCACATATGTATCTCAATTTAGATGGCTGAGTGTCCTTTGTTACCTTTTAATTCTTATGCAAAGTCAGAATAATTATGTTAATTTTTATTTGAACACTGAAAAATGATTATATGATTAAAGGTAATAGCTAGAAATCACATAAAATATTATCCCCACTATTGCTGTCAAATTCTGAATAAAAAATAAAGCCTAAATATCAGACTGAAGACAAAAATATATTTATTGGATTAAATAATACTATTTAGAAATAGTATAACATTCTGTAATAATATTAATCACTATGATACATTTGGTCTATAAATTTATGATACAGTGAAATAAAATCCTTTCATGAAAAGAAATCTTAGGAACACTCCAAAGTACCTTTTTTCTCTATTTCTAAGTGGCAAACCATTAGTTACTTTGCTGAAATATGAGTGTAGGGTATATGAATGCAAGTTGGATAGTAAACTGATGTTATATGAATTCACCGTGATATATGAATACAGAATAGGTTGTATAATGTTGAGAATTAAAGGAGACAAATAGAAACAGGAAAGCTCCGAGGAATGAATGTTTTGAAGAAGATGGATCTATGCGAAAGCTACTAAGCCCATGCCAAACCCAAAGCAATCATTTTATCCCCATAAACTTAGAACCATTTGATAATCAATCAGTTATGGGGCCCATTAAGGTGGAAGAATTAAGCATGCTTCAAATCATCTAGGAAATTAGGCAAATAGTTGTTCATGAGAAGACATAGCAAACCCCAAAAGTTCAGATTTGGAAAAAAAATAGATGAGATTCAGTTTTCATATTCAGGTTCAAGTGTTCAGCTGGGTGATGGGAACACCAGATAGAAGGTTAATAGAAGATCAAGTCTAGAAAGGTGTTAACAAAAATCAACTAAGAGCTCTTTAGAGGAAGAAGGGATTTTTTTAATCTGCTCTCTTTTGGCTGCAAGCAAAAGAAATCTATCTAGAAAGCTTAACTACAAGAGAGCTATAGTAAACCCAAAGGGCAAGGACAAAATAGAATCTTTTATTAAAACAAGGGAACTGGGCACCATAAGGGCACTCTCTTCACTTTCATTCTTTGTACATTCCTGTTTCTCTTTTCTCAAATTTAATTTGTCATCTTATTTAGTCTACTTACAAAATTCATCACCGCAAAGTATATCAAAACTGATTCCCATTTCTCTTCCTTTTTCTTACTCCTTTAAGTTTTCCTATTTTCTCCTTCCTCCTTTTTCAGTTTTTTTTGTTTATTTATTTATTTATTTTTAGGAGAAAGAAAGACACACACACACACACACATACACACACACACACACACACACACACACACACAGAAGGAGGGAGAGAACCCTAAGCAGGTTCTGCGCTCTCAGTGCAGAGCCCACTGCAGGGCTTGAACTTACAAACTGTAATATCATGACCTGAGCTGAAATCCAGGGTCCTACGCTTAACTGAATGAGGCACCCAGGTGCCCACCCCCCTCTCACAGTTTTAAGTGTTCACGAGAGGAATTTGATGGGATCTTCTTTCTCTTAACAGTCAACAGTGGTGAGGAAGGTTGGTTGTAGGTAGATATTCATCTAGAAAATAGTTCCTTCCTTTATTTTGTAGGAAGTGCAATTCATCTCCCTAACCGGTAATAAAGAACTGGACCAATACTGCAACAAGCAATCTCTTGAGGGATCAAAGATATAACCAAATGAAACCTATATTCCAGAACAAGATAGAAAACAAGAAAGAAAGGCAAAGAAGAATTAAGAAGAAAATGAAATCTATACAGAGAGGTTAAAACCAAGGGAAATAGAAAGAAATATATATATATATATATATATATATAATATCAAGATCTGTATATATATCAAGATATATATACATATCTATAAATACATATAGGTATATAGATATGTCTACATATCTATATACATACCTATATACATATAGCATACATGTACACATGTATATGTGTGTATATATATATTATATATATATATATATATATATAGTCAGCAGGAAAAAAATGAGTAATGTGAGGATTGGGAAACCACCATTGAATGTGACCACTAAAGAATAATTAGTGATCTTCAGAATGACAGTTTCTGCACAGATAAGGAAAGGTTTAGTTGCTGTAAGATTTGATGATATTCACACATATTATGTTTATACTATTACCCTCAGATACTGATATAATAACCATTTTAAAAAAAGGAGTGGGAGAAAATTAGGGTAATTTTCTATGCCATTACTAATAACTGCTAACTGACTTCGTGAACTCTCTTTTAATCCAAACACTCATAAATTGCTGTTTTAAGAGTCTTATTTTAAAATGTTACTGGGAATTTAATGTCACATTTTTCCAGTCTATGGTTTCTGGAATGTAATCACTTTTCCTTAAAAAAAAATCAAGACATATTCTCCCTTCCAATATTCCAGAAGCTCTCCACAACTGCATGATTCCTTAAAGATAAGTGAATGAGGTGCGATCTTTTCCAATACTTCCTTGGTTCTCTGGGATGTGCTTTGTTTGGGGTCAGGAGGAATGAAATGTTTTTAAGCAACCAACTGCTCTTACATTACCTCGGGTTTTATTTTCCTCTTTCCCACATTTTTTTTTCTTTCCTGTTTGAAGACCACTTACCTTGACATGGAAATTGGACGATAAAAACACTGAGTAGTTCTCCCTGTTATTTCTACATAATATACATATGTCTCAAACTATCATTAGAAATAAAATTTCCCTTTCTATTTGAGGCACAGTTCATTTTAGAAAGTATCATTTTGGGTCTCCATAACACTTTGGAGATGCAAAAATATAGGCATAGGGTAAACTATGTCCTTAAACCTCCTTTAGTCTTTTACACGGGTGGAGAAAGGCGATTCAAATAAAATAGGTGTGGGACAGTGGGAATGTCTTTCTGAGAAGTACTAAACTGGACATAGAAATATGTTTGCATTGCAAAATCCTAGCCAGCTTGAATCCTGACGTGATTTGACAGACACTTGTAAAATAATTTATGGCTATACTCTTCCAATTAAAAGTTGGTTCCTGTACTTCACACTTTTTAACCTGTTTAATGTAAATTGAATTATCATCATTGTTTTTAAGAATTATCAAGTGACCATAGATGTGATTATTATAAGAGGTCTTATCAAATTCAGCAATGACTCATAATCACACAATTGCCTATTGCATCATCAAACATATTTTCTTTCACTCTCATAAAAATGTAGATTTTCACTCAAAAGGTGTCCTCAACTATCCTGAAATAGGCTGTACTCATTCCTGCTTTTGATTGTTTACTTATGTTTTCAAGCTATTTTTCCACATACTACTTTTTTTTTGCCTCTGTACACTCTATCCATCCTTCAAGAATCAGTTCAAGCCACTCCCCTCAGAAAGTATTCCCTGAGAAGTATTTCAACCTCAATATGTATTTCTCTCCCTAACTCACTTTCCAATCAAGTTCTATATACTACAATGAACATATTATTATTATACATTGTTTTTAAATCTTCATTCCTAAAGCTTACTTCTTAAGTTTTTATTATATACATTATGTTTACATATTCATAAACATGCATTCATTATCAAGTAATTTCTTGAATGCTATATGAAAGTATTTCTTTTGTTCACCACCAGACAGAAAATTACCATGGCAAGCATTGGCTAATTCTGTTAGGATATTTATTGAAATAACATAAGAGGCTACACTGGAGGTTTTTAAAACAAAGGGTAAAAATAATTTTGCCACCTTCGCTTTTGTATTTCCAGTGTTCTGTAAAACAAGGATATTGCTAGGAAAAATAGTAGTTGCACACTAAATGCTTAGATTTATAAATAGGGAGCAGTTAACACTTCGAAGATGAATCTGTCATTGTGTTAAAACTAGCTGTACAATATGAACATGGGGGAAGGCAGGGCTGGAGGGAGAGGGATAGTAGAAAAGGGTGGCTTTGTGGCAGATCTGAATATGGGAAATTGGTGAAAAAGACAAAACTACTGGATTGTTTCTCCTGAGCACACACAGGAAGGTTTTAGGCAGGGCAGTTCTAAACAATGGAAATTCAGAAACTTCTCTACTGAAGAGCTAGTTTGTAAAAAAACAAAGGAAACTTGCATTGTTTAAAATACTAGCCTACAAATTGTTTTACATATTTTACTTAACTCCATCATCACAACAACCTTTTAAAGTTTTAATTGTTATTTACAACTCTGTCGATGAGGAAGCTGAAGATAATGATATGTGGCCCTAAGGTAACTGCTGTTTCACTCTATAAATGAAAGATATTTGAAAGATAAATGAAGGATAAACCATATATATTTTTACTATAAAAGTAGGTTAAAAAATAGATTGCTCTTTTTTTTTTTAATGTTTATTATTTTTGAGGCAGAGAGAGACAGAGCATGAGTGGGGGAGGGGCAGAGAGAGAGGGAGACACAGAATCCGAAGCAGGCTCCAGGCTCTGAGCTGTCAGCACAGAGCCCGAAGCGGGGCTCGAACTCACGCACCGCAAGATCATGACGTGAGCCGAAGTCGGACGCTCAACCGACTGAGCCACCCAGGAGCCCCATGATTGCTCTTGAGAGTACACAATTGAAACGTATAAACTATAAACCCATGACAAAGTAGCATACATATAATTGAATTTTTTCAAAACCGTAAAGACATATTGAGCCAAAAGTCTTTTTCCTTTCAGGGAGATACTCGGGCATTAGACAAGCACATCCTACCTCATGAAATTATATTTTCAGGATTCTAGCAAATAGAAACTTAATGCAAGTAGGAAATGGAAGAAAAGTCATAGATAGAAAGGTACAGTTTATAATATTCATTTTTTGAAGGATGATATTTTCTTTCCACTTAATTCTTAGAATTTTTGCTTTTGAGACTTTTGCTATCACCTTTATTCTCTTGTGTATTTTTTTTTCAGTTCACAATTTTATCAAGGAAACTAAGGTTAACGGGAAAAATGTTGGTGCACAAAAACACTGTATTCCACTTGGAATAAAGTGAAAAATAAAACAAGAAAACAAACAAACTCACAATCATGCATAGACACATATCAGAAATTGAATAATTGAAATAATGTATATATATATTAATATTTGTAGGAAGTTATGACTAATGTCCATACACAGAACTACTTTTATCACCAACAGAATTGGCTCCATCAATTAAGATGGCTTAGACAACTGACCAGAAAAATGAATCATGGTGACTCATGCAGAATGACAGGAGCTCACCTTTCATTTTATTCTTTGAAGCAGCCGCTGGTTCCAAGGAAAGATTGCACAAGGAGAAGAGAACAAACATATTAGATATTAGTGTATCTAGTAAGAAACATAGATATTACTATTAAAGTTTAAAAAGGTAATATTTATGATTATATAATCGACACACTTTAGATGAATAGAATCTATAATTAAGACAGTGATAATTGGTTATACCTTGTTAGTATATGATTAAATTTTGGATTAGAAAGAATAGGATAGATCAGAGACACAGAGTGCAAATCCCAAGCACTAAATTCCTTTTAAGGATGGTATTATCCTTTCTTTCTATATGTCCTTCCTAACTCAACTTTAGTTACTTCAATTAAAGAAATACACACATATAGTTAAATATATTTTGTATTATTTAACAGTCAAAATATAACCCATAAAGTCCTTTGCATTTATTGAGTGCTTACTAAATGCCAGACACTGAGGTTGAGGGCTTTCTATATATCTGCCACTTATAATGACAGCTTCGAGAAGCAAATTTTGTTATCATTGATTGACTCACAGATATGGAATCTGCGAATCAGAAAAGACAAATTACTTGCTGACTGTGACACACCGGGAAAGAAGTAAATTTGGGATTTGGTCCTAGCTGTGTCTGTTTCCCAAATCTGTGATCTAAGAGTGGGACTTAAGGAACTAAGTCGCCCACAGAACTGCAAATATCAAGTCTACAAAGCCAAATCAAAACTGCATGAATCATTAGACTTCAGTTATTTGGTACTTGGTTGACCACGTAGCTATAAAACTAGAAAATTCCATCACTTTAAATGGCTCTATTCCCATTAAGAAGTAGAAATTTCTATTTATTTCTATCTAGCGGTAAACACTATTTGGGGCAGAAGTAAACTTTATGATGAAATTAAAAGGATCATACAGGAGAGTTCTTTGCTCAAAAGACTTCCAGACACAATGCATAATTAGATACCTCTAAATAGTTTGCTATTGTTAGAAAAATAAATTTTGAAATTCTTGAAAAAGCTAATGACCTATATATTTTGTTTCCCCAAACGGGATCATATACATTACTTTGTAGTCTGCTTTTCTTCACATCTTCCATGTTAATGTGTGGCCTTCTAACTCACTATTTTAATAGTTGCACATTTTTTCGATAGTCTATATGAATATGAAATTATTTGCTTATTGATAAACAGTCGAGTCATTTGTAGAATGTTTTTTTTTCTGCTACTAACATTATTGCAATGCACATCCTATATCATATTCCTAGTGTACTGTAGTGGTGTTTTGTTTCTGTAGGAGAGCTTTGCAGGCTATTTTGTATTTCTATTCAGATGATAAAACACTGACAAAGATGAGGACCTTAAATATTACAGATGGAAGAGGTGGGATTATTCGGAAAGGAAATACTCAAATATATTGAATGCTCTAAAATAAGAAAGCAGAAAAAGAGGGAAAAAATAGACAAAACTACAGAATCTGGTATTCGAAATAAACAATAACAGTGCAAACTCCTTGGACTTTTTTAAACCAAAAACTGTTTCATTTAACTTTTCTTACTATGTGTTTTACAATTAAATTTTAGTTTTTAGTTTCTCAGTAGATGTTTAGTGGGTATCAGAATTCTAATCATTAAGAATTATTTTCCTCTTTCATATTGTTTTTAAGACTATACAAAGCTGAAATTCACTGTTAGTATATGCAAATGTTATCTGCCTCAATTTCAAAGAAAATATTTCAGTGCATCAGTGTATTGATTTATTCATGGAAAGAGAAATTTTGATTCAAATTTGAATTTATCACTTAAAAATTTTAGCATGAATTCAAAGAAAACTGACCTTAAACCCATAGAAATATTTGAGAAAATAATTGGTATTTAATAAGTAACAGATACCACCAATATTTCATTAAAAATCATATTGAATTAGGTAAAAATAAAAATAGAGAAGGCAAATCTTTACATTTCTCAGTGCAATGGAGGTGATTAATTGAAAGTTCTCAAACATTGCATGAAGGCAGAAGATTGTATTCTTAAATTACTGGGTAAAAACCAACATAGAATAGAAAGGAAAACAAAAGCTCTCTGCCTGTTTCTGTGTGTTCAGGCAGCTGATACTAGACTAGGCTGGTTAATATAATTGGAAAGAGGCCAGGCTACCAGGCTTCTTAGCCCAATTATAATTCTCTGCATATTCAATAACAGAAGCCAAGATGACAGCAATACTGTCATAAATGTCATGTTCAATACTTGTAAGATTTTCCATTGTCAGCATAGCCCAATTATAAGTCAATTGTAAAGTGCACATTGCACACCACCCAAAAGGGACTGAAAATTATCTTAAAAATGCAATTTTAACGTTTATAGTTAAAATGAAAAGAAAGGAAATAAAGGTACTTTGACCAGAGAAAAGTTTTAGAGATGACATCAACATTTCTTCACATTTATACTAAAAGCAGTAATTTGTAACTATGACATTATAGTTGTTTGTACTATTTTTTCAGAGATGATTAGTTATAATATTAAATTTGTAACTGATAAAATCACATGAATATGAATTATTTTAATAAGGGTTAACACTAAAAACTCCAATACAAATGATCAAAAAGTTAAAATACAATTAGTTGGTTACGTTAACAGTTTGCTTAATGAATTCATTGATTTTCTATTTGAAAGATATCACTAATAATTTTGTGAAGAATTTTGTGAATCTAAGACACTTTTCTCAAAATGAAGTACAAGAACTATAAATAGGGCATGTGGAGATTAGAAAATTTTGACCTACCTCAAAATTGATATAACCTAGTCACATTTTCTTTTAATTCCTACTTCTTATTTTAAGATCTACTGTCATAACAAAAAGGTGACATATTTTATCAGTATCTGCAATGTATAAATACTGTTGAACATACAGAATTAGTGGTTACCTTTAGAAATGGTTGCTGAAAAATTATTTAGCAATAAAACGTTTAGTAAATAGCAAAGATATTACTGGTATTTATTCACAAGGAGCTAATGCTAAAGTAGCATGGATCTTTTCAAGACTATGGAGTATTTTTTCAAAATACTTTGATTTTTAGCCTAGTGTTTTGTATTCTTCCTTTCATAAGCAAATTTGTGTATAAAGCATCATTGTTTCTTAATATGGAAGCCATAAGTTTAGAACGTGTTTAGACTTTCTGAGGTGACAGAAATTACTGACATCTATGACTTTATATGAAAATATAGTAGATGTTTTTCTTGCCCCAAATTTATCTGCAATGAAACAAACAAACAAACAAAAAACATTGCCAATGATAGATAGTGTCCAATATAATTTTTAACTATGAAAAAATTACTCATATATAGGTGCAAATTTAAAAATAAAAGAGAATACACTATCACTACTTTCTAAAAGAAATACAGTGAAACTAAGAGATCCAAAATATTTCAAAACTGATATCTAGAGAGGACACATTTCTTTTTCTAGGTCACAAAGCCATTCACAAATTTACAACTAAAACACCAGGCATATATGTTAAAATCTGCTACATGAAAATTCAATCATTAAATATAGCATAGCAATGTAGTGCTAACTAATGCCAGATGAGTTCTTTTACAAAGAAGGATATCAAACTGACTTGAAAAAGAGAAGTAGTAGTTCATTTATTTTATCAGATATTTGCCACATTATTATAGTCTTTTCAAGACATGGAAATTAAACTAATTGCATTTCAGGTCTACACAACCACCTACATTTACCCCTTTTTTCATTTTTCTCCTACCATCCAACACAAAGCTAAACTAATTTCACTAATCACTTGAGGCTTATTTAAAATGACATCTTTCTTAGCTATCAGCTAACATGGTGTAAACATAAGAATTTTCCTGTAAAGCTCATTAGAATATGAAGACTTGAAAACATGTGACAGAATCTAATTTCTTTCAAAGGTTTTTCTTTCTCAACCACACAAATTTTATAGTGGGAAACAAGTATGAAAAATGATGGTTGAGAAAGAAATGTTTCTTAAAGAAGTTATACCCCAAAGTGACCAGATATCTGATGGGTGGAAATTTCTCAGTCATTGAATAAAGAGGAAATAATAGAATTTAAAATCCACCATTCTATAATCCCTAACAAGTTCTCATATGTAGACAGTTACCACCATTCATTTTGTGAAAACAATTAAATTTTAATGGAATTATGCCTCTACATTGAACTTCTAATGTCCAAAAAAACAAGGGACAAAAAAATACATCAAATCAATGCAATTAGTCAAATCTTGTATATGGGGAACCACACACGGACAATTTTGGCATTTGGCTCCTTTAGCAAATATATTTCAAGAGAGAAAAAAAAAAACTAACAAAAAAAGGAAGGGGAACCTAAGGGACATACCAAAACAATCTGATCCGAATGCTGGCTATTTTATGTTATTAAGGAATTATATTAATTTAGGTGGGAATTTCTACTTGACTATTTTTTAAGTCATTATATTTTTATAAAAGTAAATATATATAAATGGATGATCTATTGTCGGGAATTCTTTTCAAAGCAATCTTGAGATGCATGTTCCTTATTATATTTTCTCTTTATTTTTGTATATAATTGAAATTTCTGATAATAAAAAAGATCTTTAAAATATTTAAAATATTCAATTAAACATCTAGGTTTATTTCTGTTTTATTTATTTATTTATTTATTTTTAATTTTTTTTAAACATTTTTATTTTATTTTTGAGAGACATAGAGACAGAGCGTGAGCAGGGGAAGGGCAGAGAGAGGGAGACACAGAATCTGAAACAGGCTCCAGGCTCTGAGCCGTCAGCACAGAGCCCGACGCGGGGCTCGAACTCACAGATCGTGAGATCATGACCTGAGCTGAAGTTGGCCGCTTAACCTACTGAGCCACCCAGGCGCCCCTACTTCTGTTTTAAATATTACCTTTTTTTACATGACTTTTCTTATCATATGATTAAATATAGCAGGATATATAAACAGTAAAGTATTGACTATATATTGGTTTTTTTTATATTAAATGTGGTCAATTTGTCATGTGAGTACATTATTTGTGTTTTGTATAAAGCTAACAGGCACCATTGATATAATTTTGGTTTATGAAATTTAGTCTCTAAAATGTAGGATATACTTAATATCCTCTATGAACTAACCATTTTACTTTTGAATTAATTGTATGTATCAAAATAACCATTATTTTGTATTAAGAATATTTTTCTCTTTGTTTCCATGCTCCTAACACTGATAGTTTACATATAAAATATTTACACTACCTTATTCTATATTTATTTCTTTTGCTCTCAAGAATCCCTTTAAACTTCATGAGTCACTAGCAATTTATAAATCTCTTTTTCTTATGCTATATTCCATACTTCCCTGTAGGCTTATGACTTTCACTGTGATAGGAATAGGGATAAGTTTTCAAGGCTTTGTAAAAAATTGGACTCAAACTCATGCCTCTAGAAGAGACTATAAAATAAATGCAAACCCTTAGATGTATCAGTCATATATTATTATGAAAGCTTGAGGCACTACCAGTATAAAAGGTTCTCAATAAATAAAGTACATGGCTATCCTTTGAAGTTATATTTTATGTCTATGTTACTAAACCAGGAAGCTATTTTATATTATCATGAATCTATAACTGGACAAAAATATAGTGCTAGAGATTAGTCTCATATTATTCCCCAGATCCTTAGTGGCTAATTTTAATGGATAAACTTAATATACATCTTTTAGATTGTTCATTAACATGGACACTATTAGGTTTAAAAAGTGTTTTATAAAGAAATACTTAGAAAACTAATTCCCAACATCAGTGAGATTGATCGCATTTCCTATTTTCTAGATATCACAATTATATTTTCAGTTTTTTCTACTAAATTACTCTAATTAGAATTTTTTACTCAATAATTCCACTTAAATATATTCTATTTTACTAATTTAAACATATGCAAAGTAAATGATTATTTTATGCCTATAAATACTAATGGCAAAATTGTAAGAAACTACGTATGTTTCTTTGAATACTTTCTGAGCACCAAAATTCTCCAGTTGTCATATACAACCATTAAGAATATGACAATTACATTCACATCTAAAGCAGAAGGTGATATGAGAAAATTATATGACATAAACATTCTCTACTGTGTATATACACGTATTTTTGTACATGTGTGTACATAGAATATAATATTATGTATTTTATGTATTACATAGAATATATGTGTACATATATGTGTACATATATTTTATGTATTACATAGAATATATGTGTACATAGAATATAAAATTAATAAAATTAATTAATCAAGTCTTTCTGACACATAGATGCTATTTTACTTACAGTCTTAAGTAAAAGTAAGCATTGACAGGAAAATAAATTGCATTATTGAATCATTTGTAAGTAGGTGGATAAATACTGGGCTGTTGCAGTGGGTCTATGCAGAACCTCAGTGTCAGCTTCATTTCTATGTTTCTCTGGCTTTGACTTTTATTAACACTGATTTTATATTGATAATAGTCAGGGATTTTTGTATAATTTATTTTCCAGAAATTTTCTTTACTTTCTATATAACACTCTGGGTCAATAAATTTTACTATTTTTCCTTGATTGATACAGTAATGTTAGTCATAACATGAATTTTAGGGTGTACATTGTGGTTTGGGAGATATTATTAACTCTTTAAGTAAGGTATGAAAACAAATGATGAGCAATTCAGAATATATAATTACTCCATCTCAATTTGAAATCCACAAAGCATTTTGTGGATTTCTCAGAGAAACGATCTCAAACATTTCTGAGCTATGATAAGCGTCTCACAATTCTATTGTAAGACAAACACAAAAAGTAAATTAAATTCACCATCATCTGGCCCACCTCAAGGCCATTAGATATTTTTTAAAATGTATTTTTAAAGTTATTTTACAAGTTTTGTATAAATCAATTTAAAAACAACATAACTTAGATTTCTGTATCACATATAGTCTTAATAAACACGGATAGCAATTGAAAAAAGAAAAAGACTAATATGTTCTGGACTACACATATTTTTCAATGGAGTCACATATTCTCTGAATGGAGTATTATAACTGCCATTATTTAAATACTTGGAAGAAAGGAACTTCCAAATATAGTGTATTTCAATCAGTAAAATGTCAATAGGTAACCTTAATCCAGTCACAGGGCCTTTTCTTGTCATACATCCTGACTTTCACTACCTAGGAACTGGTTCCTCCTAGGTTTGGAACAATAATGCCTTTTACCAAGGAAGACAATGTTCTTGTCATGATACTATTTTTCATAATTTCACAAACTATTTTTAAAATTATTTAATGTTTTATTTATTTTTGAGAGCGAGAGAGAAAGAGAGAGCATGAACCAGGGAGGGGTAGAGAGAGACGGAGACACAAAATCCAAAGCAGGCTCCAGGCTCTGAACTGTCAGCACAGAGCCTGATGCAGGCTTGAACCCATGAACTGTGAGACCATGACCTGAGTCTAAGCTGGATGCTTAACCGACTGAGCCACCCAGGTACCACTTTCACAAACTATTTTATGTGTACATATTAAAAAACATGTTGAGAAGTCCCAACATTTTATGAGAAAATAAATTTTAGAGAAAAAACAAAGTCAGTTCTCAGGATTTTTAAACAGTCAAACTATAAGTAAATTTATTCAGATTGTTTGCATTTGAATCTACTGTTAAACGTAAAATCCCTCCTGGAAGGATTTCAGAGAATCAGAGGATCTCAGAGTTAGAGGGGACCATTAAAGGTTATCTGGTCTAATCTCCTTCCCAGTGTCGATTATCAAATAATGTGCACTCTAAATACAGGGAAAGACAGCTATTCGGCAACATAAACTGCAACTGTCCATTAATTTTAAAACTCTAAAACATTACTTAAAAATTCAAATGAGCAAATTGCAGTTAAGTGTTGTGATTCATTCTCCGAACTAGTTCTGAACATTAGTCACTCCCCTGTGCCAGTTGAAAGCCAATACTAGACCCCTAACAGGCTGCTTTTCCTAAAGTGCAACCGATATTAAACTCCTCATAATATTTCAAATTGGGTAATAATTTTGAAGTTATAGTCCTTAATAAAAACTGGAAACAATATAAGACATATCCACTGTTCCATTGAAAAGATGTAGTTTGTGGGAAATTCAAGTGACGATAACCTAATAGTCATTTATTGAACATGCCCTATAAATTACAGAGATGATGTTACTCTGGAACGAAGAGTGTGATTACTACAAGATCCCTGTCCTCAGAGACCTTATCTTCTAGAAAAGGAAACAAATGGGTAATTTGTTTTGAGCACTAATTCAGAACAAATGGAAGTGTAAAACTAGGCTAGGGATTAAGTTTTAGAAAATTAATTCACCAGCTAAACAAAGCCGGTTGGAAATCTGGAACAAGAGAGGTGGGAGGTCTTTCAACGGAGTTGTGTCAGTTCATAGGTATGGAGGAAAGAAGGATCGTGGTGTTGAAGGAAGGAGAGCTTTGAGCTTGCTCTGCTCTGAAGCTGGATTAGAAAATACAGCGTTCTGTTGATGTAATCTGTCTACTTGTATTTATAATCTATGTGAACCACTTTGCACTATGCGTATTCCACCTTTCCTTCCACTAGACTCAATGATGGATGACTTGAGGAAGAGATGGGTACCAGATGCCATTTCTGAAGAGATTAACTTCAGACGACTGAAGTCGAAGACGACTCAGCTAACACACTTTTCAGGCTACATAGAACACTTAACATTTAAAGGACGTATTCCTAAGTGGACAGGCATTTCCAGAGAACACTGGAGCTGGCAACACAACTATGACGACTCCTCCTTAAAACCTCATAAAACCTCCTCTTCAAAGAGATTTATGAATAATGTGAACTAAATAATTCATGGGATTGCAGATGCCAGTCCAAATAGCCTCTTCTTTTTCAAGGTTTCAGTTTGTAGAACTGTGATCAAAAGCCTTCATCAGTCATGATAGTTGCATTTGTCCTCACTCCAAACAAATCGTATTTGCATGTGAATGTTTTTCATTGAAATGAGATATATAATATGCCAGCCAAGCCCAACTAAAAGGCATTTTATGCCATTTAAATTCAGTCAAATTAAAGGCTGAATGCAACCTAAAAGGTCTACTCTCAGAACAGTAATTTGACACATCATAAATAAGAACCATTTTTTGTTAGCGTAGGTTCAGCACTTGTCAGAAAATTGTACACAGCCATATTAACAAAGTGCCGCCTCTTAGGGAGAAATAAACTATAAGAAAAAACATGTATGTAAAGCAGCAAAACACACAAACAAAGAGTGTAAGATAGTGTCACTGGTTCAAAGCTGACATTTTTCTCTGACATTTACAGAAGAGGATAGATAACATTTTAACCTACCTGAATGCCAAAAGAAATTGTCAAAAATAACTTTTTTGTTTCAAATTTAAACTAAAAATTATGTTTAAGAACAGGTGAAAATATTGATTGCCATTTAATTCAGAACAAGTGGCTTTAACTCATCAACTTAATTTTTGGTCTTGGATAGTGAGAACCGAATCATTGGTGAAATTATACACTAAAAAGCCAAAATTGAGCTGAAAAATATCAAGTGTTTGGAACTGTTATAATAATCTTTTAAGAATCTCAATGATGTGGAGACCTGTTTTTTAAATAAATATTATGAACAGATGTTATAACTAATTTTCTGTTTCTCATTGACTGAAAGAAAATATCACGGAGTTACACATATTGAGGGGATTTTACATGAAAATTGATAATTTCATGAGACAAAAGGTTAGAATCCAAAGGATAGAGTGAGCTGTCATAAAAAAACACACAAGAATTCTCATAATTTAAACTGTGCCACACGTTCAACCTTATATTTTTTTTTAATTTGCCCATAGGCAACCTGTGTATATGTTGAGCACAGTCTATCCAATCTGTTTCTGAGAACATTAAATTCACTGTCATTTGCATCCTCAGTAATAGTAAAAAAAAAAAAAAAAATAAAGATTGTACTTTCACATTGCATTGTCATCATTATGGCTGTAAAAATTAACTTTATTTATTTTTGTGCCTAAATCTTTATACGTACTAATAAGATCTGAGAAGTTTATAGTATAGAAAATGTAGGACATCCCAGGCACTGAACAGGAAAATTTCTAGACATCAGATATCAGCACCCAAATTCTGTTCACATTTTCAAATCAAATATCTGAAATTCTAAAAGCAGAAAATAACTATAATCTCATCCTCCTACTCTACCAAAAAGTAATAAGAGCCCTAAATTTTAGGAAAGTGTTTTCCCAAGTTTTCTTTTTTAAAATATAAAGCTTTCCAAAATACTCTTCATACGTGATTATGGTGATTCTTATGATATATCTCACATGGGTGGGGAATGTTGGCAAGGAAGAGGAAAATCTGGATTACTGATATTTTAACTCTAATTCTTTTTAAGCGCATCCGGTTTTGAAAAATTAAAACAAGAATGAAGGAAATCATGTTCTCTAAATTTTTTTAACGTTTATTGATTTTTGAGAGACATAGAGACAGAGTATGAGCAAGGGAAGGGCAGAGAGAGAGGGAGACACAGAATCCGAAGCAGCTCCAGGCTCTGAGCCATCAGCACAGAGCCCGACGCGGGGCTCAAACTCACAGACCATGAGATCATGACCTGAGCCGAAGTCGACCGCTTAACCAACTGAGCCACCCAGGCGCCCAATCATGTTCTTTAAAAGGCAAATCATACTAGTAAGTTATTTTAAAAATGTTAAGGTAAAAAAGTTATGTTTTTGCTTGGTAAATATCGTGGGAAAGTATAGATGTTTGGGTGTTTCCAAGAGATAAAAATGAGGTTTTCTTATATGACTATAAGTGTTACATTCATTTATACAACCTCAAAATGTGGCTTCCTGTTTTCTGGGTATATGAACTTTACAGTGTAGATGTGATTCTTCAGTTAAAAAAAAACAATTAGGTAAGAAAGATATTAAATAACAAAGTAATACAGGTATATCATAAGAATAATGGCCTTTACCTTCATGGAAATATCTTAACTACATTAAGTATACTTTTCAATGCTTATTTTACAAAAAAACTATATAATGACAGAGTCTTCCTGTGGAAGAAAAATGGTACTCTGTAGAAGGAAATGTATAAAATCTAAGACACTTCACTGGACACATCAATTCTAAATCACAGCCACAGAGATTTAGCAATTCTGCAGCTTAAATGATTATTTTGTCATTTTACAGGTAAATATTTGGTAAGTTAACCAAATAATATTATTAACCAAACAAAATATTATTACCAAATAATATAGTAATTAAATATCAACATAAAGTATATAAATATAAATTAAACGTGTAAATTATATCAAATATAAAATATACCTATACTTATATAAATATACATTCAAATATATATATATATATAATTATAGCTGTGACATTCTATTAATGAATACCCACTAGAATATATTGGATATGACAATTATCTAAACCACTTTTATTTTGTTCTGATTTATCAAATAATATATAAATTTTGTAAGTTTAGACTTTCATCGTGACAATAAAAGAGAAATAAGCAAGGTTTTTTGTGATGACCTAGATTTTCTTCTCTCTCTATACCAACTTGTGAATTGCTTATTCAAATATTGAGATATGTATATATTTTTCATATTTCAGTAATAGATGTCATCAATTCTGAAGCCAATGCATTCATATGTAAATAATCATCATAAACAAGTCAATACAGGAAAATATCTAATATGCTAGGGAAATTAGGACAATTCTGATGCAAAGGTACTGTCTTTATAGGAAAACAACAAGGAATGGCTTGTGGCAGAAAAACACAATATATCAGTGGAAATGTGAATGCTAATGAGAATAAGCCAAGGGATGGAGATACAGCAACGTATATTGCAAGCAGACACTGATGAGGGCAGATGTAGAAAAATGATTATCAACTTTAGACCCCTAGAGCAACATGAATGAAATCACATCCTTGTGTTCTGGGAAATAAAACAGGCAACTTGGATAGAAATAAAGAGAGGCTTTAATTATCTAAAAGTAAATTGGGAGCAACCCATGATAATACTGAAGTGGGGTTATTATAGAATACAATGTAGAGTTAATTCAGAAATCAGTTTGTTCAAAAACATCAACAGCTGGGTTTAATAATAGACACAATGAATCAGAAATGAATAAAACCTTGAGATGGAAGATTATCTGAGCAACTCTAATCATATTATTAGATTGACTAAGGAAAATAAAATGACAAAAAATTCATAAAAGGACCTTATTTGTGTGAATATAGATCTAAGCAATATTTTTTTAAGACATAAATCTGAGGTCATACTAATAGCAAGTAGACATACTTCATGGATATTTTTTCTAGGTCTTTATGACACAATGAGCAAATTATATGAGAAATGATTCACGACAAATAATCAAAGATAAATACTGAGGGGGAAAATCCATATGTAATGATGGAATAAATTTTTTAGAGTTAAATTAGACTCCAATTAGATTATTTTTCTCATGGTTTTTGAAAGAGAAGTTTGAGGGGTTAGATACCAGACTTCTCATACTGTTGAATGTTTAATGAACCAGGCTCACAAATGGCAGGAGATTCTGTAGAACAAGATCTAGTTAAATATCTCAACATGTGAAGTTTAAGAGGACACATGATGAAGGCCCCAAGGAGCCAGTAATCAGGAGCTGACTCCTTGTACATGTAAACAAATTGGAGAATCACCATGGAAAGAATGGAAATGCAAGAATTATGTCTTTGCAAAATGATCAATTTTTAAAATTAAAACTGCCTTTGCAGTGTCTCATGTCATGTTCACGCAGCATGTTTACTTACTGGAAGGACTTAACCCCAGGTTTAGAACACCAGCCCTCATCACTTACTGATGTGAACTTGAAGAAGATATGTCATGTCTCTGTGCCTCAATTTTTTCATCACTAATATGGGAGGAGAAAAACAGTACCTGACTTACAGAATTATAACACAAATGTAAATGAGTCAATCTATATAAAGCACTGAGAACCCAGTAAAGGCATGGAAGCTATGCTATTTTTATTGTAGTCTTTATGACCTCATAGAGAAATTATGTGTATACTTGCTGTTCCTTTATTGGGAGCTTTGTAATTTCTGTTCACTATCAGGAACCCATTTTCTCATACAGAACTCAGTGTTTGATAGGCACTCAGGAAGTTTCCTGAATAAATAAAGATAGAATACCTGCTATGTATCAAGTACTGCACTTAACTCTGAAGAAACAAAAGATGAAAATAACAAAATCTTTGCCAAATTTTGACTTTGCAATAATGTCGCTGTTTTGTATATCTCCTGTCCATTGTATCTGATTGAAGAATGATCAAACAAAGTTAGCGCGCCTACATACTCTAAACAAATTGATATAAAATAGTTCAGGTACCTTTCCAATGTATCTAATGCTGAGTTGTTTGGTTTAGTAGGAAAAATTTTCCCATGTAAGGGAACAGTGATGCAAACTTTGTTATTAGAGTAGAAAAGGAAAAAGACTAATGTAAATATATCACATAACAGTCATATAAATACATGTTGTAGCAGACATATTTAAAGTCACTTGAGTCCCACTGCCACTTCACCTCACATCTGGAGAAAAGAATAGGATACTACTCCCCAAAGGAAATCCCTGCCTTACTCATATTTTTATTGATATATGTATATCAATATATACATCATACTTGAATATATAATGTGAGTGCCCTGCTTTAAAAATGATTGGCAAGATTCTCTCAGAAATATGTGTTTGGATAACTAAGAGATTGTGACCAGGGAGCCAAAACTGAAGCATCTTAGATGGTACATAGGTGAAGCCAAAATAGAAAGAGAATGGAAAACAGACTACGAATGAGAAAGATGTAGATGATAAGGTTCCTTGAGGACGTGCCTTGTGTTCCTCCTTTCAGGGACATAATTAGTAATTATGTAGTAATAATCACGACTGCTTCCTGGATTTCTACTTTGTAAATCAACTTTGGAGGAGGAACATGAGTAAACCTCGGTGTCTAACAGCTAAAATATCCTAAAAAGATAAACCATGTGTATATGATTTTATATACATATAAAGTGGTATGTATATATATACATATATGTTTATTCCTGAGTGGTATATATATATATATAATATATATATAAACAGCATGTGCCAGAATACATATTTACAATGTAAGGGAAGAAAACACCCACTATTCACAAGTGATTACAAATTCCTATGTAATACTGACTCATCTAAGGTTCCATTTGGAAGAGTAGACCTTCTTGGATTTAAGCTTTATTAAAATAAACAAGTTGATTCAATGCATGTTTTTAAAAAAGACTAATTAAAGATCCTATATTGATTCTTCTGGAAAGGACTGATAAGTGAACAGTGCTTACAAAGCAGACATAGAAAGTATCCAGGAAATACTTCACTGGATTTGGAATGAGAAGGTTTTTGTTACACTCCATAATAGAAGACTGCATTAGGGTGAGAGATGGGATTCTGGGTTCCCCATGGTCTGCTGAATATGAACAGG
Organism: Paguma larvata; assembly: GCA_030068075.1. Lineage (NCBI taxonomy): Eukaryota > Metazoa > Chordata > Mammalia > Carnivora > Viverridae > Paguma > Paguma larvata. The sequence goes on from CM057824.1 coordinate 116,025,079, forward strand.
GACAGATTTTGAAAAACCTTCGAGTCTCACAAAGTTTATATCTTATTACTCAATGTTTCTTTTCAACCATATAAATTCTTATCTCTTTTTTTAATCAGCTCTTTCTCTTCACTGCCTAGGCCCATTTTAGGTTTTATGTGTAATTGGGCAGTAAAACACCTCAGGCGCTGTGGATCAGGAATTGGGAGTTCAGAATTCTCACACTCTCCTTTCTCTTCCATATTGCTCCTTAAGTAGGAGTCTGACTCACCTGCAGGGGACTTCACCCCATTTGAAAATGAGATAAACTTTGGTAAGTCGTTTCCCCTTGTTTTCATAAACTGATTATTCTCCTAGCATGAATTGATTTTAGACATTTTGTTATATATACTAGATGTGTACCTAGCAATCTTTTATCTCTAGGCAGTGGAACACTGACCTTATTAAAATAGTATTAATCTTCAAGGAGCAGAGTGGAGAAAAGGCTAAAATAGGTAGAGGAGTCTGGAATTTTCCCTTACTGCTAATCCTGCAAATCATCTGAATGGCATTCAGCTCTTTGAGATTTGAGGAAGTGGCTCCTTGACAAAAGTTTCTTGTCTCCTCCCTTCTGCCTTTTTATTGACTTAAATAAAAACTGCATCACCTTTTTTGGCAACAGAGAAGGAGGGGTAAGATTAGTAATAGTAGGAAAATCTCTCTAGCCCAAAATTCAAGTCAGAAGTATCAATATAAAGAGAATGGATTTTGTCTTAAAATCAGATGTGTGTGTGTGTATGTGTGTGTGTGTGTGTGTGTGTGTGTGTGTGTGTGATTTTATATGTGTATGTGTGTATTGCCACTGAAAAGACCCAGGAACAATGCAAATCTAGTAGCAATCAATGTATGGTTCAGAAAGCTAAAAAGTCATAAAAATCTGCTGATATTATGCCAAAAGAATTGAGGAGGCAGTCATTAGTTAAATATGGGACTATTTGAATAATTACTCCAGTGGATGAAGACACATCAAATATGCTGAAATTTATGAACACACTGAACCTCAAAACAAAGAAGCAAAATAAACCAACTTTGTTCACCTTTGGAAGATGTCAGGACTTAACTAGTTATTTCCAAGACTATCAAAAACAAGCAAGAAAAGAATCAAGCATTTATCCTATCTTTTAGATATGAACAGTTACCTGAGGGATAACAATAAATAGTGAAATTAAATTTCTCTTTATAGAAATATTTAAGCTTGTGGATAAAGAGGAGATCATAGAATTAGAATATCACAGTTTGCTTCAAAAACACAAAAATCTAGATGTTGAAAAGAAGAAATCTGTCTGACCATCAGTTGATAATTGTTGTATGAGGATCTGTATTTGATACTATATCAGTAACTTTTTTAACCCCTTAGTTGTGGACCAGATGAAAATAAAGAAAGTGAGGGGTGCCTGGTTGGGCCCAGTAAGTTAAACAACTGACTTTTGATTACAGCTCAGGTCATGATCTCATGGTTCATGAGTTCAAGCTCTGCATTGAGCCCTGCATTATCCCTCTCTCTCTCTCTTCTCTCTCTCTCTGTCTCTCTCTCTCTCTCTCTAGATAAACTTAAAAAATTAGAAGTTTTTAAATAATAAAGTATGATATCAAGAGGCTGAACAAAATAGCGTAATAGAAAAAGCCAGCAGTAGGAGGAGGAAAGCAAAGGGGAAAGGCATAAAGGAATGGTGCAGAGAGTAAATGGGCTGATTCCTAACTGTAAGCCAGAGTTGCTAGCGGACTTGGCATGGGGGTTCTATGTAGATGGGAGAAACACAATAAAAATATAGAGTAAATACTGCCTGTGAGGCTGCAGATGAATTTCAAGAATAAAAATACATTTGCTAAAGTTGCAGGCAGCGCACCCCATGCTATCTAAATATCTATCTATCTATATATATAACCAGCCAGAAACATGTATCTAGTCTTGTACACAAACCAATTCATACAGATGAAAGTGAGTTGAGTGGCGGCCATAATATATAAAGATAAAGAAATGAAGAAATGAAAGTAGAAGACACTTCTATCCAAAGCTTCCTTATGGGTCCTGGTAGAATTCACCAGTTTAGGACTTGATATGCAGAGACCTTCAGGAAAAATGACTGGAAAATAGATGAGTGTGGAATTAATATAATGATGGCACAAAATGGAATGCTATATGTATGTTTGAGTAAGGCGGCTTAAAAACACAGCTGAAATTTTTTGACACTCTTCCCATTGAAAGGTGGATCTATGCCCTAAATCTTTGAATCTGAACAAAAACCTCTGCCTAGTGGAAGGCATCAAAGGAGATGCCACATGACTTCAGAGGCTACAAGGGTCTTGTGTCTTCCATCCTAGTCTCTAGAAAACTTGCTCTTGAAAGCCTGAGCTGTCACATGAGTCTGACTATTCTGGGGCACATATGTGACAGAGGCCACTGGCCTCTGACCAGACATGTCAGTTTGTGAGTGAAACTCCTTGGGTCTTACAGATCAGCTCCTCTACAACTGAATATCAGTGACTGACTTCCACTGATGCCATAAAAAGCAGAATTTCCCAGTAGTGACCTGTCCAAATTTTTGATCCTCTAAGTCATGAATGTAATAAAATGTCTACTACTTTATTTTTTAAATTTTATTTATTTTTGAGAGAGTGAGCGAGAGAGTGAGAGCGAGCAAGCAGGGAAAGAGCAGAGAGCAGAGGAGAGAGAATCCCAAGGAGGCTCCATGCCATCAGCGCAGTGTCCCACGCAGGGCTCAATCCCACGATCTTTGAGATTATGAACCCGCCTGAAGTTAAGAATGGGATGCTCAACCAACTGAGCCACCCAGGAGCCCCATGATAACTGTTGCTTTAAACCACGGAGTTTTCCAGTTGATAACTAGGCCAGGGGAATCATAAGATCAGTGAGCATGATGAATCAAATATGTCTACAGTTGATCTTACTTTAAGTTGTTACTGAATCAGTAAAAAAGCAACACAAAAGCACAAACGATTGGGTAGATGCTGGCCTCCAGGGCCTCCTTAGTTCCTCAGCAAAACGCACGTATTAATTTTGGTGATTATTGCAGAACGAAAGATGCAAAGAAATAACTATCTTCCTGTTTTTTTCTCTTAGATAAGTTTTAAATATAATATTGAGCTCCTCAAAATTATGTACACACACATCAGTTGTAAATGATTATGTAACGAGCAAGAGGAATATTTCAGCACATCAAGAAATAGAACATAACCAAAAATCTGCATCTATCCATATGATCCTAACCTATTCTATATCTTAATCTCTCTGCCTTTCACACCATTAGGGAAAGGGGAAGGCAACGTTGGTATCTACCAACTGTTCTGAAAACAAGTAATAGCTGCACTACACCAAAAATTACTCAATTTATAATCTCCACTAAAGAAGGAAAGAAACACAACAAAAACATAATATTTTCTCTTAAACTTCATTCATTGTTTCTGCATGCTATCTTACAAATATTCAAAAACAGGTCATTTGTTTTACTGTTACCAAGATCTTAGGCTTACATGCAATTACAATTGCATGGAATTGGATTATTTTAATTATATCGTCCATTTACCTTCGCTGGGATAACTGGCCTTTTTCAGGATTCACAGCTGCACAGTCATTGTGAGGTTATCTAGCTGTATATGATTTTATATGTCTGTCAGTTAAATCACATATACAAATGCAATATCTAGCATTTGGGAACATTATGTCGATTCATGACAGTCCCTAGGGGATTATGGATCTAGAAAACTATGAATGAAGTACAAGGAGAAAAATGTATTGCTTTCATCTATGACAGATATAATCTAGCTGCAATATTGTTTCTAGTAAGTGCAGAATAGTTAAACAGAGCTGCCTCCTAACTGCAATCCGAATCTTAGACCATAAAGTAGGGCCGGTGGCAATAAATAGGACTTGCTCAAGTTTAGTTAGTATTTTGAATCTTTAGCTTGTATTATAGTCACAAAGACCTAATAATATTGCTCTGTTTATGAAAGTATTTCACAGAGATAGGACACTAAAGCCCAAAATCTATCTCTTTAGTTTTTAAAATGAGGCGAAACATTCTTGAATATATCATCTAGATTTTATTGGCCACCTTGGTTATCACCTAGTGTGTATGTGACACCATAGTTCCATACAGACATGCACAAGAAATTCTAATCCTTAATAATTAATATCATCTTAGGTAGATAGCACACTTATAATAAACCTAAGGCAATTTCAAGAGTAAATGTATTTCACTTCAGAGGAATATTAAGAGGCAAAAGAGTGTACTGACCTAATAGCAAAAGTATTTTATGTGTAAATATTAATTACCAGGAACTTCAATCCTGGTAATCCCTAAATAGGCGGAGAAATATATGTTTTTAACATGTTCTTATAAAACATACCTAAAATAAAACATACTAAAAACTACACCCCTTTATGAGCAAGATTTTTTAAATAAAGTTATTTTATAACTTGAGGTCAATTTACCAAACATATGTAATCCATTTCCTACTGCTATTCCACAGAAACAGGGAAGATCTTTGAGAAATTTAAGTTCACAAAAGGGAACACAATTTATAATGCTATATGATATGGGAAGATTATAGCAGAGTTATAAACCAGGATGGATTGGATCAAATGTTAGGGGCAGTTTATTATCACTCTTTATGGTGGTAGAAGAATTCTATTAGAAGGAGAGTGTTAGGAGAGTTCAAATTTGAAAGATAAATAGTATCTCAATAAGCAGAAATGAGGTAGGAGCACAATTCAAACCTTAACAACAGCACTAAGAAATGGAGAGAAATATTTGAACATAAAATGTTCCACGTCTCTACCTTGAGCTCTAAAGTACATGAGGACATTGTAAATGCAGTCAGAGCCAAAAGAAAAAATGCAGGAACATAAATAAGCATTATGTCAGTTAATTGAACTGTAGTTTGTAGGTTCTAGAAACATTTATTTATTCTGATTATTTTTTGTTTTTTTTTTCTTGAGTAAAGTATTAACATAATTGACTTCATACACTGAGTAAATTTGACATCACTATAGAGTACAAGGAAATTAGACCAATTAAGGAGGGCTTTGTAATAATTTAGTCAAGGTATGATGGAAGCCTGAAATAAATTGTGTCAAGAAAAACTTAAAGATACAAAATGTTTCTGTATGGTGAAGGGAAAAAAATTGTTTTTACTCCTTTTCGTATACATTTTCCCCCCAAAATACATGCTACAGACTTCAAAACAAAGAAAGTACAATAAAAGGGGAATGAACTATGAAATAATAGTGTTTATTATTATATTTACTATTTGGAAGCTTAGAATTTTCTGTAAGAGACTTAGTCATAAAAAGAGATAGAAAGAGGGACAAAGAGATACAGATAGAGAAGAAACCCAGAATCAAGAAACCCTGACCTGAGAAAACTCTTAAACTTCCTATCTGTTGTATTTTTGATACAGTCTTCCTAACACCAAAATGGCAAGACATACAACATAGATATGCATAGGACCTAAAATTTCTCTATACACTGAAGTGAAACGTTAACACAAAAATGATAGACACTTACTAATAAATATAAAACAAAGAATACAACTCTCTTAATAAATATATTTTTTCACATTTTATGAACTTATAGAATCATTAATATAATGATAAATATTTGCCATTATTTTGGCATTTTTGAGGGGAGGCTGGGTTAGTATGATCTGGTACCAACCTCTTGGAATATAGCAATAATAAAAAGACAAAAGGACTAAACTTCAGGTGCTTACATCCTAACAGAGAAGGTCAAGGAAAAGGGCAGACAAGTTCAGTTTTGGATAAATTAGTTCTCATTCCATGAAGCTCAGGAGATGTACAATTGAAACAACTGGGGAAAGGATTATATACTCCATGGACTCAGCAATGACAGAAGTCATGTCACTCGTGTTTGGAATCCCAGGGCCTAGCAAGTGCCTGGATCACAGTAGGTGCTCAATAAATATTAAATTAAACAAAGAAATATATACATAATTTTTTATAAATAGTATGTTAGTACCTACTGGAATTTTATATTAAATATTGAACAATATAAACACTGTATTAGTCTACTAGGACTGTCATAACAAAATACCTCAAACTGGATGGTTTAAACAACAAAAATTTATTTTCTTACACCTCTGGGACTAGAGGTCTTAATCAAAGTGCTGTCAGGGCTGTTTTCTCCTGAGTCTCCTCTTCTTGGCTTGCAGATGTCCCCTTTCATTATATCTCTCATACAACTATTTTGTGTGCATTCACACTTATGGTATCTCTTCTTCTTATAAAAATACCAGTCCCATCTGAGAAGGGTCCCATCCTTACAACCTCATTTAGCCTTAATTATCTCTTTAAAGGCCCTATCTCCAAATAGAGTCATGTTAGGGGTCAGAGATCTAACATATAATTGAGAGGGATGGATTTAGTCCACAGCACACACTATATATATATTTATATATTTTATTTAAATCACTGCTGTTGCCAGGTCACTGCTGGGTGACTCAGTTGGCTAATTGTCTGAGTCTTGATTCAGCTCAGGTCATGATTGCAGGACCCATGAGACTGAGCCCCATGTTGGGCTCTGCACTGATTCTTGCTCCTCCTCTCTCTCTCTCTCTCTCTCTACTCCTCGCACACTTGTGCTCCCTCCCCTCGAAATAAATAAATAAACTTTAATAAATAAATAAATAAATAAATAAATAAATAGATAAATAAATAAATCACTGCTGCTGTTGTAATAGATGATAACCAAGATATACTGTTCCTTAGTCTGAAGACAGATCAGATAGCTTAAAACAAAACAAAACAAAATAAAACACTAAGGGATATTAGAAATCTCTCCGGAATCTTACAAAACAACCCAAGGCCAGTCATTGGTCTCCTTATACCTATTTGTCAAAAAAAACACAAAAAAAAAAAAAATTTCCTTTCTTTGTAATTTTTCAACAGAGTTTCCAACAACCAGTGGGGTAGAGGAAGGTGAAGGTATCCTATCAATCTGCACCATCAAAATAAACTAATATCTTATATCTGGAAGAATAGATTAGAATTGGAATAATCATTGAAGTCAGGCTATATACTATTTCTTATCTGGTAGTTAGAGAAACCAACCTGTTCTATTATTGGAATAGAGTAAGTAACCAGAGTGGGTTGTTCAATCACTGATTGTGCATAAATAGGATGAATTAGATGAACTGATTGCTAAATTTATTATTTCAAATGGTTCAAACCTTCAAATGGTTTGCCAAAGTGATTATAGCATTTTTCATTCCCAGTAGTAGTTTATGAGAATTTCAGTCCCCCAACATCTTCATACTTAGCATGTTCAGCCTTTCTCATTTAAAATATTATAATAGGTATTTAATGGTAAATTGCTGTGATTTTAATTTGCATTTCACTAATGACAAATGATGCGATACCTGCCATCTTCTTTGGTGAGGTGACTGTCCAAATCTTTTACATATTTTTAAATGCATTGTTTGTTTTATTATGGAATTCCGAGTAGGGGAAAATATATATATACATTACTTTGAGTAAATATATACCTGGTGCCTTTTCTAGGCCCATGGTCCATGAGTTACTGTGTTTCCTAAATGCTAGTTTTTGTAAAATCAAGTTAAGAAACTCTAGACTATTGAAGGTAAAATAGCAGAACTATGCATATCTCAGTAATCCACACATTTCATTCTCATATTCTCATATTGACACACTGATCTCTTTTGCTTTGAAATGTTTGTCTCTTGCAATAAATAGCAGATTAAGCATATCCAATATTGCCTGTTAATCAATCACAAAACTGTATACTTATTTCCTTCTAGTAATGTAAAATTTCCAAATATCCTTTATTTCCACTTGAATTATATTATTTCTAGTCAACTTCCCATTCTTAGATGAAGCAGTAATGCATTCTAGCATATTTTTCCCTTTATCGTTTTTAGTTACTTTAATTCTGTTTCACCTTTTTTTCTCCACAATCTTTTGTTTTTTTGCTTATGTCTCTCCCAACATATAAAGTTAAAGATTATTAATAATAATGCATAAAAACATTAAAATCAACATTGGTTAGATTATATTTGACTTACTATAACAGTCTTCTTTTAAGTTTTCTAACTATAAAACATTTTCAATGCTCTAGTCTATAGATAAGTAATCCTTTTTAAAAAAAAAGTTTATTTATTTTAAGAGAGAGAGAGAGGGAGGGAGGAGCAGGGAGAGGGAGAGTTAGAATCCCAAACATGTTCAGTGCTGTCAGCAAAGACCTCAATATGGGGCTTGATCCCACGAATTATGACATCATGGCCTAAGCTGAAATCAAGAGCTAGATGCTTAAACAACCAAACCACTCTGGTGTCCCGATAGGTAAGTAGTCCTAATTAATGATATTAACATTCTGTTAAACAAGTAAATCTAATGATCATATAAAAATTTTTTTATGACATGTAGCACTATTTGAATTCAGTTGAGGGTTATTTGAAATAAATATTACATTTATAGATATTTGACAGCAAATTAGAGTTTTCTACTCTAACATTTTGATATCATACTTGATTATTTAAAACGGGCAAGTTATTTATAGATAGTAAATATTTTACATAATTAATTACTGTAGTCCATAAACAAATTTAAGGCCAAACATTTCTAGCCTTCTAATATTAATTTTTCTTGGTCTAAAAAATCAATAATCATCATCAAAAATAATGTCAGCCAAAACAAAAATGTCAACCATTACATCAACCTTAAAGGTATATATTGAAAATATATTTCTAAATATTTAATTCAAAAATACATTAAAATTTAAAGGATACCACCTACTATTGTCATTTTAAAAGTATATACAAGGCAACTAAGATGATAAATGTGACCATTATATTGACATTTTTTCAAGATATACATGACTAATGTCAGTAGAAAGTGAATAAAGACTGAAGGTAAAGTTAAAACCAAAATAAAAGAACTAATGATAAAACTTTAACTGCCGTATTCACTGTTAGAGATGTATTAGATGCTAAACATAAGAAAATGTGTTGTAGTCTGTGAATATATGCAGCTGGAATTCAGGCTATCGTAACAGCTGCTTGTGTACTTCACAGAGTAAAATGTATGTATTTATAAGTATAGAAGAGATTTTAGTTCATGCCTTTAAGCAGAAAACAAATAACAAGATCTTTAAATTTCTATAACCAAATAAAATCATGTGTTTGTGTAAATTGAGGCTTCCTATTACCATCATTATTCCCTATCAGTAAATGATTGAATGTTTGAATTGCACTATGCATTACAGTTATTCTATTAGAATATATGCCTTTAGTCTGTGATTTTATCCAGACAAACAATCCACAGCCAGTAGCTACCCTGGTGAATGAGAGCTGTCTTTATGTTTCTTACAGCCCAGAGTTGGAAGTTAGTGTCCTCACGGGGAGAAAAGACTGAGAGGTGAGGGGATGTGCCCAGCTGTCATCCGTGACAAATACACTGCCATATTTTAGACCAGCGGGTCTCAAACACTGATGCACGCTGGAATCACATTAAAATGCAGATTCTGATTAATTCTGAGGTGCAGCCAGAGTTTCTGTATTTCTAAGAAGATCCCAGGTTTCACCGATGCTGCTTATTGGGGAATATTTTGAATGCCAAGGCTCCGGACTATATTCCAAGTACACAAGACCTTAGAACTAGCCGTCCAAATGTATTTGAGACATTTCAGAACACAACTGGTCTCTCCTCTCATTTGCCCACTGCCAAACTTACAGGCAATTGTCTTTAGGGGTACGGATGCCGAGTTGACCTATGATATGGGATGTCCGTACTCACAAGGAAAGATTCCTCTTACATAAGTCTGGAAGGAAAGGTAAGTTGACAAGGACCAGGGGTAGGCTCTAGATGCATCAGCATGTTAAGTGAGGAATTCAAAGGAATCCAAGAATACTAAATTCAAACCAATTCTTCCAGGCATTAGGGAGATATAGTTGTCAAGGTAGGAGATTTGAACATATTCTAATTTATAGTTTATTAGCATGATTAACAATTTTTATATATTAAGAACTATGGTATGTGGGCTTCCACTTGTTCCCTTGTTTCACACCTTGCAAATGTGAGGGCTGGCCTGCCAATGGATGTGAACACATTGCAACATATTGCTTCAGTTATATTCGGGAGAAATTGTTTTTAGGGGTTGCTGAGGAGGGTAGCTCTCTGCTACAGCACACAAATACACAAACGCCCAGAGAGGCATGTGTGTAGACCTAGAGCTAGTGATATTATCATATATTGAATTGTTCTAGTGAGTACGTATAAAGGATTTATTCTCTTAAGAGTTACATCTTGTAGGAGGAAAAGGAAAAAATAAATTCAGATATCTGGATTCTACTAACATTTCCACAATTTTCTATGTGACTGAGGGAATCAAGAACACAGTTCAAAGTACAAAAAGATAGTTTTCCTACTGGCCTCAGACTGGCTCATTATTAACCCAGGCAAAATGAGCATTTGGTCATGTTAAACATTTCTATAATTGTTCAGTAAAACGAATTTGACCTTCAGCATCACAAAGGATAAATCAATCATAATTTGGAAAGCAAACTTTAACCTTGTATTTTGCTTTTCATGTAATCATGAAAATATAAGGTATTATAATATTAAAAGAATTCATGGGAATAAGAGCAAAATCAATATTTTATGTTTGAAGTTATTAGATTTCCACTAAAGGTTCTGTTCATCAAAAAAGACGCACACAGCTCTACTGCACTCATTCTGCTTTCCACCTAATACAGGAAGAGCATCATATAAGGAAATCAGACAACCATAAAGAACAACACATATTAGAATAATTCTGAATAAACACATTAGCAAACTTTGAGGCTTTTAGATGGAAAAGTGAACTGTCAAAAATACTTTGTCTCTGACATTTCTCAACCATTTCCCCCCCTTGTGTGGAGGGGAAACAATAGAAAATTTAAATGATTTAGGATGTAGTTCCTTCTAAGATATGCTTCTATGATTGTATATACTATATACGTATTACCTAAGTGGCACTCGCAGTAGAAATATTTATATTCTGTTCATATTATTTTATCCACACTGCATAAGTATACTGGGACAATAAACCCCTCAGCTCTTTTGAAATAACTTCTTCACTTAATCAGAAAGAGAAGAAAGTGTTGGCACATATTTAATAAGACATGAGAGTAGCTTTCCCTTGGGGTGCTTTATTCACACCCACCAAAATCTCCTGGACTTGAAAATAATTTTATTTCTTCTAATTCTATCATGATTGTGGAAATTAAAAATAAAACAAACAACACCAAAATCATTAAATAGTCCTCTTGAAACTATAAAAAAAAGATACACAAAAGATATCTAATAAAGAAGAAATCAGGACCCTCTTTGTATTAAATACAGAATGGTAATTTTGCTCTTACTTAAAAAGGAAGCTTTGGAGTCAATATCATTTCAGAAATTTTTATAAGACTTTAAACAGAAAATAAGAAAAATTTAGTGTTCTAGCAATTTTTACCATACAAATTACTTTTAGCTACCTTAAAATATGTATTCAATATATGCAGTGTCATCTGAAACTATGTAAGTCAAACAAACATTTTTCTGGGCTTAAACTTCAGGTTGGCGAACGATCACTTTTGCATACCACTCTGCTGAAACCAGCTTCCTATAATGCTCTAAAGATCATCTGAGGAAATATGAAAAAGATCTATGAAAGAATTCTATCCCAAAGTAAAAATGTGGGGAGATAAACTAATAGATTACTGTATAGGACGAGATTTCCCTCTATCTTTTAGAAAGGCAAAAATTTAAAGATGAGCAGATTTTTCAAGAATTATTTTCATGTTTTGGTCAATCAGTCAAGACTGATCGTATTAGTGATTTATTTCCAATCTCTTTTTATACCATATATTTTACCTCCTTCTTATTCTGGGTGTTTTAGTGCTCACTTACTCCTGTAATGGCAAGTGGGTGCTCAGACACACTGGGATTTTTAGCTGTATCATTTAATTTTTCAGCTGAGCTTTAGGTAATAAATCTGTTGTCAGCCTGTCTATTTGTGTCACTCTGAGACACATGAGGAATGAAGCTTCGAGAAAAGCAAACCAAAGCGCATTCTTTGCTTCATGGCTAAAAGCAACAGATCAACAGCTAAATAAAAATGCCTGTCTCTTCCACATTGCAAAATGCATGTTAAGCCCTTTAGCACATTTTTCTTGACTTCCAAACCAAGCTATCTATGTGGAATAATACAAGTATTTGCATAAACCTGTTATTATGTTTTCGTAATGATTTTAACCTAAAAATTACTAAATAATTAGTAAGAAGCGAAGGACCGAATTTAACTTGGGATTCTATAAGTAAAACTACGATATTTAAAAACCTTCTGTGTGATAATAAGAAGCTAAAGGGAAAAATAGTGGAAAGAAACTTTCAGAAATTTATCATGAAAATTTGAGAAATCATTTAACTTCACTGGTGTCAGTTCCATAACCAGCAAAATGAAGCAGACAGTTTTAGATGATTTCTAAGGTCACTTTCAGCTCTAACATGCTAAGCCACTCTAATTATCATAAATCACACACTGCCTCTTATTCACATATATATGACTTAAAGATGATTATCATTTAGAGAAAGCCGCATATTGAAGGTACGCCACTAACTCTGCACTGCAATTCAGTGTGTTCATTAAATTTTGTTATAGATGGGAAATTCTTCAACTTCACCTGCAGTAACTTGGCTTAAAGATTAGGTAGAAAGTGCTTTCCAAAATATACTTGCAAAAACTGATAGTCTTCCTCTTATCTCTCTATATTAATTTAATGCTGAATGTAATCAGCATGCTTAATGAACTATAAATCACACAGCTGCCTCTGGACCCTATATGGTAATGTCATCTCAGGATGCATTTTCTCTTCCATGCATTTGTTATTAATGTAATTTTTTTATTAATAGTGACCAGTCATGAAAATCGCTGCCTATATATAGGTCCCAATGTGACAAAGCCTATTCTTGTATGCAGTGGTAGAATTTTTCATGACATGCTGAGCATTTATTTTCAGGGGCTGTCCAGCATCTAAAAGAGCTCTGTTAACACAAACAAGACTTCAGGTTCTTCTCATTTACTGTCTGATGAAAATCGAATAACAGTATGCATGCCAATAAAGGACCATGGATTTTTTATATATTTTGTTCCTTTTTACTCCTTCAAATACCAGTATTCTCTGAAGTGATTACACAGTCCTCTGTTAGGAACCTTATCCCCCAGGTGGCAAGAGGCCAAAAGAATATGAGCTTGAACTGACCTTTGGATAAGTTTGCACCATTTTTGCGGCTTCGTAAGAATATCAAGCTAACTGCAGAAAACAAGTATTTTATAAATCAAAAGAATGGAGAAGAACAAAGTGCTAATTAGGGAAATATTTTTTGAATTTTTCTGACTTTGAATATTGCCTAAAGCAATGCTCCATTAAAAATGATAAGAAAAATGTGAGTATATATGCACACACATATGCATACACACACACACACACACACACACATATACACACAAAACTTGTCAATTTATTTGCAAGGTGAATGACACAATTAGTTTTTTGATAGTTGTCTGTTAATCCTGCCATTCAACAAACATTTATAGAGCACATAGAACTCTGACTATATGCTAAATATACTAAGAAACATTTAAGGGCATAATCCAACAAAATATTAAGCTCAGCATTCTTAAGTTATTGGAGACCAGTTATGCATGAAATACATGGCAGTTGATGGAGGGTATTGGGTTTATCTATTACAGTAGAAATAGGTTATTGTTTTTGTGAACTTTTAAAGATCAGTAGCCTATCTTTTCTCTAGAAGAGGGTTAATCAAAATTATAATTCAGCCCCAAATGATTTTCTTAACTTTTATTTAAAATGATTTAAAAAAATGTATGTATTCATCATCATTTATTAGAAGTATGAAGAATTTGGTAATATCTCTGATCTAAACTGATACTCTTACTTTATTTTATAGAATATAATGCAAATTCAGTTTTCAAAATTAATCGCAAGTATTCTTTATGGGACATTTCCCTATGTCTAAAAGTGCTTTTAAAAACTTCACTCTCTGATGTTAATAATGATGGAAATGTTTTCCAAAGAGAATCTCACATTCCAAAGGGTTTTTCTTTTCTTTACTATAGTTTATAATGTTTTATAAGAATTTATGTTAGCTTACTCCTGGTATTAAATGGATTGTGATAATTCAGTGTCTTATAAATCATTTAAATTCTTCACATACCAAAGTGAATATTTGCCCTACTATTTAAACAATTTACAAATACTCAGTAGAGAGGAAAATGATACTTAGCAAGAATTCCTCAGTAAAAATAACAGAATCTATGGTTTTTATTCAAATTCCAAAATAAGACCAGCTGACAACAAGTGATTTACTAACAGTGGTAACATAAAAAGCTCAGTGTAGCCCCAGGCGGCCTGCAGACACGGTGACTGCCTGACAAATGGCAGAACTCAGGCTGGGTCTGTGATTGGAAGCAATCCCCGAATTAATCGGAAAAATTGTCAAAGGCGCTACCATTCCCCCAAAGTGGAAACAAGCATAATACAATCTAGAAATTGGATTCCTAGGAAAAATGCATAAGTCAAGTTAGCAAGAAGTTATTGTGTACCTATTATGTCCCAATATTGTTCAAAGTGCTCCATGGGATAGAAAATAAATACTATATTTGTCACGTTCTCCTCATGGGAGTCTGCAATCTTATTAGAGAGAAAAGACTTATATACATAAGACAATAAAAGACCAACCTCATCACTCACCCAGTTCACTCTGGTCCGTTCCCACTGACTTTACTCCTACTCTTCGAACATGTAATATTCCTTCCCTCTTCATATCTTCTGCACATGTTTTGCCTTGTCAACTCTTATTTCTCCATTAGATTTAAGTTTAAAAATTGTTTTCTCAAAGAGATTTCCCTGACACTTCTCTACAAGAGAATCTAAACTAACCCCTCCAGTTTTATTTTTTTTTTTAGTGCCGTATATTCTCTTCTAGTGAGATATCACATTTAATACCTATTTACTTAATTTAGTTGTTATTGATTTTATATCTGTCTCTGAAACTAGTGACATAGCTCTACAATGGCTGATTGCTAGGCATTATGTCTCTTAACCTTACATCAGAGTTTCTCAGCCTCGGCACTACTAACGTGTGGTGCCAGATGATCTTTTGGTGTGGGGGCTTAGTAACATCATTGACTCTACACAGCAAATGCCAACAGCCAGTCCCCTCTAGTAGAACAAAAATGTCTGCAAACATTGCCAAATATCTCCTAGAGGGCAAATTGTTCCCAGTTGAGATCTATCATCCTGCAGTAGTGTCTAACACATAATACATATTTAATAATTTTTGAATGAGTAATTAAGTGAATAAACTGATATAGCCATCATACAATCAAATGCTAGACTATGTGTGTTAAAGTTAAGTTGTCACTTTCATAAGATTCTTATGAAGATTAAATGAGATAATGTAAGGAAGATATTTGGCTCAGTTGCTAATACATGCTAAATCTTCAGTTCGAACTTATTAGCAGTGCTATCATGGATGAACTTTACTATCAGTCTAGATGGGATAGACATGGACTACTAACCATTGTTATGGATCCTTTGACAGAGCAATATTTTTAAATGACTGAGCTGACACGGTGTTTAGAATGATTAAAGAGTAAGGACTCCAAAGATTAGTATCAATGAAAGACTAAAGATATGAAGACCTCGGTTAGCAATCAGCATGAAATTGGGACCAGTACTAGTTGACCCAGTACCAGTCGAAAGCCATTACTTCAGAAATAACCCCAAGACCCTTACAACTTCTGAGATAGCCAAGCATCATCCACAGAGTGAATAAGGTCCTGAACTAGGGTGAGATGCCAATGAAGATGACCTTCTCAATCTCCCTTGTTCTTCTATTGCATTGTATATCCATGGCTCCCTGCCTGCTGAAAATCTTCTCAGGAACATTACTCTCACTCCTATTCTCTGCATTCAAAGCACAACTCAATTTCTACCTCTCAGAGAAAACTACTCTGACACAAATCCGACACATGGATTTCTCAGACACCTGACTTCTCATTGGTCAGTTCCACGTAGTAGAGCAAATCATTTTTAAACATAATATTCCATTATTCTCCCATTTGAGGTAAATTCCTATGAAGTAAGACTTTATGTTTCTGATTTCTTAGATATCTCCAAGTACAGCTGTAGGTATTAAAAGTAATGATTTCTTTTTGGAATTTTATTCTTTACTTTCTGAGTCATAGCATATCAAAGGTAGAAAGAGTCCCAGAGGTCAAGTGGCAGACGTCTCATGAAATTCATGGATTTCCTCCATAATTGTCAGAAATATCATTAATCACAATCTGCTTATCTATCTCTAGTACGGGAAAGATGAATATTTCATCATACCACATTTTGGAAGCCTTGTCCTTGAACAATCTTCCAAGATACAAAAACATAAATTCTACTCGTATCCCATTCAGACTATCTCCTTAGTTCTCATCCTTCACCATTCATTTATATATTTTGTCCTTTTGGATTTGCTCTACGTCTGTTAAAAAATTCTTCCTTATTTTATGTATAAATTTTCCTATAATCCGTATTAAATAAATAAATCTTTTAATACTAGGAATTCACTGAGTTTCTTTTAATTTTTTATTCAACTCCCAATTTATCTCAATATAATGAATCAATAAATTCTCAATAAACATTTTATTTTATAATTGGGGGCTATTCCTCCCATCATGTTCCTGTAAAATAACTTATCTACCCTGCTACTCTTACGTCCTTGCCCTAACCAGTTCTCATTGCATCTGGAGACTTAACTGACATTATAGAGGTAGAATCTAGGTAAATACCATGAATGGCATCAAGTTGTAACAAACACTAAGCTAAAAATATACTCTTGTTCCTGGCTTATCAATTGTTTGGTTGAATCTAACCAGATCACAATCCCAAAAACTATAAAAATCATCCCTTTGCTTAAAAACAAAAACGAAACCTTATGACTGTAAATGTACTATATATGGAAAACATTTAACGTAGACATTTTAAGCGGTTAAGTCAATACATACAAAAAGTGTCATGAAACTGAAAAAGTTAATTCAATGTTAAGCTACATTATCATAAGTGTCCTGTGACGGCCTAGGTAGTGATAGTCGCATGCCATTGTTCATTGTGTAGTCAACCCCTCAAAGGTCCGTATAATCTAGGATGCCACACTTTTAAGGTGATAAAAAAAAGGGGGTGAGGGAGGGTGTTGTTCAAATGATGAACACGATGACAAGGAAATGTTAAAGCAACTGGGAATGCCTAACTTGCAGAGATAAGATGCTTGAAAAGAAAAGGAAGTTTTCATATAGTCGGAGGATTGTCAAATGGAAGAGAAATAACATATGTTCACAGACTATAAAAGATGTAACTGGATTCTATGGGAAGGAACCAAATATCAGCTTGATAAAAGGAAATTGTTTCCAGTGGTCAGTGTGACATCAAGATGGAAATCTCTGTGTGACTGAGAAGTCATTTTGGATGGTATTAAGCTAACTTCTAAATCTCACTCTTCTGCCCTATGCTACAACAATCAAAATTATCTTTTTAATAAATATCTGTATAATTTCAAACAGGTTAAGGAAAAAAAGAGCATTCAGACTTTTAATTTCAAAACAGGATAACATTTTGAAATAATAGACGTGGGTTCCTAGGGAGATCTTATTATCAAAGGTTTTGTGAATAACATAGATAGCAGGAGGCAGGAAGTTCATGACAAATAGAATTTAAGCTTTCTATTGAGGTTTGGAAGGGAAGTAGACAAGATGATCGTTACGCCCTCAGAGTCTAGATTTCTATGGTGTAAGACTAATTGATTTTAAGGGGAATGTAAGCCTGTTTATTACAAAGGACAGAGGCTCCATGGAATTAATGGGCTGTGTTTTAATACTCTGGCATGGAGACCTAGCGCAACAGATCTATCAGTGGGGACCAGGAAGATGTCGAGGTGAGGTATCCGCTTTGGGGTCAATAGCCATGAGTGGCCAGGAGAGTGTTGGCTATTTCAGTGAACATAAGTGCCAGAAGTCAATGATAGCGCATCTTTTTTCAAAAAGGACAGTCTCTCTAATTAGCCCATAAATGCTAAAGCATGATTGCAGTTAAAATATGCAAGGAGGTTTTTTTTGTAACATTCCATTCCCCCAATCATCCCTCCCCAGCCTCAACATCAACACATACACACATACAATAAGAAATTAATTTACCTTTTTTTTAAGGTCCTTTACCTCTAAAATAATATGATAATGCTTAGATAACATTTTGGTCACAAAATATACCCTTTGTGATTAAAGAACAATATCTGCAGTGTGGATGGTTTTCCCAAAACTTCCTATGAAATATTTTGCTAACTGACACCCTCATTTGTCCATTTCTTCTTCTTCATCCCCACTAGTAAAAATTGTTATTAAACAACTACTCTATATAAAACACACACACACACACATGCAAGATATCAGGAGAGAGGCATAAAATATAGAATTCTGTATGTTTTATGTATGGGCATGAAAATAAAGATAAATATAACAGTACATATATGGATCACTTGGCTTCTAAAAAGTTAGTTCTCTAATTCATGGTATAAATACGTAGCAGTGCTTATATTCACTACTTTCTTCCTTACAATTAACTTCTTGTTAAAAATGATATGTTAAAAAAGCATTTTTCAAAGAAGTTAAAATATCTATATTTATTTACAATTTAAAAATAATTTTTTAACATTTATTCACTTTTGAGAGCAAGAGAGACAGAGAACAAGCATGGGAGGGGCACAGAGAGAGGGAGACATAGAATCTGAAGCTGACTCCGGGCTCGGAGCTGTCAGCACAGAGCTTGACGCGGGGCTCAGAATCACAAACTGTGAAGTCATGACCTGAGCCAAAGTCAGATCTTAACTGACTGAGTCACCCAGGCTCCCCTAAAATATCTATATTTAAAATTAAGCATGGATTTTATGGTAAATGGAAGTTTGAGATTTGAAAAAACTAAATAAATTCCCCCAATTCCATAAAATATCAATTAAAGTATATATATTCTGAAGTAGAAGAGCTAAATACAAACTTAAGAATGGAAACTTACAACATTCAAATCTAACTCTTTGAATGATCAGTTAATATTTTATGTGTCCTAACAGTATAAGGGAAAACTGGTCTGTGAATACTTTTTCATTATTTTTGCAATAGGTGCAGTTAGGAGTGAGATAAATAACTGAATATTAACCAAATATTAGCAAATATTTAGTAAAGTACAAATAAAATTGGTTGTCCAGCTCTTTGTACTTTTGCTACACTCAGGGCCAAACTTAAGAATGTCTAGCTAAGCCAAAATAAGGCCCAAAACACATTATTTACTACAGACATGAAGTGAAAGCACCTTTTTATAAACAGAAATTCAGTATTTAAATACAAACTGTCCCTTACGAAGCTCATCATTCAATTCACACAAGTGACACAAAGTAGAGCTGCTTTTCACCAGGAAGGATATTAATGTGGTTAGAAAGATTTTATGATGAACTTTTCAGGCAAATAATACAAATCATTCAACAAAATACTATTAAAAATCCTGGTGGTATCATACTTGGACATATTTATTGCTGACAGACCATGAGAATCTTGTTCATCACAAACAAATTAATGATTTGCCTTCATCTATTTGAATAATCTCATTTTAATATTTCAAAAACCAAGAAGTTACAGCAAAGATGCTAAATTAAATATAAAAGAAAAAAAAGTCTGTCTAGAGCCCAAACATTTCTATAGCAATTTTTTCCCTCTGGTTTATTTATATTCCTGATGACTTCTTTCCAAGATAGCCTAAATATTTCTAGTTAGTCAACAGTATCATAGCTCAAATTTAAAACCTAATAATTCATTCTCTAGACAATCAAAACATAATTTAACACATAATTAACATATAATAATTTGTACAAAACTATTTGAACCCCAAACACAATATGTGGTTTTTGAAATATATAATACTAACTTGGGTGTAGTAATTAGAATACTTATCTAATTTATACATCGATTATAATTTTCATAAATCATTTGAGTGTGTGCATTTTTAATCCCAGTTGGGTAAATAGTCTAAAAATTAAGAACACCTGGTTCTAAGTTATTATTGACTAACCACTGGTTTTTGATATAAAAATATCATTTGTTTTAGGTACTTGAGATTGTGATAACCTTAGGATATCATGGACTTTAAAATCACTCTGGGAAAACATGTGGAATCTATATCTTACTTTCGATTCTTCTGCAAGTCTTTTGTGGGTGATGAGAAAGGAAGAGCTCTGAGTGATGCAACCTTACCTACCTCTCAACTCTCATTTATCCTTAAGACCTCTTTTCCTTTGTGCTTCAGGCCCCTTTCTGACTATTGGTTCACTCTCTCCCAACTACTGGCTGCTCCTGCTGCCTTCCTGTTTATCTCTTCTCCTCTCTCTTCAAATATATATCTTTGTTTTCAAGCTTATTGACATATAATTGACTTTTAAAATTGTGTAAATTTAAGGTGTATGACATGATGTTATTCACGTATACACTGCAAATCATTTACCAAAATAGGAGTAGCTAACACCTCCAACACCTCACAGAATTACCATCTAATACCAATTCTTTAAAAAACCTTCCTACTTCAGACCAAGTATATGCTTTTCATAGCATGGGGGACTTTTCCTTCATCACACTAATGGTGTATATTTTTATATTTACCTTTATATTACATATTCGCATTTGTATGTATTAACATTAAGTTGGTGCATTTTTGTGTGTGTGCTGTATATATTTTTTTATTTTTATTTATTTTTGAGAGATACAGAGACCGAGAGAGTGAAAGGGGCAAAGACAGAGGGAGGGAGGGAGAGAGAGAGAGAGAGAGAGAGAGAGAGAATCCCAAGCAGGCTCCATACTTGTCAGCATGGAGCCCTATGTGGGGCTTGAACCAAAGTCAGGCGCTTAACCGACTGAGCCACCCAGGCACCCCACTGTGTGTGCTATATTTTTAATATCTGTCTCCCCTAGTAAGATGTGATCTCCTAGAGTGCTGGGATCCTTTCTGTTTTCATTGACCGATATATTCCCAAGGGAATGCAGTGACATCCCTCATCAGTACTTTATTAAATAAACAAATGACTCTGAGAAACAGAGAAGAGTGAAGGTTGCCTGTGTATAAACTACTTGAATAAATCCTAAGGGGAAAGCATCACAGAATCTTTTTTATTTATAGGTTTACTGGGTAAAGTCTTTCAATGATAATTCTAGTATAAGGGTCTTAATTCAAATACAATAGTGAGCACTTCTTATTTAGCATCCTGTTCCCCACATCCTATACATATCAAAGAAAGTACAGCATAGCGCAAAATTGATTTTGGTTTAAATGGGCTAATAACCTAGAGTAGGAAGTATACTGTCTTACTTTTTCCCTCCCTTTCTCCCTCTCTCTCTCTGCTTCCTCTCTACCTCCCTCATTTACTTTCCTCCTCCCTGCCTAATAAAATCTTAAGTGTAGGCCCTTCAGAGAGAGAAGTACTGATATGTTTATCATATAATAACTCTGTTGGGATTGGAGTTTCTTTAGGTACACCCTTTTCATACCTAATGGATGGAAGCAATTAGTTTAGCTTTGGGGTAAGTTTTTTTGTTGCTGTTGTTTTTTTGTTTTTCATTTTTTTTTCTACAAAAAACATCTAGATAATCTAGATAAATTGCCAACCAAGCACATTGTAACCTTGGTGAATTTATCTATGGGAACATTCACATAAGCTTGAAATTAGTATGCCTCTAGAGACTACTTTGTTTTTCCTTGTTAATCAGGCCTTTAGGTGGATAGCCAGAATCTTAGAACTGAGCAGGCAGAATTTGCAGGCTGAATAACGGTGGCTCGCAGAGTGCATTCTTTTACACTTGGAAGAGAAATTGTGACCAAGTGACATGAGGTTTTTACTTGCATGCTGTTGGTAACCTTCTGTCCCTATACACAGGCAGAGGGCTTTCTTGGTTAATGGGCTGGGTTTGTGGAACACTTGTCCCTTGATGCTGCATCTGAGCCCTCAGGTCAGGAGATAGACAATTTACATCCATTTACCTGACATTCTTTATACTCAAAGGCTACCAGTTTAGTCCCAGAAAGGCTGACCCTAACATGGTTTGATAAACAGGCAGGCAAGAAATACTGCATTAGCACAGTTCTTGTATTCAGTCGAGGGAAAAACAGAAACATGAGGTATTCTATACTCTAAACTCATTCTGCTTTTACCAGGCTTTTAAACTGCCATTAGTGCTTACTTGCAAAATAAGATACAATTTAAAGATTAAATAAAGAAGAAAACTCTGCGTCTATTCTAAATAACCCAACATAGAAAGTGCTTAAACATTTCTTTATATACATAACCATTTCTGTTAATGTGTCAAAATAGGAGAGGTAGTTTATAACTTTTTAAAAAATGTTTATGGCATAGTATCACAGGATTTAAAAATCAGTTGAATTATTGGCTAAATAAATATTTCAACTGTAACATTTTTTTGATTCATAAAAGTTATCAGAAACTCAAGGGAGCAGTTTATCTTTTCTCCTTTAAAGGAATATTGATCTAAATGATATGTCACTTTAAGCGATATTATCATTTACATAACTAGAGAGGAGAGGATTATTTTGACCTAACTACTGAGTATCAGAGGTATATGACCAGGAGGCTATAAGTTCATTAAGAAAAACAGGAGGAAATTTTAGAGTTGTGGAGATTTTACTTGCCTATTCATTTTTCTCTTGCTTATTTTTAATGAACTCGATGAGACTTTTGACTTATTTTCCAATACTAATTTTTTGCTTCATTCATTCAATAAATGTTTATTGAACTACTACATGACAAATACTATAGTAGATGGTGTAGATACTGAATCAACTAGATGAGGCAAAACTGCATTTATGAAGCTTACTTTGTGGACAGTGTATTTTTAAGATAGTAAGAGAAAAACGACCAACATATAAGATAATGTCAGGTAGTGTTAAGCACTATGAAACAAAAAAGAAATATTTGGAGATACAGAGTATGGGAGTATGGGTGGTACTGATTTAGAACGGATGATCAAAGAATGTATACATGAGGAGATATATTTTAATCAGTCTTGAATATGTTGAGAGTGAATCATGTATGTATCTGAGGGAAGATTTTCCATGTGTTGGGTACAGCAAGTGCAAAGGTCTTGAGGAAGTAAGTCATTTGATATATTCAAGAGATGGGAAAACAGCCAGGGTGGGTAGTATAATTTTAGGGGAGGAGAAAGAGACGGGAAAGGTAGGAAATGACATCAGAAAATGTAGGGGTTTATTGGCTTAAACACAGTGGGATGCAGTGAGAACAGTGCTAGTTTGATCATCTAGTGCCATTTCTCATTCGGTCACTTGCCAATTATTTACCATATGCAAATTCGAAATGGAAGTAACTGCCTTGAAAATAGAAGAGCAGTAGTCAACCATAAGGAATCAATCATTAAATTAAATTTTTATTAGGAAATAAGTTCCCTGCTGTCTTATCATGATCAAACAGTGAGAATTATTGGAGGGAGAAATAACATACTGTCCATTTCTCTCCAACCTCCATCTCAAGATACACAAGCTTTGAAACCAAGCAACAAATATTTATTATTTTAGTTGATCTCTGTAGGTGCAAGCTACAGAGAGTCATTCTTGTCGCTCAAAGTGTTAGGAGATTTATTGTAAATGTAGAGAATAAAAAGTGCAAGTTAATAGAAACACTGACAGTGGCAGATTCTTCTTTCTATGGGAGAATCATTATTCAGCTCCAGGAACTGGCAACTTCTTGTTCAACAAGGCACTTTAATCCCCAGTTTGGCTAAGAAAGTCCAAACTTTCTACAGATGTAGTCTAAATGGGACTGTTGGGGCAAAAAGATCCACTGATCACATTTTGTCTTTTCTTTTTTAATGTTTTTTAATATTTATTTATTTTTGAAAGAGAAAGACAAAGACAGAGTGTAAGTGAGGGAGGGGCAGAGAGAAAGGGAGACATAGAATCTGAAGCAGACTCCAGGCTCTGAGCTGTCAGCACAGTGCCCAACATGGAGCTTGAACACACGAACTGTGAGATCATGGCCGGAGCTGAAATCAGACACTCAACCAACTAAGCCACCCAGGCGCTCCTCTTCTTTTTTATATATTTTTAATATTATTTTTTGTTTGTTTATTTCATTTGAGAGAGAGAGAAAGTGGATGAAGGGCAGAGAGAGAGAGAGAATCCCAAACAGATTGCATTGTCGGCAAAGATCCTGATGTGGGCTCCATCTCATGAACTGTGAGATCATGACCTGAGCTGAAATCAGGAGTTGGATGTTTAACCAACTGAACCACCCAGGCACCCCACCTTTTGTATTTCCTTTGCCAGGCTGGAACACAGAGAAGGAAAGTGGACCTGTTCATAGATGAGAGGGGACCAGTAACTTATGTTAAAATGGGTAAGAGCAGAGTAAGAATGCAGGAAGAATAGGACCCAAAACAAAGGTGACCACAACACAGTCACTCAAATGTCCTGTTATGGACAGCAGCTCTATTCATGTCTCTGCCCTCTTGCTAAACAACTTCCTCATCTCTCTTCTTTAGAGCATATGTGTCTGTCTCAGAGTTAACCTTCCTGCACAACTTCAGGTCACATATGCCGCCATATTGAACTTTTTTTTTTTTTTTTTAATGTGAACACCATTTCATGTTCAACTTTCATCCTATCGATTTATACTTTTGCGAGCTTTTGTGCAAATTGCCGAGAAATTGAGTTTGATTGGTTTGGAGCTAAGCTACATGATGAAGGAATAATGGAAGGTTGTGGATGGGCAGTTTAGAGAATGGAAAGAATGGGAAAATTAAATATCAGCAAGAAAAACAGGAATTTGGAAACCATCCCTGATGTACATTGAGTAAGAATCTTAGAATAAGGGCTGTATTGGGAATATCTGAGATTGGAAAAAGCAAGGAAATTTAAGGCATTCTTCCTATTTGTTGATGGAATAAAAAGAATATGTAAGTTACTGTATGATTTATTTCCACTTCCTGAATAACAAAATTATATAGATTCATTTTTAATTGGAAAAAGTAATTCACAGGTGAACAGGAACCTGAGAAAAAGGCCATGAAGAGTACTGGTCATTCACTGAGGCCAGATTTGTAAGTTCTATATCCTCTCCACTGGGATCAGAAATAGGCCTGTAGCAGAGCAATTGAATTGGGGAATATTTGTGCTGGAAAAGACCTTAGAAAGCATTTGGTCTAATTCCTTCATTTTACAGATGAGTAAACTGAAACTCAAGGAAACAATTTGAGTATAGTGAGATCCCAGTCAGTAGTGCCATTGAGAAGAAAACCCAGAACTCGTAAGTCGCAGAGTAGTATTTCCATATAAGATGCTGCTTCTCCTTTATCATAATGGTATAGATTTTAACCCAAAGCAAACAAAAAGTAATCTATATATTTAAAAAAGTCATCTGTGCTTTGTGCCCTATATTTTGTGTTGTCAAACTCAGTTGATGCGGCTTTGTAAATATTCAGTTGTTTGGGGGTGCCTGGGTGTCTCAGTTGGTTAAGCATCTGACTTTGGTTCAGGTCATGATCTCATGGTTCATGAGTTCGAGCCCTGCATCGGGCTCTTTGTTGACAGCTCAGAGCCTGGATCCTTCTTCAGATTCTGTGTCTCCCTCTCTCTCTGCCCCTCCCCACCCTCTCTCTCAAAAATAAAATAAACATTAAAAAATAAAAATTAAAAATATTAAATATTCTGTTGTTGTATACCACTGTATTATTTTTAACCTTAGGCTTGGAGATTTGTTATTCTAGGGACACCTGAAAGAAAGAGATCATATCTTTTCATACTATTATGTCTGTTTTTTACATATTACTGTTGATTACTTGTATCTCTGTTCTTTGAAAGCACTCTAAAAGAAGTAGGCATTATTCTTTTCAGTACCCACCTGATGTTGAAATTTTTCAGAGCAGAAATCACATACCACTCTCTCTGTGACAATCATGATTGCTCCTTGACTAAATCATTGCTTAGATTTCAAGAATGCAAGTAAAATTGTGATATATCTGTCTCTATATATGTATATGTGTGTGTATATTTAATAACATATATATTCGCACACATACACATTATAGCTGCATATTCTTTATGCTCCATACCTCCCGATACCACTTTCAAAAAGACCTTTAACCTTTCACTGCTCTTTTCATTGAGTGAAATGCATCAAGCATTTTTCACAAGTGCCAGTTTAACTTCTTTATGATGTCAGAGATAATTGTTTTGGCCTCGGGGAAAGAGTGTGCTCTCTGCTGCAAATGATGCCTGTAGAACCTTCTAAGTAAAAAATGAACTCGTAGTGAAGTCTTAAGTTTCTTTATCTTATCAATTATTGAAGAAAGAAGCTTTCCTTAGCACAAGGAGAATACTAGGAATGTCAAGATAAAATGATGGAAATAATGTTAAGAATAGGAGTGGGGACAGTAGACAAGTTTGAAGTCAACAAGCTCCTTAACAGATAAAATAGGGAACGTGTTAACTACATTTACATTCTATCAGGTGAAATGACTTATTTCTAAAACAAAAAGGAAAATTGAATTTTCCTATCGGGGGAAAATTTGAATCAAGACTACCACATATATATTCTATCATCTATAAAATCCACATCAATTTCTTTCTCAAGAAATGACTGTATTTGACTGTTAAAACAATGAGAACAACCAGAGTCATTGCATGGAATCAAAAGTATATAAACCAAATGTCACATGCATTGACACTCAAATAGGTGAGTTATACACTACTTTGTTTATTTAAAAAAAATAATCCAATTTATTTATGCCTAAACACCATGCTTATTAACTTAATAAAAATTTTAAAAAATTAGGCACTAGGGAAACATGATCCATCTTTCCCATTATTAGGTCAGCTAATAGTAAACTGGAGGCTTATAGCTGTCATTTTCTTGTTTTCTTTGTTTTTTTTTAATATTTATTTACTTATTTTGAGAGAGAGAGAGTAGGGGAGGGGTAGAGACAGAGAGAGAGAGAATCCCAAGCAGAGTCCTGCACCTTTAGTGCAGAGCCCCATGTGGGCTTGAACTCAAGAACTATGAGATCATGACCTGAGCCGAAACCAAGAGTTGGACATTTAACCGTCTGAGCCACCCAGGAGCCCTGTCATTTTCTGATACTATCAGAAGGAGAACAAACAGAAAGCAGTGGAGGAGAAAAAAAAAAAAATTACCTCCACTGCTGTCTACCATTATCACATAGGTGGTGATTTTCTAACATTATTAAAATACGAACATATCAAAAATTTGCTGTAAAAACTACTTGACATTTAATTTGTAGTTACTTGTCATAAGCAAAACTTTGTTAAAGAGCTAAGATGACGTAACATCGTTAATATGTAATTACGTTAAGTTGGTCATGAAATATAGAAAAAAGGATAATACCAGTGAAACATTTATTGAAAAATAATTATTGACAATGGCATCATGATATCATTTAATTCCACTGCAATCCTATGAGGAAGGTAACATTATGAATCCAATTTTTTTGAGTGAGGAAATATTTAGAGAGTTAAGTTTACTTAGACAGTAAGTGGGTCTGACAGATTACAAATTCTGTTCCCTTCACTGCTCTTCTGTCTGCCCTAAGTAGATTTAAGGCCTCTAGGGCAAGAAGATTAGAAGAATCACAGTTCCTAAAATCAGAATATTCCCTGAGTACTGATTGTGGCCCGCAGAAAGGAAATTCAAGGAGGAAGATCTAGATTTGACTGAAGTCTCATGGGTGATCTCTTGGTATGAAAGCTCAGATCATGATCTCATGGTTTGTGAGATCAAGCCCCACACAGGGCTCTGTGCTGAAAGCAGGAAGCCTGCTTTGGATTCCCTCTCTCCCTCTTTTTGGGCCCCTCTCCAGTTCATTCTCTCTTTCTCTCAAAAATAAATATACATAAAAAAATTTTAAACAACAATTAGCAGTAAAATAATAGAGTAACACAGACTAAATATCAGATTTAAATTTCTGCTATTTACTTTCATTTGAAAAAAGAGAATGAAAAACAAGATCAACTGTTAATAAAAGCTATTTCAAATAGCAACCAACTTCCAGCGTATAATAAAGAACCAACACAGATTTAGAACAAACTTGTGTCCATTATCTGTAGGAAAGTATCAATAATGATTGCAAGTCATTACATTTTCATGCTTTTATAATTATCAAAAATTAAATTATATCTAGCAAAATAGGATTTAAATGTATTTTCAGATTTTTAGAAATGTCCACTTCCCTTATGAAAAAGTGAAGATTTTTACAAATATTGAGCATTTAAAACATGGTAAATGCTGCCAGGCAGCATTCAAAATAGAAAATACTTGTGCTTAACATCCGAGAATATGGAAGATAGTTGACAAGGATAATAACAGCTCCTACTTCACTTAATTAGTGACAAATATTAGGGGGCCTGGGTGACTCAGTCGGTTAAGCATCCGACTCTTTGTTTTGGCTCAGGTCACCATCTCATGGTTTGTGGGTTCAAGCCCCACATCGGGCTCCATGCTGACAGTGCAGAGCCTTCTTGAGATTCTCCGTCTCCCTCTCTCCTCGCCCCTCCCCTGTTCGCTCTCTCTGTCCCTCTCTCAGAAATAAATAAATACACCTTAAAAAATTGTCACAAATATTGAATGAGACATGACTACAAGCCAGGCACTCTTCGATGGTTTGGGGATTTGGCAGTAAAGGAGGAGGCTATTATAAAAGCATGGGATGGTGATAGTTCGTGCCATGGTGCTTGTGCAGGAGGGTAGTGTTCATTGGATTGATTCTGGGTATATAAGGATGGTAGAATCATTAGCACTTTTGTTGATGTGTCTATAGTCGGATGTGATTGAAAGAGGTGTAAAGAATACCTTCAAGTTTTCGTAGGAAACTGTAAGGAAAGAATTGCCACTTTCTGAAAACTAAAAGGATATGAAAGAAACACATTTTAAGGGAGGAGAAGGACCTCGATTCGGGACATTCTCGTTTGGAAATGTCTTTAGATACAAACACGGAGGCTGGCAGTTGAATATGTGAGTTTGAAATTCAAAAGAGAGTCTCTCACTATAGATACAGATTTAAATATCACCAGCTTCTGAATGGTATTTAAAAACATGCACTTCCAATTAAGTGAAAGTAGATAGAAATGAGAAGGGGCCCTGGGACCGAGCCAAAGTCTAGAGTCTGGGGAGTTGAGAAGAAATCACCCAAAAAAGACTGAGAACGAGCATTCTGTGCAGAAAGAGGGAGAAGTAGAAGGCTGGAGTTGTGGCAGGGAAATGAATAAAATATTTTCAGTAGGAGTCAGTGATCAACCATGTAAAATACTTCTGTTTAAGTAAGATGGGAACTCAGAATTTACCACTGATGTTGACTGGAATAGTTTGATGGAGGGGTGGCAGTGGAAGGTTGGTTGCAGGAAGTTCAAGCTAGCATAAAAGCACAGGAGTAAGAGACAGTATAGACAACTCCTTTGAGGAGCTTCGTTGTAAACATAATAGAGGGAAAAGTGGGGCTGTAGCTACAAAGGAAGTAGGACCAATAATTATTTTAAAAAGAGAGAGAAAAATAACTGCATGCAAGCTTTGATGCTGATAGGAAAGATTCAGGGGCGAGGTAGGTAAAAACTACTGACACAGGAAAAAGAAAGGAGTCTTGGTAGGGCTCTGTAGCAGCCCTAGATGAAAGGAGACAGGGTCTGTACACAAATGGAAGTGTTGGTTTTCACCAGTAATAACTATTAATAGTAGTAAGAGAAAAGACAGTGTACACAAGCAGAGTTTAAGTTTTTGTTGTTTTTGTTGTTGTTGTTGTTCATTTTTTGTTTTCTTGAAAGAGACCGAGACAGCGTGAGTGGAGGAGAGGCAGAGAGAGGGGTAGAGAGGGAGATTCCAAGGAGGCTGCGCACAGTCAGTGCGCAGGGGTAGATGCGGGGGGCTCAAATCCACCAAATGGTAAGATCATGACCTGAGCCAAAATCAAGAGTCAGAAGCTCAACCAACTGAGCCACCTAGGTGTCCTCACAAGCAGAAATTGATAGGTGGATGGAAGTATTGGTGGGACATTGTACAAAATTCAATTCTGATTGTTTCTATTTTTCTCAGTGAAATGGGAAGCAGAACCATCAGATGAAAAAGAGTAATGAGAGATGTGTTGAAGGTGAAGAGAAAGGAGAGGTATAACAGCGTCACTAATTGAAAAAGTGAACAAAGTGGGGGTATAGTATGATGGCTAGAAATGATCAAGGTTACAGAGCCTAAATTTAAAGAGAGTCCAGTCAGGGTGCTGTGTGCTCATTTCAACTTTATTTAGCATCAGCGGAGAATGGAATAATCTTCACAACAGCCCTATGAAATAGTTATTATTGCCAGCCCCTTGGTAGTTGAAGAAATTCAGGAACAAGGAGAGGGTTAAAGAAATTGCCTAAGATCTTAGTATAAGTAAGAGTGAAGTCTCTGGATTCCAATGCACACATAGCTTGTATCACTTATCACTACACTTAATTGCACCCATGAATTGTTTATTCCATACATACAATAAATATCTAGTTAGGCCAACTATGTGATATTAATGCCAATGTCCAAGAAAAGGTTGCAAGTGTGGGAACAAAAGAACTAGGAAATTATTGCAATTCTGTATGTTGGTAGTGGAGGTGTGTGTAAATTTCCCAGAAATAGAACACAGCTCTGGCTCTCACGATATTCATATTTTAGTAGAGAAACAGGCAATTAAACAATCACAATGTACCACGGTAAGTGCTATAATTGATGCTCAGTGGAACTAGAGAGGAGGAGTGTTCACTATCCTTGGGGGAAGTGAGAAGAAAAGGTGTCAACAAACACTTCCCAGATGGTACGATGGTTAGGCAGATTCTTGAAGAATGAACACAAGTTCCTCAGGCAAAGAACAGCATGTGCAAAGGCAGGAAAAAATATCACTTGCAGGGGTCTGAAGGCGCTCCATCTGGGAGGAGTGGTGAAGTGTAGGGAGATTACATGGGAAAGGTGGGCTGGGAACAGCTGGAGAGCTATTTAAAAATCAGAGGGGAGGAGTGGCATGAGAGGATTTGCATTTTCTGAAGAAAATGCTGGACTCAGTTCAGAGGATATATTGGAAAGAGAGTGGGAGAGAATATTTGAGGCAACAGGACAGTTTTAGTGATTATTACCCCTGCCCAGTAACTGGGAGGGAAGCAGCAAGTTTGAGGATAAAGAAAAGATCAATTTCTGACTAACAGAGATTTCTTGAAACTATGTTTCAATTTTCACTGCACTGCTTTTTTTTTTTTTTTTAACAATTATCCCATTCTTTGTGTATCTAGTACCAACAACAACACCGCCTCCAAATCACCTACATTCTTGGCATTGTTTAAGCAAAAAATAATAATTTTTTAAATTGTTAAAAAAGATTTATCAATAATTAATAAGTGAACAGATATAAATCTTCTCTAGCAAGCATTGCATGTAATACAGTTAGCAATTTTGTTTTGAAAACACAATTAACATAGAAATTTGGTACAGAGTTATTCTAATAAACCTTGAAATGTCCCCAAAGAAGCCAAATATAGTAATCTCTTGGGAAATAAGATAGATATAAATAAATAAATAAACAATAAATAAAGTTACCTATTCTATATTTAACCACAAGAAAATAATAATAATATATAATGGCAACTTGCTTTCAGTTTTAGTATATTATATGAACCAGTAAAACCTTGATTTGTGAGCATAATTCATTCTGGAAACATGCTTGTAATTCAAAGCACTCATCTATCAAAGCAAATTTCAACAACCATTGGCTCATTTGTGATCATGTGACATTTGGCATCACATACAACTCGTATTGCAAGACATGGCTTGCTTATTAACTTAAAATTTATTAGAAATGTTTGCTCATCTTGTGGAATACTCGCAGAGCAAGTTACTTACAATCCTAGATTTTACCGTGTTAAACTAAAACTAAAAATTAACAACGACTATTTTGACAAAGCTTAAAAAAATGACTTTTGGAATACTTATAAAATCCAAAGGTATCTTATATAGGCTTCGGGATATCTTTTTATTTTATAAAAATGCCCAAGATTGTTTTCCTCATAATTCTTATTTTTGCCTGAGCTAGTGGTCCTTTGCATTTTATTATGAAATTGTTTAACTAGAATGTCTTCTTCACAAATTGAGGTTATGAAGAGATCCAGCCATTTTGTAATGTGAACTGTAGGAGACAGTTAAGTAAGATGGGCTCCATTATGCATACCCCACAGTGGATGCCTCAGAGTGGATATGCCCAAGGCAAACTTGTACATTGAGAATCTGGCCTAACTAAGCACTTATTTTTATTTTACTTTTCTGTGTCCATAGTTATATTTCGAATTGAAATTTAGTTAGATGTATTTACACTGGAAAGTCCTACATGATCTCAATCACCCTCCCCCCAACCAATTTAAAAATCCATAACCAGGCAGCATTCCTCAGATCTGCAAGGAACTCATCCCTTGAGCTGATATGTGGTCATATCAAAAGGTCATTGGCTGACAGCCTGCACAGCGTTGTCACTCAAGATATCATCAAAATATCAAAGAAGAAAGCTCATGTTTCAGGGTTAATTGATTATCAAAGGCAAAACTATTTCTCCTGAGTTAGAGCTATGGAATGGCAAATTAATGATCCCTATGTGGACAAGGAATAACCTAAGTTCACAACAATAGTTAAAACTGATGCATGCAACACAATTCAATACCTTCCCCCAAAGAGCTGAAATCCTAAAATCTCTTTTAATAATTTTAACCTTCATTCTGAAAGTGATGTTTGCTCAGTAAATGAAAGTTAAAATTGAGCGGTTGTACCTCTTGCTTCCTGTTTTTTTTTTTTTTTCCTAAAAGATTTTGATTATAGTTCGCAATAATCTAAAGACTAGAAGTCACCATTTTAAAGCGAGAAAGAGGGAAAAAGTGCACCATACATGCTGGTCAGTTTTCCCTTTGGAAATATCTGATCTTATTCTCTGTCAAAGTCTATCTGTCCATGATGTTATTTTTAAACCTTGAAGAAGGAGGAAACTGATTGATCTTAAACGATTTCTAAAAACCTATTTTTCCCCCACACTTTGCCCATTATAAGCCACAGGGATCAACCTGCCTCCTGCTGATAAACTCCATAGTTTGAAAACACTAATCAAACAAGATAGTGAAATGATCAAAGTGTAGAAGTCTGATTCCTCCATTCAGTGTACGCCATATCTGTGAACTGAAGGAGAGCAGGAGATTTCAAATAAAGACTAAAAGAACTCTTTTAAAGCATTTCTTTTGTACTTGAAAATTTGTTCATTTTGAGCTATAAAAAAAAAAAAAACAGGAGAGCTAAAAGCCTAATAAATTCCTTTGATCTGGACATGGCAAGTTCTTAAAGAGAAAGTCTGAAAGGTTGCCGACTGCTGTTCTCTAAAAATTAAAATCCAGCAACCATCGCCTCTCCCTCCCCACTGTCTCCCCTCCCTCTACTATACATTCCATCCATTGTAGGAAGAATAGAGACTACTAGAAATGATTAGAATAAGATCTAAACCTACTCAAACATTTTAACAAGAATAGAGGAATCTCTCACTTTTGTAGTCCCAGAGGAAGCACTTCACATCCAAGGCCTCTCCTGAAAACATTCAGATGAGTCACTGGAATCATTCAGTATGAACAGAGGGAATCGATGAACAGGAATCTAAACTAAAAATATTCACTGGTGGCAAGCTGATAACTTAAATTCGAGAAGTGATGAATTTTAAAGTAATATAGTAGGGATGAGATAAATGGGAACATTCGAGTTCATAAGAAGGCATTTAAAATCATTTTAAAAAGTTGAAATCCTGTTCTGGCTAAAAAATTTGCCCAGTTTGATGTGATTCTCACTTTCTGTTCTAGGTTAAGCCATTATTCCTCAAACTATGGTCTACACATGAGCCTTATCAGTTCCATCTTTGAACTTGTGAGCCACACTAAATTTTAGACCCTACCCTAGATTTGTTGACTCAAAACCTACATTTTTCAAGTTTATTTATTTATTTTGAGAGAGAGTGTGCAAGCAGGGGAGGAGAAGAGAGAGAGCGGGAACAAGAGAATCCCAAGAAGGCTCTGCTCTGTCAGCATAAAGCTTGATGCAGGGCTCAGTTTCATGGATCGTGAGATCACGACCTGAGCAAAAATCAAGAGTCAGATGCTTAACTGACTGAACCACCTACGTGCCCCTGAAAATCTGCATTTTAACGAGATCCTAGGTCACACAATGTACATCAAACTTTGAGAAGCACTGCCCTAAATCAACCATGCTTTGACCACACCTATCACAGGTTTTAGTTTTAATACATGAACTGAATTTATTAGTAACTGCTAATATTATAGAAGATTTTCATAGAGAAATTGGTCTAGAATTCTGAACTAACAGAAACCAGATAAGGAAAATTTCCAATAGCAGGCATTGCATTCCTGAAATGATTTTTCCCCTTGCATCTTTGTAGATTTTTCTCTGTGTGTGTGTGTGTCTGTATGTGTGTGTGTGTGTGTGTATGTGTGTGTGGGTGTATGTGTGTCTATGTGAGTGTGTTTATTATTTTTTGGTTTGTCTTTGTCTATTCCATTAAATCAAGTTCATCCCAGAACCCTTGTTTAAAGCTTTCCTTGTGCAAAATATATTCACATAAAGGATAAAAAGATGGGTAACACACAGTACACATTCTCAAGCTTAGAAAATTTGAGAACACTAGATAAACAATAATTCAAAACAAATACATTGTTTTCTGGGGGAGCACCAGGCATAAATTATATAATTATAAAGAAAGAGAGATAAAACCAGGGGGAGGGAAAGAGGAGAAAGGAAAAAAAGACACAGAGAGGGAGGGAGATAAAACATAAGAGACTCTCAAAGACTAAGAAAAAAACTGAGGGTAAGGGGGATGAGGGAGGGGGGAGAGGGGGTGATGGGCATTAAAAAGGGCACATGTTGGGATGAACACTGGGTGTTATATGTAAACCAATTTGAAAACAAACTATTATAAAATTAAAAAAAAAAAAGTACAGTAGGCATGTTCTGGTATGCCAGAAATACTTTTCTTGAGGAAACTATCACTTTCACTAAATACAGTTATGATCAGGCTGTCAATTAGACTCTCCAGAGGTGGGCGCAGACCCAGACAGAAAAATCAGAGACCCACATTTCCCACAATGAGTAGGCCAAAGCTGGGCAAGTGATTCAAACAAGATTCATCAGAAACTTATGAAATGATAAAAGGACCTTAACAGAAATTGATTGCTTTCTCCCCCACTGGAATTTCAGGAATTGAATGTGTGTATATGCATACATGTTATATGTAATTTTATATATAATTGTACTCATACATACAACTTATATGTTCTTGTATATATATCGTATATATAAAATAAGGCTGTAAGGAGCCTATCTGGTTTACAAAATGGGGTACCTGGACCAACAGCAACAGCATTTTCATGGGAAATTGTTTGAAATGCAAATTCTTGGATTTCATCCTAAACCTACTAAGAAAATCAGAAAATGGGGACCAACAATATGTGTTTTTTGTTATTTATTTATTTACTTATTTATTTTGGGAGAGAGAGAGAGTGCAGGGGAAGGGTAGAGAGAGAGGGAGAGAGAGAATCCCAAGCAGATCCACACCATCAGCACAGAGCCTGATCTGGGGGCTCAAACCAATCAACTGGGAGATTATGACTTGAGCCAAAATCAAAAGTTGGACACTGAACTGACTGAGCTACTCAGGTTTCCTAAGCAGTTTGGGTTTTAATAGCCTGTGTCTGGCAATTCTGATGCATTTCAAGGATTAAGAATCACTATCTTCAACTAGTTGAGAGTGTGGGTCTGGGTTTGAATTCACGATGCTTTCATGAGCTGTGTGATTTTAAGCAAGTCATCTGTAATGAGTAAGCTTCAAATTCTCCATCTGTAACAGAGTTCCCAATCCATAGGATTGATATAGGAACTAGATGAAATTGTTCTTATAAAGCATTTAGTATACTATCTAGAATGGAATGAACACTAACCAGTGATAGCTCTTATTGCAAGGTAATGATTAGGTAGAGGTAGCTCAGATTAGAGAATTATTAAAGTGACTTTTTATTGGTCTCCCCACCTCCAACCTCACCAAAGAAAGTCTGCTCTCAACATACCAGCTAGGGAGAAGATCACATCACTCCTCTGTTCAAATTGTTCCCTTGGTTCCCCACCTCACTCACAGTAAAAGACAACAATCTGCATAATGACTTCTAATATCCACATTCCTTGCTGCTCAGATGTATCCCTCAGACCAGCAACATTACACTGCTGCTCATGTAGCATCTCAGGCACCATCCTGGACTTTCTGAATTTAAGTCTGCATTTAAAAAAATCCCCAGGTTATTGAAATGCACATTGGCATTAGAGAAAAGTTTTTATAAATAATCTTTCACTTCTTTCCTCTCTGACTTCATTTTTTATCACTTTACTCAATCACTGCTCTGTTCCAGTCACAGTAATCTCTTTGATGTTAGGACCTTTATATTTGCTATGTGACATAGAGCTGAGACTTTTAGCCCAGCAGTCACTGAAGAATCTGAATCCTGACAACAACCATTCTAGAATTTAGAAGCATGTCCATTACTAGATGAGCCCAGAAATGACCCCACCTGTCCCCAAAGCCTAAATTCAGCTTTGCAAGCTACTCTTGAGTCAGAGGACCCAGCTAAACTGAACCTCGAATAAACTATTAGATAATAAAGATGAGTTGTTTAAAGAAATCAAGTTGTTGGACAAGTTGGACAAGTATGATAAGTGATGAAGATGTCACATGCTGGCTCTTGCTTCTAAACAGTGTATGACCTAACCAATTTATATGCTTTTTTTAAATAATTATTTTTTATTCTTTATTATTAAAATCATGGTAAGGGTATAAAGGAAACATTCACCAAATCTCTTGCCTCCCAAGGCACTGTCTCTTTAACTGGGTAAATGAGAGTAATATCTTAAACCAATTTTTTTTGAGTCAATAGTCTAATATAGCAACTTCTAAAATTATGTAATGGAAGCTGTAAGTTTGGCAAGAGTTTAGGAGAATAAAATTAATGATGTTTGAGAAATCTATCATGGTTTAGTATGACCTGAACTTCCTTTGAAGAATAGACAGGCTTTTGTTGAAATGTATATAATTGCTAAAACAAGACAACTCAAAATATTTTATTATAATCCATTTTTCATGATTTTCATTATATTTGAAATCACTTTGAATGTCTTTCTTCATCTCTCTCTTTTTAGTCTTGTTGGAACAATCTTTATTTCCACTTGACTTTTAAGTCATTTCTATTAAGTTTTTCTTTTGTCAAACTCCTTCTTGCTAACAAATTGTGAGTTTATACCCCCTAGAGTACATGCTATACAAGTGAAACAACTGTTTTAAAGTCTCTAAGGGAAAATTAAATGGGTAGAGTACAAATACTCAAAGATAAAACTAATTTGTAACTTACTTTCTTATTGTCTTAAGTGACCTTTAATATGACCTGCAGGCATTAAAAACTCAACAATAGCAAAGAGACATTTATGTCTACCTCAAGAGAAAATGTTTCTTGGGGCATCTGGGTGGCTCAGTCGGTTAAACATTTTACTTCGGCTCAGGTCATGATCTCACTGTTTGTGAGTCGAGCCCCGCTTTGGGCTCTGGGCTGACAGCTCAGAACCTGAAGCTTGCTTCAGATTCTATGTCTTCCCCTCTCTGCCCTCCCTCCCTTTCTCACTCTCTGTCTCAAAAATAAATAGACATTTTTTTAAAAAAAAGAAAATGTTTCTTGCCTTTTTAACAATGCATTTAATTAGTTCTTATTTGAATTTTTGAAATCAATTACATAATCCCATTCTTATGATGTGATATAGTTTATTCAAGAGAGTTTTTTTTAACTTATGTTGTAGCCCTGAAGAAATGTATTAACATAAATTATTTCACACTTCATTACTAAAAGTTGTTCAAGCCATGAACCTTGAACTTGAACCTCAAATCTGGAATAAGCAAAGACAGAGTTATACTTTGAAATTGATTTCAATAAAGCCAATCAGTACTTCATATATGCAAACCATGGCTGCAGGATTGAGACTTACAGTGAAGTATACAATGTGACTGTTTAGAAAGTTAATAGGTGTGGGGGGCACCTGGGTGGCTCAGTCAGTCAAGAGTCTGGCTCTTGGTTTCAGCTCAGGTCATGATCTCATAGTTGGTGTGTTTGAGCTCCGCATCGAGCTCTGTGCTGAAACACAGAGCCTGCTTAGGATTCTCTCCCTTCCTCTCTCTGTGCTCCTCCCCTGCTTATTCTCTCTTTCTCTCTTAAAATGAATAAATACACTTTAAAAAATTAAAAAAAAAGAAAATTAACATGTGTGGTGCTTTATAAATTCAAATAAACTACACGGTCCTTAAGCACCAGGGAGAAATTATATCACCTATCATCATATCCTCTGCACAAAAGTACTGTTTTTCAAACTTTAGTGCCCAACAGTATGACCTCGAGGACATGCGGGCTTGTTACAACTCAGATTCCGGGGCCCACTCCTAAAGTTTCTGATTCAGCAGATATAATGTGCATTTCAAACAAGTTCCCCGGTGACACCGCTGCTGTATGCCCACACTGTGAGAACCACTGATCTAGAGAAATCATATATGACATTTGGACATTGATCTTTCTAAGTTTTACTTTTAATCCTAAAATACAATTTATGTATAGAAACACCTACACATTCACACATAGCCATACACACGCGTACAATCGGTATCTTTCGTATATTTTTAAAACTGTTGTTTTGAAACTTTTTAAATTTAGCATCATATGATAACATTACTCCCTCTTATTATGTACTTTCTTGTCTTCAAACAATAGTTAAAGGCTGTTCAAAAAATAGATTTTGTCTACTTGCAACATTTGCCACAGAAATATTTCCTCCTTCTTCCACCAGTGTAATGGGTAGATACAAAGATCTGGACATATTTTGGAGAAACTTTTCAGAAAATTTCACCCCTTAGGCCCTGGAGTAGGGAGAGCTGAATGCTCAAAACAACCTTTTCCATGTACAGGATATTCAGTTACCTGAAAAATAACATTTAAAAAAAACAACAATTTTCAAGGAAATAAAACAAGTAGCCTTGAAAAATACCTCACACACAGGGCAGAATATGACAAGTTCAACTTAATTATATACAATTAGAGCTACTTGGATTAGAGAATAGTGAGAACCCTCTCAGAAACTAAAGAGATTTCAGAGCAGATGCGACTAAAGAAGCCTGGCAAGACCTTACAGGGGCGCCTTTAATAGCTTTTGGTTGTTCCTTTGCTCTCTTTTCATCCTGACTTCTCCCTGGTCCTCTCCCATATACTCTCTTTTGCAGGCCTGGTTGTCCTGTTGCATAATGTAACACAACCTTTTCTGGCCACAATTTGCCAGTACCTGACCAAATGAGAGTTAATCCACAATTGAACTGAGTCACATGACTTAAGAATTCAAATCATTAGACACAGAATGTAAAAGAGTTTGTAGCTAAATCACACCAATGGCAGAACTCAAGACAGCAGAATCATGGTGTTCTTGGTGATCTAAGAGCTGCCCTGGCAAGTCCATGCTAAGCCTCTCCTCTAATTCTATGACATCCATAGCCTTATAATAAATCCTGTTTCTCTTAAGGGTAAGTGATTTTATGATTTTTGTAACTAAGGCACCCAGAGACAGTGGCATCCAGAGCTGTATGATTTTGAGACATAAGAATAACTAAATGTTGGTTGTTTATAGAATATATTTTCATTATTGATTTCAAAACATGGAAGTTAAAACACCCTGGGAAACAGGATGCAAGATAAACATTCAGAAGAAATGTATATCTCAGACATATTTTGTGGCTATTGTTAACTTTTCTGTCCTATAAAATAATTAATTTAGAATGATCATTTAAAGGACTCTACAAAAATATCATACTAACCAACGAGCACATATAATTACTTACTCTTAAACAGAACAAACTCTCAAGAAACAGAAGTGGTCTCAGAAAGATTAATGTTGATATGTCCATTACAGACAAAATGATGCTAATCTCTTCTCTTAGGAGTCAGTAAAGTACTCTAAATTCAAATAACACTTCTGTAAAGTACTTATTGTCTAAATTGTTTTTGTTATTGCTTTAAAACATACATATTTTATTTTAGATGATCTTGATTTCCACAGAGAAGGGCCTTATGTTGTGAAGTCATAAAACAAAAAACAACCCTTCACATGGACTTGTCTTTCTCAATAAAGAGCAGGTGGAATATGTCAATCCTAAACCATCAAAACTGCAACTTATTTCCTCTTTTTTTTTAACATGACAATTAATTGTTGGATATAGAAAGGTTGGGGGAGAGGACTTTGATGAGTCTGAATTTATAAGCAAAAACAGGAATTTTAACTTTTTGACAGCTTTCAAAAAGTAAAGTTTTAAAATATATGAAAAGAAAAAGTACTAGTATTTTTGGTGTGTGTGTGTGTGTGTGTGTGTGTGTGTGTGTTGAAAAACTAATTCAGGTGAAATTTCAGTACTGGAATAAATTTTCAATGATTATTAGACTTTCTTCAGAGTAAATAATTCGATATTAATCTATAAAAATTTCCTAAATAGTATCGCTACAAAAGTTCCTTTAGTTTTAAACAGAATTCAACATTGTTAACTGCCCCATAAAATATATTATTTTTAAATAATAATGAGTAGCATAAATAATTGGGATTAATTTAAAGACTCTATAGTCTTAAACAAATATTTTATCTACCACACTGAAGTTAGAGTTATTATATCACTCTTCCTTAGATATTTTGCATTCCATTAAACCTTTTCTGGCTCCCAGATAAGAATGAAAAAAAAAAACTTCAAGAACAAATTAAAATTGCTACATAAATGAAGTAAATACTAATTACAACACTCTGCTGTTCAAAGACAAGAGGACAATTAAAACATCAAAATAATGTCTACTTAAAGATTATTTTAATAATCGCTATTTATTTGACAGACTAGCATAACCTGTGTACTGCCTAGTGATAACGGTGAGACATTAAATAGGAAAAAATATGTCATATCAATGAAACTAATTGAAAGTGAAGAGATGGAAAATTTTAATTAACTCTGTGAACTGGCTTTGTCTCTGTCAATTACCTAAATCACACAATTGAAACATGGGAAAAAATCTGTATTCAAGTTCAGACAAGAGAACTGTGAGACAATTCCTTGATAGGCAGGAGAAAAATAATTTTGACTGTATATTAAATTAAAAGTAAATGGAATTAATAGAAAGACAGAATAAATGAAGGAAAAATATGGATGGGATACTAGGGAAATGAAAAAAGTATATTGGATTACCCCCAGTAAAGGCATAAGTAAGGACTTATTAGTACAAAACCATTAACAGACTGAGTGGCAATTCAGTTCCTCTCTTTTATTTTTGTAGACCAGAGAAATATTGATCATGGTTGAAATGTGATGACTGAACAGTTATCTACTTGACTTTGTAGTTTTCATATTTTTAAACAAGGGATAATCATAGAATTGTTTGAAAATAATTAGGAATACAAATATTTACAAAATAAAAATGCATCTCAACTATTTTTTTGCCTTTGTACTATGTGATAATACACTATACATTATTTTTAAATGGTGTTTCTTAAAATCAGTTGGAAAAAAGCAGTGATAAAAACATTCATGTCACAAAAGTTTTCTCAAGTTTCCAAAATAGAAAAATTTGAGTGTGCATTGTACTGATGGGATAAGGGTGGTGCTTTAACTTACCTTAGTATTTTTAAAAAAATCAACTTGATTTCACAAATGAACATGTTCAACAAATTATTAGGATCTACTATGAACGAGACGCCATTCTACACACAAGAAATC
The DNA here is from genome assembly GCA_030068075.1 of Paguma larvata. NCBI lineage: Eukaryota > Metazoa > Chordata > Mammalia > Carnivora > Viverridae > Paguma > Paguma larvata. The sequence continues at coordinate 116,067,168 of CM057824.1, forward strand.
ATGCAAAAAAAATTTGAGCTGTAAGGAAGACTTTGTGACTATCTAGATATTGGATAAAAAAGGCTCCATCTGCTGTGCTAAAGCCAAATATATGCAATGTTGATGTGGCACAATTTTGGATAAATATTCCAAGCTCTGCATAGGAAAAGATACACGACTGATTGCTAATCTATCTTCTGTGGGTGTGTGGTGAGGGTGCAGACCTTGGGAGATCCTGTCTTTGACATTTGCCATCCCTGGTCTATTCAATCCCCTACCTATTACAGGTAATGATACAAATAGATAAACAGTTAAATTGGCCAAGATCACAAATCCAACTAATACTAGAAATGGAGGTTTTCTGATTTCCACAAATGAAACAAATGATATATTATCACAAATATGCCTTATACCTTATATGCCTACGGGGGAGTTATACTTAATGTTTTACCATAAGCTAAAGAGAGACAGACACTCTGAAGAATTTATTATTCCTATCTTTTAAATAGTGACAAAACAGATTAGATGAGTATTAGCAAGACACACTGGCAGCTAATATGAAATACATTGCTAAAATAATACTGTAATAATAATACCCCCTAACTTTAAATCTGACCTAGTATCCAAGTAAGTAATAACAGACCACTTCCAAGTTGTGCTTTGAGACGTAACCAGAAAGACTACTGCTCCAAATAACTCTCCTTTTACTACATGTTATGGTGCCAAAAATGCCATTCTTTTCTTTGGGTCTTCAAGACTTTTTTTATGGTTTATTTACGGTACTTTTTATTAAAGTGCAAATACACTTGGATGAAAAACTACACTTGAAAAAGTCACCTTTCTTTTATAATTAGCTACTATAGTTATGAGCACCTGATATGATTGTATATAGTTAGGATGAAATACTAGATGAATGGGTGGTTTCCTGGAGCTGAGATTGGGATATGAAACAAAATCGAAGACAAACTACTATGTTCAGAATTTTGTTCTTTTGCAGTAGAAGATTTTCCTTTAAAGAAATTACCATGTCAAAAATTTGAAGTCTTTCAAGTTTTTGCAACTCCTACAGCTGGTTTGACCATTGATCGAATCCAGTAACTGCTTCCCAGTACACTAATTAGGTTTCGTGGATTTTCAGAATAATTCTTTTTATTAGAACCATATATAGGGGTGGCTGGGTGCCTCAGTCTGTTAAGCGTCTGACTGGCTCAGGTCATGATCTTGAGGTTTGTGAGTTTAAGCCCCACGTGGGGCTCTGTGCTGACAGCTCAGAGCCTGGAGCCTGCTTCAGATTCTGTGTCTCCCTCTCTCTGCCCCTCCCCTGCTCATGCTCTGTCTCTCTCTGTCTCACAAAAATAAATATATGTTAAAAAAAATTAAAAATGTAATACACATGAAAAGCGATTGTGTAGAGATTATCTGGCATTTAACAGGGTTGGTACCTCTATAAACAGTTGTAAAGCTAAGCACTCATTCACTATCCTATGAAACAGATAAGGTCTGAAGTCAGCTGTTATGGAAGCTCATTAGAAAGATTATATTCCAAAGGAGAAGGAAATTCAGAGGCTTAAATATTGAAGGTTGACATTAAATATACTTTTTATCTCAGGTGCTTACTTCAATGAAAGGGGATGTTACATTAGGTTTCAGACTGGGCTGGAGGGCCTTGACTGACCAGGGACGTCTGCAAACAGAATGTATTGCATGCTGAACCTGATCTAGACACTTCACTTCCCTAACTCATGAAAACCGATCAAGTTCAAACACAATTCTAGAAGAGACTCCAGAGGAAGGACATCTGGGGTCAAGAAAGCTGTTAAATTCTGAGGATTATTTTTCTAATATATTTCATTTTCTCTTTCCCAAAATGTTCAACTTTTTAAAATAGTTTTGCTTTTCTTTCTGAATATTTTTATTTAGAATATCATTGTGCAGTGTCATTCTTAAAGCCGAAATGCTGTATCCATACTGAGAAGAGATTAACTTGTTCTTTTTACTTTTTGAAAGTTCATTTCAACTATTATTTATTATTTTACTTTTATTTCTAAGATGATTTTTACAAAGGGAATATTAACAAAGACTAATTTTGGTATAAAATATTTGAAATGATGCTTAATTTTCTATGGAGATATGTCTTTATAATTACCTGAAAATTCCGCAGTGACTGATATAGTCCCATTATAGCCTCCTAACTAACAGGAACCATAGAAATGAATTTACATTTGTTTTTATTTAGAAAACAGAGTGAGAAGAAAAACTAGAAGACTTTTCTAAATGAACAGTATTTGCTTCAGAAACCTAATGTCTTTGACAGATTTTGTAGAAAAATGTATTTGTTAGGTATACATGCTTCTATAATGTTATTACGATATTTCGAAGACTTTTGTTTAAAATTAATTTAAAATGCAGCTGCTCTTAAACAGTGTCAACAGTTTTGTCATAACTCTAAAGTTGATTTATGTCTTAAATACCTAACTGGAAAGAATCTAAAAATAAGTGCTATGGGGGGAAAGTGAAATCCTTAATATCCAATGAGAATTAGATATAACTTTAATGTTCCACAAATCAGAATTTGAAAATAACTAAGTATCAAAAAATGATGTCTGAATGTTTCATAGGATACCTTCTAGTGGGGAGGAAGAGAAAGCAACGTGTTTTAATCTGTATTTTGAAAACCCAGAAATAACTTTTAAACAGTTAATATTATGAAGATTCTCCAAAAATAGAATTCTTGAAAAAAAAAAAACTCATGAGGAAATTCCTCGTATAATTCTCTGGGGAACCAGAGAAAGGTTTTTCTGGTTGTGTAAAGCAACATTTTGATCTTCCTGGCTTTACCTAGGAAGGAATGAATGACTGAACCAGCAAACAAATAGATGATAGGCAAGAATGAGCTGCTGATACAGCAGTTGTTAAGACTTTGAAGTTACAGAAATACACACCTAGAGTTATAAAAAGTAGGGAGAGTCACTTGGTGTCACTTAAAATTTTGACTAAAAACTATCTTGCTTACTTTTGGGCAAAAGGTTGGGGAGGGGGAAAAAAAAAGCTTGATATCTGTGATGAAAAACCCATTCCTTGTGGCTCAATTCTAGAAGGATTACTGTAGCTCTGATTATTTTCTCCAGAGGTGCCAGAGACACTCTAGGCTCAGACTCCTGCTGGTTCATCTCCTACTGGACTGCAGCGGCTGTTGGCAGTGATGGTTACCGGACAGTGGGAGTTTCTGTCTCCTGCATCACTTCCCTGTTGCAAAAGGTGTTTTATATAGAAATAGAGATCACTTGTTGATCCTAAATTCATATGTTGAGGGCTTAACTTCTTATGTGACAGTACTTGCAGATAGGATATAAAAGACAAGGTTATAAGGGTTAAATGAGGTCTTATGAGTGGAGCCCTAATCCAATAGGACTTGTGTCCTAATGAGAAGAGGAAGAGACATCAGAGGTTCCCCCACCAACACCTCATGCAGGGAAGAAAGGCTATGCGAGGAGGGAGAAAAAGGCAGCCATTTACAAGCCAAGAAGAGAGTCCACACCAGACACCAAACTTACTGGCACCTTGATCTTGGACTAGTTCCAGAATCCTGAGAAAATAAAATTCTGTGATTTAAGCCACCCAGACTGGTATTCTGTTATGGCATCCCCAACAGACTAATACAGTGGTATGCTGTTTTCCTATTCTTACATCTTAAGTATCCAATAATTTAATGTAAGTATTGGCACATCTTATAACTCTTTTATATCCAAAGAATGAAACAAAAAAATCCTGGATAGACTTGACTTCTTCATTATTAAAAAATGGCTTTACACATATTAAAAATGATCCTTGAGGCACCTGGGTGGCTCAGTTGGTTAAATGTCCGACTCCTGATTTCAGCTTTGGTCATGATCTCATGGTTCCTGAGTTCAAGTCCTGCATTGGGCTCTGTACTGACAGTGAAGAGCCTACTTTGGATTCTTTTTCTCTCTCTGCCCCTCTCCTGCTCATGCTCTCTCTTTCTCTCAAAATAAATAAATAAACTTTAAATAAAAAATGATCTGAAGAGGTTAAATTATATTTAACTTACTGTACTATATGTAACAATTAAGACAAAACTTTATTCTCTGAAAGGAAAAGGAAAATACTATGTATAGGGCTGTAGTGTTACAAAGGGACAAAAAAGTATTGTGAGGTTTAGAAAGTATTTAAAGTTGTGAGCTCCTCTCTTGCCTCAACATAGCAGACTCTACTGTATCTGAAGTATAGACAACTCCCCTCCCCCATTATTTAAACTGCATAAACTATAATTTTAGTAAATCAAGCAAAGAGCTAATCAAGTTTTGATTTGCTAATTACTTCTCAATTTGATTAGAGCTGGCAGCTAATCATCTCTGGATATTTAAAGTCAATCTTTCACTCACATTTGCAAATCAGACTTCAGTGTAAAACAAAATTGGGAATATATCATAAAAGTTCTTTGTGTTGTAACAAATAATTAATTTCTACTTGTTGCTACAATTTTAACAATAAAGAAAAATTTTCTAGGATGCTTCAACAAGTTGAATTATGCATGCAGTGTACCATCCCTTGCTGGAGAATAAAAAGAAGCCAGTTTTCTACAGTTTTGAGAAGCAGCCCACGTTGAGCCAAGAAAGTGCACATGCTACATTAAACAAGCACAATATAATTCAAAAATCACAATTTTGTCTTTATGGTCAACAGCAGTTTGCAGAAGAAATATCTGCCAGGAAGTCGAACTATGAACAATCAATATTATAATTGTTTTTCCAATTAAAACCAATACTTTAAAACATATTTAAGAATTATGAATACCTAATACAATATCTCCTTGAAAAATATGTCACGGTAGGAAAAAGAATGTCATTTAAATTCAACAAGGGAAAACATTATGATGAAACACCACGGAAGAGAAAATGAGGCAAATAAGTTGGTTTGAATTTCAGGGGAAAATGTCTTTCCCTGTCATTTCTCAAATACTATTTTTAAATTGTACCCTGTGACAAAGTTTCTTCTATCTTTGTCACTTTCTGCTCCTATCACAATTAAACAACTTGAAAATTCCTTGACTGTACTCCAGTGAATAATGAATCATCTTTCTAGGAGGTATTTCATTATTACTACCACTTCATTAATAACATTTCCAAGCAGTATCTGCACAAGTAAAGTTATATGAAACTTTGGACAATTAGTTTGTAAAATTAGGTTATCTGAGCAAGTCATAGGCACTTGAATTTTCTCCTAAAATTTTTACCATCATAATTTAAATATTTTAATTATTTTCCAATATTTATTTAAAAACAATGAAAAATGACGTGAGGTTTTTTTTCTCAATATCCTTTTAAACTTGCTTTTCTATTCTTCCTCCTGGCTAGTGGTTGATATTTTTATTTACTTCCATTTTCAGTATTTTATTTTATTGTCTCCCTTGTGTAATACTTTAACATTTTATTTTCTAATTTTAGTAGTAAACTAGCAACTCAAAGATTTATAGCTCTAATAATATCATTATTGTGTCCAAATTTGGGCCTTATTTCATATTCTATCTTGGATGAATTCCCTAATGACTACCCAGTTTAACCAGAAATTAGAGTGTAATATTAGACAGTGCTTTGCATCAAAGGTAAAGGAGATATTCTCCACACAACCCTGCAAAGCATACACTAGCATCTTCCATTAATCTTTGCCATATGCATGAATGAGAGGTTTTTTTTATGTATTCATTTCCATCAGAGTTCTGAGAAGTGGTTTAAAATTTTCTTTTGAAGAGTGAAGAGATGGAAAGCTCCAGAACTGTACAAAGTGTACCATTTATACCTATTCCTATACTCCGGCCACCAAAACTAATATTCCCACCACTCAAAGGTTTAAAGAAAATCTTCTTTAAAATATTAGCTATCATTCTGCTAGATAATAACTACATCTTTTCCCTCTTCTCTTAACAATAGAATTTTGGGAAAAAAATTAACTTAAGATGAAGACTGTAGGCGGTTTCAACCTGATTTTAGTCTTGTTAGAAAATGCCCAGCTCTAATTATTCCTTCCTTCACATAAAAACCATGTTATTAGGACATTTATTCTGGAAGCCAATCTATTATGAAATTTTCTCACTGTAGTTCTATGTGTTTTTTGATGCTGGAGATGAGAGCATTGTGTAGAAAAGAGAATTTTCTATAATGGATGGTTAACAGATCTGGAAAAACATAGCATTTCCCAATACTAATTTTTTTTTAAAGTGAAGAAGCAGCAATGGCCAAGGCTAGAAGTTAAAATGCCTTAATGCAATGCAGTAAAACAATAACACGTTCATGACATTTAATGCTGTGGTGGAGGCTCTAATTTAAATTCCAGCAAGCCGAAAATTATAAAGCTAGGTTTTAGTAGCCTAATTCATTATTGGTGCTCTGAGTGCAGGCTAATAATGTCATCTCCTTGGTTGGACTCTTCAAATAATTGAGTTGAGTTTGGAATGCAAGCATAATAAGGTGTAGATTTTAAACTTTTTTCTTTTTGGCAATGGTCCCCTCATTAATCTTATCAGAATAGCACCTATCAGATGCTACCAGAATGATCTTTTACACAATTTGTGTAACCTCCACTGACACCTTACTACCTTCTGGAAAACATTGAGATTAAAAAAAAATGTTTTATGTATTTATTTTGAGGTGGGGAGGGGCAGAGAGAGAGAGGGAGAGAGATCCCAAGCAGGGCCGACTTGGGGCTTACACTCAGGGACATGAGACAAGCCAAAATCAAGAGCTGGATGCTTAATTGAGCCACCCAGGTGCTCCAAACCATCAGTATTTTAGCATAATGTCTAAGCCCCTTCATAATTTGGCTTCAGAATTCTTTGTCTCCCTCTCTCTTTGTCCCTCCCCCAGGCTCTATCTCTTTGTTTCTCTCTCAAAAATAAACGTTAAAAATTAAAAAAAATCATATTCTCTTATACCTTGTAGCCTCCATACCAATACATGGAATATGGGCCCCTCCTCTTCAGTGCTGGCAAATAGCTGATTATAAGTTAACTATCACCTAATGTCACTTATTCTATATAAATATTGTCAAATCTTTCATAATATAATCTCCAGTAATCTTCAAAAAACCACTTTTTTTGGGTTTTGAATCTTATTATATAAGGCTGTGTGAGCATATGGTCACTTCATGAAGCAAATGTACTTTGCTCAATCATTCAACAAACATTTGAGAAATTGTGATTGGTGGGGTATTCCATTTTTTACAATTATTTTTAATGTTTATTCATTTTTTGAAAGACAGAGACAGAGTGTGAGTGGGGGAGGGGCAGAGAGCGAGGGAGACACAGAATCTGAAGCAAGCTTCAGGCTCTGAGCTGTCAGCACAGAGCCCGACATGGGGTTTGAACCCATGAACTGGGAGATCATGATATCATGATCTGAGCCAAAGTAGTCTGCTTAACTGACTGAGCCACCCAAGTGCTCCAGAAGGTTATTCTATTTAGTAGTGCAAAAGAATGCACAGAGCAATGGAGGGAAAATAGAGAAACAGCTGATGACAATACCTAGTGGTAAGTTCTATAGTAGTGAAATGCACCAGGTGCCATGGGAACACATAGCAGTCAGATGACCAGAGTAATATAAAAGAGATGAGGTCCTTTCAGGGCAGCGAACACATTGCCTGGCACTTAGTCAGAGTTCATTAAATAACTGAATTAATTAATGAATAAGCTAACAGATAAGAGTTAACTGCCATTTCTATTTTATGTCAAATTTCTTTCTTTCTTAAGATCTTGTGCTGTAAAGACATTTGTAGGTCAAGCAGAAAAATTATCTTTTTATTATTTTATATTTCTTTTCATGTCACTTATTCTTGTCTTGTTTTGAATTACTATGGTCATTATATTTATACCAGGATTCAGGACTAGATCTAATAGGACACTAGATCTAATACCTTCCTTCAAATAATTAATTATATATTAGGGCAAGCGTCAGACAAAATAAGTAGGAAAAAAAATTGTCTAATGCCCTCTGCTTCTACCCTAAATCCTTCATCTCAATGGATGGCATCTTTTCTCTCTATTTTCTTACAGATCAAAATCCTCTTTCAAAATACATCAGAAGTAAATTTGTTCACCCTAAATTACCAGTAAAACAGTATCAAAAGTATTTATCTGTTTAATAAGAAACCAAATTAGAAGGCAACTTATAGACCTATTTGCCAGTTTTTAGAAAACACAAAGATAAAGAAACATGTTATATGAGGACATGAAGAAACTAAGACAAATCCAGGATGTGGAACATTCTGTAAGATGACTGGATTTGATACCTGAAAAAGCCAAGGCATGTGGTTAAAAAAAATTCACAAAGTCAATGCCAATAACTTTCCTTGTTTCTAGTAACGATTGCTACTGAATTTCATGCATGGTTTAACATATGAGAGGGCACACATAAGTCCAGCATGCAGTGCAATGTTTAGTTAAGGGTGAATAATAACTTCTTTTCAAAATTTTGGATGATTGTCACCTATTTTAACACATCTCTACTTTTGAATGCTTCAAGGACATCCACCTGTCGTCTTCTATGATGTTATGGCAGACATCAAAGTGAAAGAGTAACAGAAACTGATTTATAACATCTTTGATATGCCATAACTTCTTAGCAAACTCTGAATTTGTTTGCACAACCACAAGTTTATAATAGTTTTTAGGGATATCTTTTTGGCTCAGAGGTTATGCCTTTGGCTCTGGATATCCGCCCAGGTCATGATCTCCTTGTTGGTGAGATTGAGCTCTACAATGAACTCTGTGCTGACAGCTCAGAGCCTGCTTGGGATTCTCTTTTTCTCCCTCTCTCTCTCTCTCTCTCTCTCTGCCCCCTACCCACTCATGCCAGCATATACTGTCTCTGCCTCAAAATAAATAAATAATTCTTTTAAATTAGTGTTTTCATGTTCCATGGGTAAATACATAGTAGCGTAATTTTTTTAATCCTGGGGATAAATTATTTTTTGGCACAGGCATAAATTAGAATCTGGAGATAAAATAGTAAGAACCAACAGTACAGCATTTGTGACAGGAAAGCACAAAGTGAAACCTGGTTGTCTGGGGGGCAGGGGCTGGGTTGGGGTGAGTGTTGAAGGACCACAAGTGGCTTGGGGCCTCACCTTCATTCCAACTCCATCCCCTAGGAGTCCATGTGAGGCTCAGCCCTATTCCTAGGGCACTTGTCTGCACAGCAGCCCCTCTTGGCAGCTGGGTTACAAGGAACTAAAATCACCGAGTGCCCTCCAGAATGGGCTAGGAATCAAGCCCAAAGCTTTTCAGTTAAAAAACAGAACTTGAGAAATATATACATAATACAGCAGGGCCTGCTGGTCCTAAAAGCCCCCTCTTCCTCCTGGCCACCAACCCAGACTACACATCACCTCCCCCATATGAAACGAGTTAGAAATGAAACAATCTGAGCAAGAGTTGAAAGAGTCCCAGGGGGTAGCCGTGCCAGTTTGCATTCCCTCACCAACAGCGCAAGAAGTTCCTTTTTCTCCACATCCTTGCCAACACTAGTTATTTCTTGTTTGTTTGTTTGTTTGTTTATTATTTTAGTCATTCTGACAGGTATGAGGTGATGCTTCACTGTGGTTTTGATTTGCATCCCCCTAATGATGAGTGACCTTGAGCATGTATTTGATGGCCATCTGTATGTATCCTTTAGAGAAATGTCTCTTCACGTCTTCTGCCCATTTTTTAATTGGTTATTTGTTTCTTGGGTGTTGAATTGAATCAGTTCTTTATAAACTTTGGATACTAACTCTTTATCAGATACATCATTTGCAAATATCTTCTATTCAGTAGGTTGTCTTTTAGTTTTGTTCTTCTTTTTCTCCTTTTTAAAAATAGTTTTAAAGTTTACCTTGTGGGAAAATATCTTGGAAGCTACTATAGAAGAAAAAAATTCTAATATTTTTTATGTAGTTTACATATACATGTTTGTGAGTTGATATTATATTTTAAGATTAGAGAAAGAAAAAAAAAACTTCCTTTAGAAAGAAACACAACTTCAGGGAGGGAAAAAATATATGGAATACTTAAGGCACTTAAAATAAAATTTAAGAAACAGTCAGTAGTTCAGATTTTATGCATTAAAAAATAACTTCATAAAGGATAAGGTAAAAAAAGTTTATAGTAAAAATACTCTGGAATATTCTCTATGCTAAGTATAGCACAGTATCTTTGATATGCAATAAATTTAAAACACTGACATTCTCTGAATTTCTTAAAATATAACTTTCAAGTATTTCCACTAAAGCACAGAAAGAGAATGTATTCAAAAGAGAATTGGCTATTGTCCTAAACATCATAACTTTGTCCAAGTAGCAAACATTCAGTGTCGGGAAATATATTTTGAATCTTTCTGTAATTTTAGTTGTGTCTCTTCTGTGGAGATGGTTATTTGATAGAGGAATGTAAGAGATATAGAAATGAAATCTTATAATTTTAGAGTAAGTCCAGAATTAGTGCTAACTTCTTTATTCATAATATAATACTTTTTCTATGTACCCTGAAATGTATTCATCGTATATAGATGTTTAAATTATTGGTTCCCTTCAAAGTGAAATCCTTGAAAGAATATTCTCTCTGGCTTAATTTGAGAGTTCAGGAGACATCTGTAGTATCTATAATATTCCATTAATAGATAATAGTGATAGTTGTAAACTGCCATTCACTAAACGATTTTTAACTGTTATTAAAAGTCCTTAAAGAAATGTATTGCTTCAAAGTCCATTTTGTTTTGTTTTGTTTTGTTTTGGTCACAGGAAGTGTACTCTATAGAAATCTTACTTATGATTATATATCCCCTTGCTCATAAATAGGACAGACAGAATACAGGACAAAAACACATGGCTGTGGGCTGTGGGAAAAGTTGGTAGCTTTGATTAGATTTGATTCTGTTGGGCTAGGAGCTTTGTTCGGCACCTGTTTTCATCTACAGATTTGTGATAAATACCTATTGCCTCATATGTTAAATTACTTATAGGGACACAGCCTTCAATGACAGGAGATCATAGATTTAAAATCATAAGACATGAATGCATTTGAGTCTGGATATTGCATTTACTTACTAGGGATTTGGGTTAGTTATAATCACTTTTGGAAATTTAGTTACCTCTTCTGAAAAAATAAATTTAACACTTTCCTCTTACGACTTTTGAAAAATTTAGATGCAAAAGGAATTAATTTGAGACTTGGTACATAATAAATGTCAAAAGGTTATTATTTGAATTAAGTAATAATTGTGATTAATATTATAGTTTATTTAAAGTGATTTAATATCAACATGAGACTTATCTTTGCATGTCTTCATTTCAAAAGATATATAACCGTTGTACGGATGTATACATTTTCAATAAAGAGAGAATATACATGCTTACATGAAATGGCCATGTAAGTTGACACTTAAATAGTATCAAAAAGTGGAGAATTCAAGGTTAAGGTTTAACTTTCAGGACAATTTTTGGTTATTTTGCTTATTAAGGAAATCATATAATGAAATATAACAGGCATTTAATAATTTCCTTCTGAATGAACTAATAAATGCATTATTTTTCACAAGCCTATTTTTTCCCAGATTGAAATCAAAATAACTATCATGCATTGTACATCAATGTTTATTTTATTTATAACACTGTATGCACTTAATTTTTTGGCTGTATCCTAAAATAGATCCTACATAATACAGCAAATTAGTTCATCATTTACTAATGTAACAAGAAAAAGGCAATACTAAAATAGTGAAAAGGAAATGATTAACTCAAAGACTTTTTTTCCTTCTAATTATAAGATTTGGAGCATGCACAGTGTTGGACAAAGATTAAAAAAAAAAACATGCCTCTAAAAATGTTTTACCAAGTAGCAGCAATCTTAGAAGAATGACCAAAAAATAGCCTTAAAAACTACTTGCATGAAGCTACTGCGCTTAGACTTTGGAATATTTCCCCTTAGCCCTGTAAGAGCATTTTAAAAAGCCATTTATACATAATTTTACCATGAGGAAAAGTGGGGACAGTGTGATGTAAGAGAATATTTTTAAAATTGGAAAAAGAGGACCTAGGTCCTGTTCCTGAATGTGCCCCTGACTGCCTGTGTCTTGGGAAATTTTCCTGCACTAGGCAGGACATGATTCTTATCATTTTAATGAGACTATGTTAAAAAAAAATGAAGCCATATAGCAATGGAGTTTTAGAACAAGCTTTGTCATTCTTTACCACGTTCTTATCATATAGGAACTGCTATAATCCCTACTTTCTGATCAGGAAACATGGGCCATAAATTATTGAAATAAGTTGTTAAATATGTATACTCACACATCAATACACTTTCAAAGTGGTTTGAATCTTTGTTTCAAAATTAAATGAGTTGTTAAATTTCCAATGTAATTTCTGTCGAGAAATCCATGTTTGTCTTATCAGAAAGTTAGGAGCTTGAAATGATAAGTTCACACCCAACATGACTGATTTGATAAACCACATGGGGAACTTGTTAGATACAATCACTGATATATATGCTTATGTACATACGGATAAGACTGCATTACTCACAAAGCAATCAGTTATCTAGAGGTTCATCCCAAATTTCCAGGAACCAACGTTGCTAAAATGGCCGAAGAATGAAAAACTTCACTAACTCAATTTTGTTTTGACAGCAATTTTGCAACCTTTTTGATCTACATTTTTACACAGAAACAATTTCTTTTTTGAAACCTATCTAAAAATAATAAATTAGTGTCATCAATTAGGTGTAACTGTACGTACTTTTTTTTTTTAAAAGAAGGTAGAAAGTGAAAATAAGTTGAAAGCAATATTTAAAACAAAAAGAAAAGGGGCACTTGGGTGGCTAAGTTGATTAAGCATCCAACTTCAGCTCGGGTCATGATCTCTTGTGAGTTCAAGCCCTCATATCAGGTTCTGTGCTGACAGCCTGGAGCCTGGTTTAGATTTTGTGTTCCCCTCTCTCTCTACCCCTCCACCACTCACACTCTCTGTGTGTGTATGTTTGTGTCAAAATAAATAAACATTTAAAAAAATTAAAAGAAAAAGAAAAAAAAGTCCCCAGGCAATTTCTTGAATTTAGTGCATCATTCAATCCACTAATCTCATAAAACATACATCTATATGAAACAATAAAATTTTGGAATTTACATGTTCGCATTTCTTTTAATTCATTAAGAAAAATGTTCTCATTTTAAGCAACTTGACTTAAGAGAGGAGTAGTATATTTTAAAACTTTATTGAAAAGTAGTTGGTTTATACCTAGTTACTTGGATTCTGCTGCTCTTCTCTCCTACTTTCTCCTAACTTTGCTTCATTTAGTTTGTTTTCTGTAGGCCGAAAATGACTCAAAGCAGTCTTGGGCAAGGGAGAATTTAACGCCTACCTAAGAAGCCTGGAATTGGGATTTAAAAAAACCTCTCTTTTTAGGGTGCCTGGGTGGCTCAGTCAGTTAAGTGTCCAACTTCAGCTCAGGCTATGATCTCACAGCTTGTGAGTTTGAGCCCCAGGTTGGGCTCTGTGCTGATAGCTCAGTGCTGGAAACTGCTTCAGAAGCTATGTCTCCCTCTCTCTCTGCCTCCACCCCCACTCACGCTCTCTCTCCCTCTCAAAATGAATAAAAATTAAAAATATGTTTAACAATCTCTCCTTTTGTTTATTTATTTTATTCCAAATGTTGATCATACTCTTCCACAGCTGATTTTTGAGGGACTCATACTTAATTAAAATATCTCCTCTTTTTTTTTGCTGTTGTTGTCAAAAATCAGGCAGGGCTGGTGATACTCTAGCAACCACTCTTCACGGCTTCGTCATCCACTCAGGTGAGAAGGCCCATGTTGAACTGCTGTATGGCACAATATTAAAGCTGAATACATTTAAAAACATTTCCATTTTGCAGCCTCATTAAAAAAGTTTTTCTTTTCTTTTTTAAGTCTTCTATTTATCCTTTTATAAGGAAGGTCATTTTGTTCATATGGTGATTGGCCCTGTGCAAGTAGAAACTATGAAATTCTATTAAAAAAATGGATTACATACATCATTGGTTCTTAACCCTAGCTGCATATTAAAATCACCTTGGAATTTTAAGGAATACTTATGCCCTTGCTCCACCATTACCACTTCTGATCTAAGTAGTCTGTCGTGAGACCTGGACATTAATATTGTTTGAATATGCCCCTGGTGAATCTGATACTATGTAGATTCAAGCACCACTGATATATTCACTGGAAATTTCATATGGTTCAACTTAAGTGATTATCTTATTTACTTCTCAAAACCACTATATTTCATAGTATTCTGAGATAGAAATTATTATCTCCATTTTCCAAATTAGGAAATATAGGATTACAGAAACGAAATGACTCAACCATTATACTAGATTATATAATCAGAAAGCAGCAGCTCCTGATTTGAAATATGCAAATATTATCAATGAAAAATGCATTATCTTCAACTAAATTTGCTAAAGCAAGAATGTAATAATCATATGGGAAACTGTGCAACAAATTTAGAATGATAAAGCTCGAAACCAAAAAAAAAAAAAAAGGTTTTTTTTTGGTTCTTAGTTTTATAACTAACAATAAGAAAAAAGATCACAAGTAACAATAACAACTGTAACACATGTATTATTGAACTATAACATTATGATTAATCAAGACTTAATTCTCATAAGAAGCTGAGTAAATTGCATTTATTCATGTTGTTCTTTACTATGGAAATTTCTACAGTTTTCAATTTATTTGATGAGTAACGTGTACTTGACAATAGTTTACTATGTTGATTTCCTAACGTTCTACACTGGATTTCCAAGCATTCCCACCTGAATTAACAATACATTTCAAGAGAGACAATACTCAATTTATTCTATTTTCTGCTAGATTTTTACTAAAATGGTATGACAGCTCACAATAAATTTCCACACAAACACAGCCGTTATATTTTTAGGAGAGGTAATTTCAAGTCACATTCCACGAAGAAAGAAAAGTTCTGTCACTGCTGTAACTGTAAACAACAACAACAACAAACAAAAAATGAAACAAAACAAAAAACTAAACAAAACAAAACAAGAAAACAAAACACTTGACTGTGAACTTGAGGTCTGTTACAGGCACTGGAAAATTTCCAAAATAGTCACAAAAGTGTACCATAATGGGAGTAATAAAAGCAAGACATTTACCTCATGGGAATCTTTGAATGTGTTGCTGTCACGGGCATAGTCTAAATTTAGCTCTTTATAATTTCTGCACTTATGGCTGAAGTTACAAACCATATGGTGATAGAGAAAATTAGCCATATTTTAAGGAACCAGCCAAAAAGCTTTGCTTATTCCAGCCAACAAAAGTCTCTTCCATAAAAGTATCTGGTCACAAAAGAGCTCATCAAATGATATATTATTCTGACTTTGGTATTATTGCTCATTTGTTTAATTCATGTTAGAAGTCATTTAAGTTTTGTAAAGAAAAGGCAAAGCATAATAAAATCAAGGCCAGAATACAAGTTTTCAAGTCTTTGAACTAAAGGACTAAGATCCAGCCAATTTGTTAGTATTTGGCAGATATTAATGAAATAAAAACAAATTTGCATGGAATGGAAATAACACCATAATCTGTTGGTATTTAAATTGAGTATAATTCCAGCAAAAGTAAATTTGATAAATATTGATTGTTCAAAATCTCATTATTTTTGTTTTCAAAAGATAATTTCTATCAGTAGAAATATAACAAAAATTGTTTAAATACACTAAAATTCAAAATAATTGTTAGAAAATCTTTTAAAATATTTCAGCAATCAGGTATATATATCCTTTATAAGGAAAGTAGTTGTTTCAATGATAAATCAACTGTAGGATGAGACTGTCTTGTTAATGTCCTCCTTTCCACCTGATTTGCCTCAACTGTATCCTAATATAACCCCACTTGCTGGCTCAAGATGGAGACATTCATTCAAACTGTGGGAGCTCCTATAGCCTAGTATGCCCTTTTTTTAAACTGTTATAAGACTTATTTCAACACACAGATGTAAATACTTCAGGCTTAAAATTAGATAGATAGATAGATAGATAGATAGATAGAGATAGATAGATAGATTTAGATAGATAGATAGATTTATAGATAGATAATAGTCTAGAACTTCCATTACATGCTATGTGTGTTTATTGAGCTTCTGTCCTTGGTGCTGAAGATTCTGAGGCGTAGCCCGCACAAGGGCTGCAAGTGGTGGGAGACCCTTGCAATCCCGTGTTCAGGAATGCTTCTCTGAAGAGATAATGTTTGAGCACAGACCTGAAATGATGAGACTGAGTAATTGTTTGCAAAGAAGAGTGATTTCTGCCCGGATAATAGCAGGGACAAAAATTCCTACGGTGAGCATGAGTTTTTGAGCAATGAAAAAGAGATCCAGTTGACAAGAATATTTTTAAACTAGGAAATAATGCTAAAACATACAGCCAGAAAGATAGGACGTGACTAAACATGCCTTGTAGGCAGGCAGAATAAGAGGGTTTGTATTTTTTTATCTAATAGCAATAGAAATCTATTAGAGAGTTTTAAGCAGGAGATCTGGCTGATATTTTAAAAGATCTCTTTGACTGCTCTGTGGGGAGGGGATTATATGGAGAAATGTGATGAAAGGTGAAAACCTAACTGGCATTTAGAGGTTTCAAGAGGTGAATACTTAATTTTATTTCTTAGTAAATCTAGTTTTAATGCCACATGCAGTGCCTACTGAGTTATTCTAAAGTAATTCTTGATATAAATTTTACATTTCTTCTAATGTAGGGTTTTTCAAAGTATGATCCTGGGACTGTATAAAAATCATTTGCCTCATTAGTTAAAAATGCAAATTCTTTGACCTCATCTCATACTTTTTGAATTAGTCTCTGGGGATGCATCCTGAGAATATATACTTTTAAATGATCTACTCAAGTGACTTTTATGCATATGAACATTTGATAACATTGTTCAGAGGAATGGTTGTTCCTACAATGTAGAGACGACAGTAATACCGGGGAAGGTTTCCAACAGAAAAGGATCCTTGAACTGAATCTTGAATCAGAAGCCAGTGTGTTCCAATTCTAAGGAAGTGTGGGAAAATTCATTTCCATGCAGCAAGATACAGGATTAAAGATGATCAGGTATGGGTCAGAAAGGAAATTCACCATTATTAGATCTCAGGAAGTTAGGGAAACAGTGCTGGGGTAGGAGAAAGAGATCAACCCAGGGAAAATTTGAGTCCCACAAATTTATGAATTTGCAACATGGCAAAGATCCAGGTCCCAGAGTCTCACATAATCACCACACTTATAAAAAATAATTGATAAAACATTACAGGGAAAAGTACATTGTAAATAACTAAAATGGATCAAGATCATTATGTCTTTTTACTCCTATTATTCACGTAGTAGGTAGTTGTGTCAAATCCCTACAGACACCTGAGATAAGAGAAACATAAGCATTTAAGGACCAACTGACACAAATTAACTCATTTACACTTCAAAACAACCTTATGAAATAGGTGTTTTTATTACTTCCATATTATTAATAAGACACTGGAAAAGTTTAATAAAACAGAATTGATGTACTCATCTCTAACCAATTTTGTTATGTGGTTGTCTGGCTTACTTTGAATCTATGAAATATATGGAATGTATGTCACTGTGAATGTATGGAGTAGTAAGTTTTCATTCATATTCACCAGGCATTGGATAACTTACAAGTGACGTCTGGTTAGATGTTTACCTTGGGAAAGTTATTTATTCTCTCTCTGTCTAAAGGAATTTTCTTATAAAATATAAATTTCATATTTTTGCTGTAAGGATTAAATGATAAAATATGTGCCAGCCATCTGATGCCATGCCTGACCTCTAAGCGGCCATAGATCATCACTTTTTAATCTCTGTCCCTCTTGTAAACATATTTTAATAAAATATTATTATCATTGTTATTTTAATGTTTATTTATGTTTTGAGAGAGAGAGAGAATGAGAGAGTGTGAACGGGGGAGGTGCAGAGAGAGAGAGGGAGACATGGAATCGAAACAAGTTCCAGACTCTGAGCTGTAAGCATGGAGCCCAATGTGGGGCTTGAACCGACGAACTGTGAGATCATGACTGGAGCTGAAGTCAGACGTTTAGCTGACTGAGCCACCCAGGAGCCCCAGTAAAATATTATTAAATAGTATCAATTCACATCTACTTATCTATAAAATTTAACGCATTCAAAAATTTTTCTCAGTGTCGTTATTCAAGTCATTTTCCTTTCTATTTTCTTTCCATCAGCATTTGCTGGTTTTTATTCTCTTCTTACGATCACTTTAGTGTCTGTTTCTTTTAGTGGAGAGTTTGTCCACCATTTTGTTGACAAAACCAGTGTTATGTTTCTGAAGCCAAAATAAGTTTCACACTAAATATTAAATGATAATACAACTCTATTATCCATTGTACTATTAATAAAATACTATCCACAAGGTATTCCAAAGTATCTTTGAATATTTACCTTAAAATTTATATATATATATACGTATATATACATATACGTATATATATATATATATATATATATATGTTTACATGTTTGTGCCCATAATACATCATCTGAAATTCACACGTTTTGATATTATATGTATGTAAGCTATTGTGTTTGTTATGTTGTTAACACTAGATGCATAAATAATTTTAATCATAATTTTCATATATAAAATAGAGCAAGATTTTCTTTCAAATATATCCCTTTTACTATGCTTTGAGCTTAATACTGTAATGCTATGCCACATTAAGAGACTAGGACAATTCTTGGCTAATAAAGATATACTACTTCTATGGCCTTTAACTTTAGGAATATCAAGAGAAAAATAAAAGCCAAAGAATCCCCAAGATATTGGGACATGACCTTAAAGAACTCTGTGGATGCAGTTAAAGTATTCCTATGTAATAATCCATTAAGCTTTGCTATTTCTTGCTATAGGACAGCTGCATGAGTTAAATATATAAATTGTATACAAGTGAAGCATGCAGGTAAATTCTACAGCAAGCAAATGTATATACAGAGAAAAAGAGGGAGAGGGAGAATAAGAGAGACTAAAGAGAGGGAGAGAGAGAGAGAGAATGAAAGACTTGAAAAATACCTCCATATTAAAGATAGCTATGATCAGTAAGTAAAACCTGCAACAGAGTATTAGGAGTTAAGACGCTGAAATCCTAGATAGATTGCAGGAATGAAATAGATGCCACTGCATTTTTTGTTTAGCAGTAAAGTAGAAATAAAAAGAACATAAAATTCTTGGGTTTGATTGATATACCAACACGATGACTAAACAGAGCTGCAAGTAACAGCTGTAAATAACATCAGGTACTTCTAAAGCAGAGCCACCTTCCGCAAAGGCAGAATTATTATGTAATTATATCTACTTTTCCAAGTTACAAACTATTCCCTGGCAGGGATCCACTTCTTCATTCATTGCAATTCAATATAATTTGAGCTGCTAAGGTAAAGTGTCTCCCGGCAGGAGGCTGCAAATGAATCCTGCTGATGCTTTTATTACTACCGATTCAGACTGTTCGGCCCAACACTCCAACAACTCCAGCGCTTGGGGAAGTGTTTGCAAGTGGTTTATTTTGAAATAGAGCAGAGAACCACACCAGGATAAGAAAATCCGGGGAATCCAGTTAGAGTCTTACCAACATGCAATCAGTTTGCGGTAACAGTACCAGAGTTGATTGCATGCAATTTTTCAAATTCTCTAACTAGTTTATATCATCAATAAAAACTTTTAAAATTCATCTCCAACTAAAATGGAAATGAACTGTTGGAAGGCTGACATTTTCTTTGTTGTGTTTTCCTTATTTCTTTTTTGGGGGAGTATTTCTGTTTTGCTTTGTTTTGTTGTTGGCTTTTTATCTCTTTTTCTCTTTGTCCGCCAAATTTTAAGTAACAGAACTGTAGAATTTTAGAGTATAAGAAAGCCATAATTATCTTCATTCAAGCACCTCTGGATACATTATATCTCATATGCTATAGCTATAAAATTGGACATCTCATAGGCACACAATGTAGAATACTAAAATGACTAAACTATTTTGATTCAAATAGCCTTCTTCTATTTTCTTACACAATTCTTCAATAAACATTATCTATAGAAAGTATCACTCTTTCATAGTTATAAGGGAGTTCCTTTGTGTGTGTATGCATATATATATGCATGGACACACAAAATTAAAACCTTGTAGGAAAAACAATCAGGACCCATTCCAAATTGGTAGTCTGTACTTTAATGTGTATCTCTGCAGCAAAGGTGAAACAGTTTCAAAGAGGAAGCAGAAAGTGTTACAAAGCCAGCATCTGTAAGGAAGCTTCATTTTTCTTGGAACTGAATTATATTCGGTAATAGAAGGGTCGTTTTACTGACCTTGTGAACAACATTGAATCTAAGAGCCAGACAGAAGATTTGATTTCCAAACATCCACAAAATAATGAGGGGATATTTCCCAAAAAAACCCACATTTAATGAAAGTTTATTTCATTGCTACTATTTTAAAAGTGTTACATAGGTTTTTTTTTTTTCTTTCTTTCTTTGTCTCATACTAAACCTAATGAAAGGAATTTAACTAAAATTCTTGTATGCTGTTCAGTAAAACCTCTCGAGTTTGATCCTATAGTCTCTACAAACCATTTGAAGGACTAGAGCCTTTAGCTATGATGCTTAAATATCACGCATAGTAACAGGTTTCATTTCTGCCCTCAGTGATTGAAGCCAGACTATGCACTGACTTGATTTGCCAGCAGGAGATTTCAACTTTGCTTTCATGTATATCTAACTGCTTTTAAGAAAAGTAAGGGGGGGAAATGCAGGATCATTAATGACAGTATTCACAATGCTAGAAGTTAGAAAAAAGATATTCATAGTAACAATTACAGTTTCTGCAGTTTACAGATTTTGAGTTAATAATTGATATTTTTTCAACTACACAAGAAACCCTTCCACCCTCAACACTAACTGGCCCAGTAATTACTATTGTATTGGCAATATTTTTAGAAAATCAGCTAAAATTATAAGAAAACATTAAAAATTAAATGATTGGATATAAATATCTATCTGGAAATAGCTTCCATTACTTTCCAAGTATGAGAAGACATAACTCAGTCATGGTTGTCTTTTTTTTTTTTTTTTGAGAAAAAGAAAGATAATTACCCTTCATGGGTGAGACATTTGATTTATTCTACTGAGAATTCATTTCATTTCATTGTAAATTAAACTGTTTAATTCAACATTTTCAATACTACCTGCTACTGAAGGGACATCAGTGATGACTAAGAGTGAGTTGATAGACCAGCTATATTCATATTAACTAGGATGTTTGCAATTATTGTCATAAGGTGAGGAATCACTTCGATAACATTTAATCTTTCTCCTTTCTTATGACTTTTCAATTAAACTAGAAAACATGCTGCAATTGTAAATCTCCAAACATGTACTGTGTAAATTAATACTCCACTATTTAGGTTTTATCCAAACCAATTAAGAATTTCTGTTTAATTTCTAAGTATCTATTATAAATCTGAAAAAGAGTTAGTTTTATTAAAACACAGTAGTTTAGAATTATTATCTGGCCTTATGATTTTAAATAACATTGTATAATTTCAAAGAATTTTGCTTTATATATAATTTTCCAATTTCAATGACAGCTTCATAGATATAAAGGTAGGATAAAAGTGCTGGGAGCCATCTTGGGCACACGGGTTGATACTTTCCCTGTGTGAAAAGGCAGATGTTGCAAGGCTCCCTCCACCAAATTGGCACCCCAAACTATCTCCTTCTAATATTAGTCTTTCAGGCTTGGATTTCTTGAGCTGCTCTCCTTGGTCCCAAAGAATGTAATGCTCTTTTGTTCTATGGTATTTGATGGATTACATCTGAATGAGAGTAGCCTGGCCAGAAGTAATCTTAAAGTTGCATCTTGGCGACCAGTTGCACAGGTTGACAGCAGTTATGGGCTGGCTGGATATTGGTGTGACTTGCATAAACGTTGGGCTCCTATTATGTAAATTCACTCATTCAGGAGCAAAGACAAGCACTGGGAATTCTGTCCTTGCCAGAAGGGTTGCACCTTCCTAGTTGGAAGAATAGGCAGAATGACTCCTGACCTGTTTATAGATAATAAACATAGGCCTAGGTAACACCCTGTTCTATGCTCCTGCCTTAAATTTATATGCTAATTAACTTGAAAACAACTTGCAAGATTGAGGAAATAGCCTCTTTGCTGATAAAACACATTGTTGTTCAAAGTATGCTTACTGATGGTATGTCACTCAATTGCTATAACATCACTTACTGCCTTTAAATAAAATACTGGGATCAGTAGAGCAGACACACACACACGCGTGCCTGCCTGGTTCCAGAAACCATGCAGTTCTGAGTCATTCATTGTGCCCACACCTTTCCTCCTTCGGAAAATTCCCAGACAGCCTGAGCTAGACTCCGGCATAAAAGCATCTGTCAATTACATTTTAATGTAAGTAAATACTGAGGACAATACATTAAGAAAACATTTAAAATCAGTGTTCAATATTTAATTACAGTAAAATATAGAATAACATTGTTCTGATATCTATCACAATACCTAAATCCATTGTAAACTCTCTGTAGCTCACAGCACAGGATAAAAACTTATTGTTTATGAAAAGTTAAAAACTATTATAGGCACCTTCTCAAATATGCCAAATCTTATCCATTTTCACCCTATTTTAAACATTGCCAGTCAGTACTTTGCATAACAATACACTTCCAGAAAGTTGACATTCTTACTTACTAAGGTACACATTTAACCTGCCCATTCCTACAAGTTTAAAGGGTATATAGGTATTTTTCCTCAATATATAACAGAATGCATTAAAAACTATTCCAGGGGCACCTAGGTGGGACCTCAGTTAAACATCTTACTCTGGATTTCAGCTCAGGTCATGATCTCACGGTTAGTGAGATGGAGCCTTGCTCTGGCTCTACACCAATGGGGGCCTGCTTGTGATTCCCTCCTTCTCTCTCTCTCTCTCTCTCTCTCTCTGCCCCTCCTCTGCTCACATTCTCTCTCTCTCTCTCAAAATAAATAAACTTAAAAAAAAACAATTTATTCCTTTGAGTGAAATTATTTATTGTAAAGGTGACCATGTAATAATTATCTACTTATGCTTATGCATATTTATAAAATCTATAAAAACAAATGTAGTAAAAGATCTAAAAAAATAGCAAAACAACAATAGACTGAATAATAAAATGATACCGGAGCCAATAAAATACAGAAATGCATGCTGAAGTCCTGCCAAATGAGTCAGTTTAGATAAAGAATTTGGATCTGATTTTCCAAGGAGCAAAGATAAAATAACAGCAGAAGCAATAGCAGCATTAAAACTATTCATTGAGCAATTTTAGGGGGAATGGGGGGGTCGTTAAATACCTTATGTGGTCAATGTGTCTTCATTTATTCCTCATATAAATCCTGTGAGGAGAGTAGTGTATCTATTTGTCTATTTTACAGGTGAGGAAACTGAAGCTTAGACTAGAAAGGTGTCCAATATCAGGCTGATATTTGAACCCATATCTCTGATTATGACATTCATAGTCTTCCTCAATCTACTACATGGACTCACAATAAATATTGTTCATGAGACAGAAACATTTCTACAATTGATCTTCATAGACAGAAAACAGTGTACATAAGGCAGTGGATTATAACTTCTAGAAGCCCCTAAAGTAAATTTAAAGACCAGTCTGGATGAGTTGTTCTTGATATGCCCCTCCATACATGGCAGGGGTATAATGCAAAGACGAGCTTCGATAAAAGCATTCAACGAGGAGCTAATTCATTATGCACCAGGTCCACAACTGTCAAATAGTTTGGCTTGAATTAGGGATAACATTACACAATGCAAATTTTTAAAATTAATTGGACTTCCAGCAGAAATTGTTCAATTGAAGTTTGAAATAATTGTTGCCAAATAACTTCAGCGTAGGTAGTATATCCACATACACAGTGTATAAATTTAAGCAAAATGACTTGTCAAACTACCACGAACATCTGTTATGAGGTAAATCTCTACACACCTACATGACTTAATCATTCTACTATTTAGTGTTTTCAAATATGCCAATTCAATATTGAAGAATTATGCAATATATGAATATTTTGATTTAAAGAAGTTGACCTAAAACCAACATTTCTTATAACTGTCTAATGAAAC
This sequence comes from Paguma larvata, assembly GCA_030068075.1. Classification (NCBI taxonomy): domain Eukaryota; kingdom Metazoa; phylum Chordata; class Mammalia; order Carnivora; family Viverridae; genus Paguma; species Paguma larvata. Next base: position 116,091,394 of record CM057824.1, read on the forward strand.
CACTAAATTCAGCTGGCCATTGAAAATACTCTAATTATTAGCAAGGAAAACTGGTCTCAAAATAAAGCAATACAGGGGCATCTGGGTGGCTCAGCTGGGGTTAAGTGTCAGACTCTAGATTTTGGCTCAGGTCATGATCTCACGGTTGATGGGATTAAGCCCCAACCTGGACTTTGCATTGACAGAGCAGAGCCTGCTTGAGATTGTCGGTCTCCCTCTCTTTCTGCCCCTCCCTGCTTGCACGTGTGCGGGCATGTACTCTCTTTCTCTCTTTCTCAAAATAAGTAAATAAACTTAAAAAAAGGTGGGGGGCATCTGCGTGGCTCAGTCATTTAAGCATCTGACTCGCTTTTGGCTCAGGTCGTGATCTCACAGTTTGTGGGTTCAAGCCTCGAATCGGGCTCTGCACTGATAGTGCGGAGCCCGGCGCCTGGGCGGCTCAGTCAGTTAAGTGATAGTGCGGAGCCTGCTTGGGATTCCCTCTCTCTCAAAATGGATAAATAAACTTTTAAAAATATATAAATAAAGCAATACACTCAACTCTCTTCCTTGGTAGGGACTATGCCTCCCAATGATCCAGAATGATTCCATAAATACTTGTCTTAGAATAGAAAGGAGACAACTCTTAAAACCTCCAACTATTTATTATACCTTAGACTACTCAGGCAATAAAATACTATTGAAAGAACTGTTTAAAAGAGAGCTGTGAGTGAAAATGTCTTATAAATTAAAATTACTAGGTGATTAATGCTATTTGAATTGACATTTGGTGGTGTATTTTAAATTTTTTTCCAGTGTAGGGACAGTACACACAAGCTCCTACAAAATAAGAACTCAATATAAGAAGAATGTGATGTCTGTCTCTCTATACCATCTGCTCTCTGATCTCACCCTGTCTTCTCTCAGCTAAGTACCCTTCGTGTACTCTCAACCCAAGGATCTCACACTTAATGTCATGTATCTGCATCATTCAGTTTCTGTGCTTATAATCTGCTTCTTTCATATTTGGAAAGAGAAGTCTATCTAGCATTGATATTGATCCTCATATGGTCAAATTAATATCTTCTCATTAAAAAAAATAAATTAAGGGACTTTAGTAAACATGATGTATTTACATTTAGTAAACATATATCTTTGTAGTAAAAAGAATATACATATTTTTATCAAAAAAGTTTAACCCTAACCCTGCAAACTTAAAAAGGGGATATGCCTCCCACTGAACAAAATAAATATCAATGTAATCTGATTAAGCCATCTCAGGAGCTACATGCTGAGTAGAAGTTGTATGCAGTTAACATATGCACTGAAAAATGAAATACCTTCTTGCTAGTTGTGTTAAATTGCATTTGGTTCACAATTCTTCCTTCCCTCCCAGTCCACACTAAAACTTTACTGCTCATGGAAGAGACATCGCTGCCCCACTGATTTTGGACACGGCCATTTGATTTTCTTTGACCAGTGGAATGTGGGCTGACACAAACCATGTTGCCACACCAGAAACTTCAAAAGTATTTGTATGGTTTATCTTGGCCTCTCCCACTCCCACCATGTACCTTGGGAACTACTGACTCCAGTAACCTGCTGATCAGACTGAACCCAAGAATAGAGAAATGTGAGTCCTGCCTGACCCCCACCCTTAGCCTGTAACACTGGTTACAAACAAATACAGTGAGGCTTTTAAAAACTAGTGGAGACAGGAGAAGAGAGAAAAGGGTGAAAGTATGGTAATTCGAATCACCGTCATAAGTTTGATCACGATATTTCTGTCTAAATAGTGGAAGAAAATAAAATCAGTAGGTTTAGGTTAACATTTATGGAAGGGGAAAATGTGATTAAAAATAGTAAATACTCAGAGTAAGAATTAACCACAACAAGCAGCTAAAATATCTAGTAGACAATTGCATAGGATAACTTTCTGTAGAAAAATGTGTAAACAAGGTTAGAAAAAGCACACATGTATTAATTCTAAATGAACAAAACTACCATAGAAGTATATAAAGATAACCTATTCTTAGCATGTAGCTTAGATTTATAATATTCTTTTAATTTGAGGATGATAAATTTCTTTGGTACATAAAACAAGATTGGAATTATACATAGAATTTGTATTTTATAATCATAAAGAAAATAATAGAAACTTTATATTTAAAAGTTACATAGTAACTGTGTAACTATGTTTACATAGTAAACTATTTCTCTGCCACTCCTCCTACCCCTCCCCCAGATCATTATTTGTGGTGATGGAGGGACATCTATCTATAAAATCTATTTGTAAGAATTCAAATTATTTCTATCCATACATAACCCGATGGAAATAAGCCATCTATCATGTAAGGTAGGTAATTGTTTGAATTTCTAATTTTCTAAGCTCAGTTTCATATGTATTCAGACCTTTCATTTGCCAGTTTTAAACTTAAATGTAGACTTTCATTTTGTGAAACTAAAATAACCCTTGGAGAGGATGTAAGCAATGGAATGCAAATGGGAAATTCTTTTGTGCTCTTGTTGTATAGTGTTTACTCACTTTTCACCTTGTTATCTACAAAACACGAAAATGCCTAGGTAGGCACAGCACTTCAGTCTGACAACTTGTCATCACGCTGTGGCCAGGGCTGGTTTTGTGATTGCCTGATGTGTCAAAAACATTGTGATGGATTAAAAAAAATCTCAAAACCCTGTGTTCATTATCCAAATCATAGGATTTTCTCAGATTTCCAAGGAAAAAGAAAATAAAAAAAAGACTTTAAGCAATACAATTTAGTATAAACGAATCTCTGCCCAGAACGAACTTGAGTCTATTTTATTACATGCTTTCACTGTTACAACAGAGTAAGATAATTGCATTGAACCTAAAGAGGATGTATACAGGCATAGTACATCTCAAGTATAAATTATTTCCTATTATATGTACTGGATAAAATAAATCTAATAAACAGTTAATGCAAATTATCAGTTAGTTATTGAATTTAATAAGTAGCACGCTCATAAATTATTAATACAGGGGTATGATAACCCTAAGAATTATTATCTCCCTATTTATTTTAAAATGTTTCATTCGTGAATAGACATTATTGCCTTTTATTTAAGAAACAACTCCTAGAACTTGAAAGCAGCTTCTATACAACTGGTTTACACAGCATCTTGAAAAATAATCCATTATCTTATTCATTAAGAAAGATCTAATTGTCAAACATAGTTTTTGATAATTTGATAGTTCCTGGTTGTATACTTGGTTTCGTTACAATGTAACTAGAAAACCATAGCATATTTCTGTCAGAACGCAGGTCAGTTTATGTACTGTTATAAGACTATAGGGCCATTACTGGAGAATATCTATAGCTGAACATAATCTTGAGACATCATTCTTTCGGCTTTAATTCCTTTTTAGAAAAATAACAAAGAACACAACACTTAAAAGTAGAAGTCACTGGGAAGTGGATTCCACCTCCAAATAACATTTTAACAAATAGGATTAACTAAACAAAGTGGACTCTCGTATGTAACAGCATCCTTCCAAAAGTTAGAGGTATTTGACTCAAGTTAGAAACAATTTATCAGCACAGTCACATAAAAATATAGCAGCCCTGGAAAGAGATGGGGCTAGATTAATTTTATCATAATTAAAATTTTAATCGTAGTAATGCCCTAGAACCAATACTTCATATCATTATCCAGATTATATAAAATCATTATTGAAAAGATGTTTTTCGAATAGGACAAATCTCTAAATTAAAATTTTCTTTTTAAATCATATTATTTTGTTATGTTGCTAGCTGGCACTGAGAGAATGTACTATTAGTTGAAAAATAAAATCACTACTAAAATTTTATATCTGAAATTATAAATGATTCTTAAAGGGGTTTTCATTAATTTTAAGTTATTTCCTTTATAATAACCCCAATATTATTTCTCTTTTTCTCTCTTTTTCTCTCTCTCCACCTACCATCCTTATACATAGCTATGTGTGTGTGTGTGTGTGTGTGTGTGTGTGTGTGCATACAGTTTATTGCTTGCTCAAATAATTTCATATACAAAATTATTATTTTTATGCTAACTTTTATAATGAACATTTCTACAGTGAAATACAAACCAAATAACAAAACTGTCTTGTTTATTTGATTACACTATTTTATGTTCCTTGTTTCAAAACAGTACATGATATAAATATTTCTAGTTGTTCATCCTAATATCATCTCTTTAGCTTTAATTCCATTCCATGTGAATTCATCACTCTGGTACCCATGGACTTGACAAAAGAGAGGATATTGGGCTATTGGACGTGAGTCAATCCTGCCTGCCAATAGCTTAAAACTTTGGCATCGTATTCATAGTGTCTGTTCATGCATTTGAGCAAAACTATCACTTTCATGAAAAGACATTTAATCACACTTTGTGTTTGGTTTTGTATAATAGATTGCAAAATGATTTTTATCAGTTCATAGGTTGGTTTGTGTTTGTATTTTTAAAATTTCTGACAGTCTGGAGAGATTTAGGAGATTTAGTTACAAATTTTCTTTGCTCTTATATAAGCAATGTTGGTTTTATATTACTTACTAACATGCACTGAGAATCAGGGCAGGGGGTAGTGGTAAAGTTCTTCCTTAAAGATAAGATGCTTGATCACACTATCTAAATCTCCCTTTCTGAGGGATGAAAGTAATTTTTAGAGTCTCCTCTTGAGTTTAAAAGAAACACAGTTTTAGAAAAGCAAAGGGGAAGAATAAGTAAGTATCTTCAGTGTATTTTATCCTCAATCGTCTTTCGATACCAACTCTTGAAATAAAACTGATGGGTCAGATTCAGACAAGCCAGGTTCTTCCCTCAGAGAGCTTATAGTCAAAAGCCCAAAGTGAATTCAACATGTGGTAGCAAGCGTGAGGCAGTGATCTGCAGTGATCTGCATGGAGCAGGGGATTTCTTCAGTGAAATGGAAAGAACATTGACGAAATAAGGATGGCACTGCTATTGGTTTAAAGAGATTATTTCCTAGGCCCCTGGAAAGCTTAGATGGTTGACTGTATGACTCTTGGCTTCAGCTTGGGTCATGATCCCAGGGTCATGGGATGGAGCCTACATTGGGCCATGCATGTAGCCTGCTTGAGATTCTCTCCATCTCCCTCTGTCCCTCTCCCTGACTCATGCATACTCTCGTTCTCTCAAAAGAAAAAAAATAAAATTATTTCCTTATTTCTTCTATCAATTTCTCTCTCTCTCCCTTGCCTTGCTTTCTTTCTTGACAGTTCAAGTTCTCATAGCATCCTTTTTTCCCCTAAATAATTTCCAACAAGTAGATACCTGTAAATCCAGATGCAGTTGATATATATAATTTTTTTTCTAATTTCAACAAACCAACCCCAAGAAATGATGCTTATATTTTAATCCACCAACCATCAATCCTCATGGTACCATTACTGCTGAAGTAGCAGGCATAGTGACAGTGGCTGCAATTTCAAGACTCTTGTCTACACCCCACTGTGCCCTACAAGTACACTGGAATAGGATTTACCCAATTGTGTTTTAATTTTTAGGGTGGAATTTTTGTTTCTGTTAGATCTTGAAGTCTTTACAGTCCTAACATATGTTTTGTTTTTCTTCCCATTTATAACTTTACACTCTGTTTGGTACCCTGGTGTTAATCTTTGTTCAGCTAATATTTTAGGAATGAGATGCAGATATATGTATGAGAAAATAATAATTACTTTCCTTGTTGAACACTTAAAATGTGCCAAGCACTTGTATGGCACCATTACTATCATCATCTTACCAGGCAGGATGTTAAGGCAGAAGGAAGTTAAGTAAATTACCTAAAATTAACAACTAATAAGTGGATTAAAACTCAGTCATAATTACTGGATTCCATGCTCTTAACCACTGTGTTAAGCACTAGCAGGTGTAATTTAATGAGTGGCTAGGATTCATACCACACACTGAGAAATGGCAACAGATAGTGTGCATAATAAAAGGTCAAATACGAATACAAGCGTGAATAGGCTGTCAGAAGACACCAATGCTCTTCCAGTTGCATAGGAAGTATTCTCTGATCTGGGTCTTTACTTTGGGGATAAATAACCTAGCAAATTGGCATGGGAGCTATAAAGAGAGTCCTATGTTTTGCAGTTACTTTTATAACAATAAAATCTTACTCTCCTGAAAAAAATTTGAGAGAATAAATCATTTGGTTAAGTAAGTTCTCTTTTAAGAGAACTGCATTTCTCTGCAATGACAAAATAGGACAAAGGGGGTATATTTGCTGTTTTGTTCTCTGGGGTATTTCAATGTGATTTTTTAGGGCAAATTTTGTTATTGTTATTTGTAAGAGCTAAAAATATAAATGTATGAATTCTATTCATGGACTCAGATGCTGCAGAAAATTTAAAATTCTAATGATGCCAAAGACTTTAAGTATCTAGATTCCTTTGCCTAATCAGCTTACTTTTTTAAAGAATATCTGTTCAGTTTCCCAAAAGATTTGTCTGCCTTGTTTTCTATGCTATATATACTCTAAATTCAATTAACATATATAATAATTAAATTATTTTTGAAATTGTTATTTATGGAAATAATTTTATTTATATCTCCATTTTCATGTACATAAACACTTATATTTAAATAATTATTTTAATTTTTCACTGAAATCACTTAGATATGAACATAGGTGTTAAAAATTGTTAGGAAGAAGCTTTTGCCCCATGCTAGGGTGACTGAAATACACACGTGTGCACACACACGTTTGGGACTCTATTACCCCAATATTAGGAGCAACATTGATATTTATAAAGTGTCAGTATGCAATTTTCCATTAAGGTCAGGGAGAAAACAGAACTCTGTGTCACTCTATTAAAATATAAATTCTAACTGAAATTTAAAAATGCTAAATAAGCAGTTTGAGAGGTTGACTACTTATCCGAGAAAGAAGAGTTGGACCTAAGGACATCTTATTTCACAGAAAAGCAAATCCTCCAAATTCCCTGATTATTATCCCTTGAATATGAGTGAAAAGGAAGCATTGGTTCAACATATATTGAGATAACAAATAGGCACTGCTCTCATCAATTCTGTTGACTAGAATTTTAATTTATGATGAAATAAATTACAAAAAATATAAGTAATTTATACATATAAAGTATAGCAAGGATCAAGGTAACTGCCAGGTGTGTATGTATAGGTGTGTACACATGCGCACACGGAGATGTATATCAGGGTAAAGAACTATGTAAGTCACCCAAACGCTTGGACTGGGACGATCCCTTGGAAATAAATTTAGGAGAACAGAGTAGAATTTACAAAGGCGATTAAGAGTATCAAGCAAAGGTAGAAAAAAATAGTTTTAACCATATATACACAACATAAATATATTTTATTTCATCATTGCTGTTTTATTACTTACATCACTACGATAACTTTCTTAGCTATAGTGGACCCTTGAATATGGAAGTTGAGAAGGCCAGGGTGATTCTTCCCCACCTAACTTCAACTGAACTACTTTATTCCATCATATTCATTCATTTTTTAAAAGTTTATTTATTTATTTTGAAAGAGCGAGTGAGTGACTGTGAGTGGGTGAGGAGTAGAGCGAGAGGGAGAGAGAGAAGCCCAAGGAGGCTCTGCACCATCAGCACAGCACAAACTGTGAGATCATGACCTGAGCCGAAATTAAGAGCTTGCTTGCTTAACCAACTGAGCCAACAAGTGCCCTGATATATAGAGATTTTTAATATTAAGGGTTTAAGGTATTTTTTAGCATTTTATTATAATACAATTCCTAAATTTTAAGACAGCACTCCTCTACCCCAATAAAAGAAGGATTCTATGTTTAAAATAACAATTGTTTGATACAAAGATCAGGATGCAACTTTGTATAATGGAGAAAAACAGAGTTGAAAGCAGAGCAAGAATTTTTCTTTTATTATTTCAAAATGTCATCATCTTTCTCTGCTTTCATTATAATCCATAGATTCTTAATGTATTTTAGTATTTCTATGTTTAGATCATTTATTTTATCTATTTTATTTATATTTTATTTGGTTATTACCAGCCTTACCAGCAAGCTAGATATGTCTGTACTGTGTGTTTGTACCTATATTTGTTGTTAGTATCTCTGCTTCTTTCTGTTTAGATGATTTAGTCTTTTATATAATGGATACAGTAACAGATTATCCTCTTAGCACTCTCTAGCACTGTCATCAGCAGTATTATGGTACCTATTTGCATGCAACTATAAATAATACATTATATTTGAATTATATTATTTAATAACATTTTACTCTAATGACATTATAATTTTTATTATTTAGCAAGTTTAAATTATTAAATTACATTATTTGAGACAGTGTGTATTGTGGAAAGATCCACTAAGTTTTAGATCACATAGACATGAGCTTGTTCATTTAACTATCTGCTCAACTTTGTGTCCACATCTATAGAAAAGTGGGGATAATATCAATTAGTTAAGAATTAAATGGATTAAAATCATATTGCACAGTGATAAAATATTCCAAAGTATCAGTTTTAAAACAAAATTTAATAACTATAGTCATTAAACATAGCCAAAGGGAATGTCTTTTTAGATGTTATTTTTGAAAGCTTTATTTAATGGGGTGCCCGAGTGGCTCAGTTGGTTAGGCACCCAACTTTTGATTTGGGCTCAGGTCATGATGTCACAGTTTGAGATCAAGTTCCATGTTGGGCTCTGAACTGACAGCGCGAACCTGCTTGGGATATTCTCTCTCCCTCTTTCTCTCTTACCCCTTTCTTTCCCTCCTCTCTTTCTTTCCCTCTGTTTGTCTCTCTCAAAATAAATAAATAAACTTAATGTGGAAATGATATTTCTGTGTCCTTTTGCATGTGATTTCTAGATATGTATATTATATTTTATGTCATGCTTGATTGTGCTTTGGAAACTCAGAATGAAATCGAGTAATTTGGATTAATAATACGACTATAATTTGACTTAAAAAGTAGATAGATGTTTGTTCTTGTGAACTGTTTTAACCTAATACTGATCTAGAATATCAGATCTTAGTGTATATAATTACCACTGATATTTAAATTTTGTCAGCTGTTTAAAAAATTAGATCAGTTCAGTAATAAATGCCTGACAAATCAGAGCTTCACTCAACACTCCCCCATTCAGCATAACTTTATACGATCAGCTCTGAATCACCAGCTATTATTAAAAGCCAGCCTGTCCATCTCTGAGTGGAAGCTCAGAGCCCTCTCTCTCACTATGTTAAACTTTTTAAATGGATTTTTAGAAATCTGTGGAATCAAAGATTGTCTTGAAATTGTTACAGAGCACACTCTATCTATGGTCTGAAATGAGATGGAGAACAATCAAATGATCTTTTTTAAGCTCTAAAAAGGCATAAATTACATGAAGTTTCTTTTCTGCATTTGGCTATCTATAAATATTAAGGACTATTGCAGTCTTTGGGAACTCTGGATCAATGGGGTTACATCATGTGAATACAGTATTGGAGTTGCAAATAAAATTCTATGAGTTTAACGGAGTTACCTTAGATTAGAAAATTTCCATCATTATCTCTATTCCTAGTTTGCACTACACATTTTTTTCTGTTTTCAAAAAACAGAATAGAGAGAGAGGAAGGAAGGAAGGAAGGAAGGAAGGAAGGAAGGAAGGAGAAGGAAGGAAGGAAGGAAGAAAAGAAAGAAAGGCTTCTATTGTTAGAAAAAGAAATAAAATCGGTAAGCATTTATAATACCTAGAATTAATTTGATCCAGTTCTCTCTTTTGAGATGATCATGGTTTGGTTGAAATAAATAATGTTTATTCTAAATCCCATTTGGATATTTGAGGGCAATTAAAATTTAGTAATATGGAAGAGAAGTCAGTAGTAAGACTAGAAAAGTTCACAAGATCACAGAAACATATTCTAGAAAATATTGACTCTAGCAAATCAACGACTGATTTTTCTTCTTTTTTTTTCCTTTTACAAGATGTAGTTAAAGGAATATCCAGAGGCACAAGATATCTAGATCAAAGAGTTGAATAAATAGCAAATATAAAATTAGGAGTAAATAAGGAATATGAGATATGTCATGAAAGATGTATATATACTAACAAATGTTCATTCAGTGGTACTTTTTTGGAGCAACAATAACAGCCTAGAGCAGTGCTGCACACTACATTTAGGTAAAAGACAGCTATACCAATGGCCATGCATGGCTATGACATTTTAGAATGCAAGTAGTCATTTTAACATCTATGGGAAAAGACACCGAAGTTGCCTAAAAACAAAAGGGCCTTTAATGGCCAATTTCAATGATGCTAACACATTAGAAGCAACACAGAACAAAAACCTGAGCAGCCATGTAACCACACAATCATACACATTTTAAATGTCTGAATACTTTATATATATATGCAAAGTCAAACTTTTTTTTTACATGAAAGGTTTGTATGTTTGTAGGTATCTGTCATTCTATAGACAAAGGCCAAAATAAGGAATCTTGAACAAGTCACTAATACATCCAATTCCTGCAGATCATTGACAATAATAGGGAATGAGATTGATGAAAAAAAGTACATGGATTTATGAAGAAGCAATTTAACAGTGAAGGAGAGGAGAATACGAGTAAAACCATTGCATGTTTTCTCCTTTGCTTTATTTATATGGCAGAGTAACTGGATGATTGCAGAGCAAAACAAGTGCCTTTCCAATCTATTACATCATTTTAATTGAATTATTATAATTATTTTTAAGAATATAAAGGTTTATTTTATTAACTAATCTATGCATTTTCTATAGTCACTAAAAAACTATATCTTACTTTCAAAATTCCACAATAAGGGGATATATAAGGTAAAATAAGGGCCTCTCATGTTAATAGTATCGTAATACTAATCAAAAATATGTTTTTTTTACACAATTCTATTTATAATCCTTTGTCTTTTCTTTTTGTGGTGCCTAATTTTGAATTGACAATCATTCAGCTTTTTCTTAGAATTTCATCAATTTTTTTATGTTTATTTATTTTATTTGATGAGAGAGAGAGGGAGAGAATAGAGAAAATCCCAAGAAGGCTCCATACTGTCAGTGCAGAGCCTGACATGGGGCTCAATCCCACAAAACGTGAGATCACAGCCTGAGCCAAAAATCAAGAGACAGATGCTTAACCAACTGAGCCACCCACATGGGCCCTTCTTAGTAATTTTAAAGATAAACAAAAGTATTTATAAAAAAGAAATTGAACAATAGTATTAAATACTATTAAAATACCGGTTTCTCCTGCTTTTCAAAAAATGAGCATTCCTGTGAAACTTTAGTAGGCCAAAATGGTGTAAAGCACAGAAGCATTTACAGTTAATTTATATGGAAAATTTTTGTCCATTTCCAGACCGAAAAAATAAGCATTCTAAGGCTTTTCTAATAGCATAGGACATATCTTATATAAAACAAATTGAGATAAAGCACAGATGCTCACAGACACAGTTCAAAGCTATGGAAGCTTGATGCTCAGATGCAGAGTGCAGTTCCCAGGGCAGACGCTTGGTGGTGCCGCTGTGCTGGGGATGTGCGCTGCCCTCTCTAAGGACTCTCTGCCAGACATACTGCAAATGCTACTTTTGCTTTCCATGTTTCTCTGATAAATGTGAAAATCCTCTTTGAATTTCTTTCAGTTAGCAAAAACAGGTACTAATGTATGTCCTTTGTAAAACCAAAGTGGCATAACATGAACTTTCGAAGTGTGGGAGATACCTGTATTTCACTCTGGAGCCAGAAGAGAGAGAATAAGAATCTTCCTCTTGAACTCTGGCCATCTCGGTCATTAAAACTCATACAGTTAGCCAGCACCCGAACTTCTGTTAATATTCAGGTATTTATGAATCTGATACAAGGACCTCAGTGCTGTGGAAAAGGTAGAATGCTGTACTTTTTGGAAGTGCTGCCTCCTAGTATGCAAGGAATTGGTTCCCGTCAAAATCAAAGGTGTCATGGTTGGAAAAATAATATTTATATGTGACATATTCACTATATATATGAAATATTTACTATAAGTTAATAACTAATTCTAAAATTTAACTCAGTAGTATTTCAATTAAGCTATAAGCTTGTATTTAATGGCTTAATATTTTACGGATTTTCAATATTAAAGGATATATACCTGTCTATTCTTTTAAATCAAAAAGTTTGGATGAATGCAATTGATAGCATATCTTGCAATTTCTTCACCACTTACGTTTCTCTCTGTATTCTCACATTGATTTATCAGTGTTTCTGTATGCATTAGAAAAGAACTCTTCACATCATGAATCCATGTAACTACCTTAGTCCTGTGTGTGTTTATAGTCTTTTTTATTCAAACTGTGAAATATGTCATTAAGCCACAGCCAACCTGTGAAATCTGTCATTCCCTGACTGTAATTTATAGGAAAAGACTCCATGATCAATTAGACTATACTTAAACATGTAATCAATGGAATGACTGGTCACAGTGCAAATTGAGAATTAAAAAAATATATATATTTGATTTCAATTTAATAAGTCCGTTACTTTATGGTAAATACACGTCAATATGTGATTAATATACTTAGTGAGATTTAGCTATCATGCTAATAATAAAAAATTGCTCGCAACAGCTTTTTAAAATTTTTTTCTTATACTATAGTTATTATTATTCAATAAATGCCACTCATAACAAACCTACTATATTAATCATTTAAACTGAATTGAAAAGTTGCTTTCAAATTAGTGGCATTGTGGCACAAATTGGCATTGTGGTATTTCATTCTTAAATTTGCTAACTCATCTTACAAACTTTACATAAATAATTGGTTTATTTTTCAGTCTGTAGTTGGATAACTGCTAAGGTATATACCAATGACTTTTAAAATGTAGAAATGCTATTTATAGTATTAAATCATTACCGTTCAAATTCCCATTATTAATATTAGTAGTGTCGGTAAATTATTTTAAAACTGAAATGTGAATACACTTTGCAATTCTTATTTTGCAAGGAAATGGGATTAGAAAACTAGGCACTATAATTTACTAAATAGGTCAACTTTCACAACATATGTAAATTCATGGAAAAAACATAGCAGAGTACTAACTATGGCTATAAACTTAGTAAGCACTAAATGTTAGTTGTTGTTACAATTATAATTAATATTTCTTGCAGTAAAGTGACAAGTTTCTTAAACTATGTAAAATAAGAAATAACAAATAAATTTTAATGTTTATTTATTCTTAACAGAAGGAGAGAGAAAAAGAGTGGGAGCAGGGAAGGGGCAGAGACAGAGAGGGAGACACAGACTCTGAAGCAGGCTCCAGGCTCTGAGCTGTCAGCACAAAGCCCGACACAGGACTCAAACCCATGAGCCGTGATATAATGATATAAGCTGTAGTTGGACATTGAACCACTGAGTCACCCAGGTGCCCCAAGAAATAACTTTTAATTAAATTTTGTCTTTTAATTTGTTTCAGTGTACACCTGTGTAATTTGCTGAAATGCAGCAGGTGATTCATCCTTGATTAGTTTGCTAGATTTACAAAATTTTCTATGGGTATGGAGTTCTTAAATGATAATCAAGTAGTCCACCCACTTTCCCTTTTTATCTTGGTTGTTCATAAATGACTTGGATTTAGACCTCTTTATCCTCACCAGAGAACCAAATTTGGCTCTGGTAGTTTCAAACTAAGAACATTTTTTTTTTTTTTTTTGTATTCAGAAACTTTGGCTCCAATCTCATCTTATTATTTTAGACAACAATTGTCTTAATCAAAAGGCAGCTTTCACATTTACCTGCTCCACATCTTAACACCTGTGTTTCCCAACACACATATACCTTCTTCTAGATTCAGGGTTCCAGCTTGTGTCTGCAATGGTGTTACGAAATCTCTCCATTCTCTAAGGAAGATAACTAGTTGGGCGTCAACTTTATCTCATCATATCTTTTATTCTTATGAAATACCCCTTCCTCTTGGTGAGCTTATACTCATCTTCCAAGGCATAGTTGATGAATGGCCACTCTATATAAAACCCCCTCAACCCTTCACTCTGAGACAAAATTAATTGCTCTTGTCTTGGTTGTTCAGGAACACCTTTTAAATTGCTGGAATGTGCTTAACAGTTTATTAGAGCTGGCTTACAGGTCTTTTTCTCCACTTTTTACTTCGAGTACATCTTGAGGCAGAAATGACCTTATTCATTTATGTATTGCTTATCACATTCTATTATAAGGTAGGCACTCAATTAATCTTTAAAAAATTGAAATCTGGTTCTTTTTGTATATGGGTGATGTGCTACGGTCTGTTATTAACAAATTGTTGGCAGTGTCCTAGAAGGTTGCCAAAAGAATGATTTTGCAGGGAAGAGAAATGTTTTGGCATTATCATCAGCATCATTATTATCATCAGTGAGACAAATGTGTGTTTTCACTGAAAAATATTGCATTATCCATGACAAAACAATAATTAAACACATAACCTTTGACTAAAGCAAACCCTATTTTCTATATTGAAAAGCATTATGTATTAACCCCATGATATTATTTCTTTTTATTACTGAAAAACTTTCTCACCTTTTTTCTTTATGTTTTATTAGTTTTCACATGCCAGAAAATGAATCTTCAGACCTACATGGTCACTAACGTCTGATAATCCCAAAGTGAATAATGGTTACAATCGATTTATCTATACTACTCTCATTGTGTCACTACAACACCGTGACATCTAGAGAAAGGAGCATATGATGTTTTCTGGAGTTTTAAAACTTACGGGGACGTGTTGCAGAAATCATTTGACAAAATACAACAACTTTCTTGATAAAAAAATAAACCCTCAAAAAGTAGGGATTGAAGGGTCATACCTGAAGATAATAAAAGCCATATACAAAATATGCACCACTAATATCATCCTCAATGGGAAAAAACTGAGAGTTTTCCCCCTAAGGTCAGGAACACAAGGATGTCTATTCTCACCGCTGTTATTCAGCATAGTAATCAGACAACACAAAGAAATAAAAGACAACCAAATTGTCAAAGAGGAAGTTAAACTTTCATTCTTTGCAGATAACAAGATACTCTATGTAGAAAACCCAAAAGACTCCACCAAACTACTGCTAGAACTGATACACAAATTCAGTAAAGTCACAGGATATAAAATCAAGGTACAGAAATTGGTTGCATTTCTATACACTAATAATGAAGCAGCAGAAAGAGTAATCAAGGATTCAATCCCATTTACAATTGCACCAAAACCCATAAAATACCAAGGAATAAATCTAACCAAAGAGGTGAAAAATCTATATACTAAATACCATAAAAAGCTTATGGAAGAATTTGAAGAAGTCACAAAAAAATGGAAAAACATTCCATGCTCATGGATTGGAAGAACAAATATTGTTAAAATGTTGATACTTCCCAAAGCAATGTATATATCCAATGCAAACCCTATCAAAATAACACCAGCATTCTTCAGAGAGCTAGAACAAACAATCCTAACATTACTATGGAACTACAAAAGATCCCAAATAGCCAAAGCAATCCTGAAAAACAAAACCAAAGCAGGAGGCATCAAATCCAGACTTCAAGCTGTATTACAAAGCTATAATTATCAAGACAGTACTGTACTGGCACAGAAACAGACACTCAGATCACTGAACAGAATAGAGAACCCAGAAATTGGCCCACAAACATATAGCCAACTAATATTTGACAAAGCAGGAAAGAATATCCAATGAAATAAAGGCAGTCTCGTTAGCAAGTGGTGCTGGGAAAACTGGACAGCAACATGCAGAAAAATGAACCTGGACCACTTTCTTACACTGTACACAAAAATAAACTCAAAATGGATGAAAAACCTAAATGTAGGACAGGAAGCCATCAAAATCCTAGAGGAGAAAACAGGCAACAACCGTTTTGACCTTGGCTGCAGCGACTTATTACTTGACATATCTCCAGAGGCAAGGGAACCAAAAGCAAAAATGAACTATTGGGACCTCATCAAGATAAAAGCTTCTGCACTGCAAAGGAAATCAGCAAAACTAAAAGGCAATGGACAGAATGGGAGAAGATATTTGCAAATGACATAACAGATAAAAGGTTAGTATCCAAAATCTATAAAAAAACTTATCAAACTCAACACCCAGAAAACTAATAATCCAGTGAAGAAATGGGCAAAAGTCATGAATGACACTTGCCCAAAGAAGACATCCAGATGGTTAACAGACACATGAAAAAATTCTGAACATCACTCATCATCAGGGAAATAACAAATCAAAACCACAAAGAGATAACACCTCACACCTGTAAGAATGGCTAAAATTAACAACTCAGGCAACAGCAGATGTTGGTGAGGATAAGGAGAGAGAGGAATCCTTTTGCACTGCTGGTGTGAATGAGAATGGATGCAGTCACTCTGGAAAACAGTATGTAAGTTCTTCAAAAATTGAAAATAGAACTACCTTATGACCCAGCAATTGCACTACTAGTTATTTATCCAAAGGATACAGGAGTGGTGATTCAAAGAGGCACATGCACCCCGATATTTATAGCACTACTATCTACAACAGGCAAAGTATGGCAAGAGCCCAAATGTTTATTGACTGATGAATGTTAAAGAAGATGTGGTATATGTGTATATGTACATATACAATGGAATATTACTCGGTGATCAAAAAGAATGAAATCTTGGGGCGCCTGGGTGTCTCAGTCGGTTGGGCAGCCGACTTCGGCTCAGGTCATGATCTCGCGGTCTGTGAGTTCAAGCCCCGCGTCAGGCTCTGTGCTGACGGCTCAGAGCCTGGAGCCTGCTTGGCATTCTGTGTCTCCTTCTCTCTCTCTGCCCCTCCCCAACTCATGCTCTGTCTCTCTGTCTCAAAAATAAATAAACATTAAAAAAAAAAAAAGAATGAAATCTTGCTATTTGCAGCACGGATGGAACTAGAGTATATTATGCTAAGTGAAATAAATCAGTCAGAGAAAGACAAATATCACATGATTTCACTCATGTGGAATTTAGGATACAAAACAGATGAACATAAGGGAAGGAAAGCAAATATAATATAAAAACAGAGAGAGAACAAACCTTAAAAGCCTCTTAAATACAGAAAACAGGGGTGCCTCAGTGGTTTGGTCAGTTAAGCGTCCGACTGTGGCTCAGGTCATGATCTCACTATTCATGGGTACAAACCTCGCGTTGAACCCTGTGTTGACAACTCAGATTCTAACGCCTGCTTCAGATTCTGTATCTTCCTCTCTCTCTGGCTCACCCCAGCTCAAGCTCTGTCTCTGTCTCTCTCACTCTCAAAAATAAATAAATATTTTAAAAATTAAAAGAAAAATACGAGAACAAACTAAGGCTTGCTGGTGGGATGTTGGGTGGAGGGGATGGACTAAATGGGTGAGGGGCATTAAAGAGGACGCTCGTTGGGATGACCACTGGGTGTTATATGTAGGTGATGAATCACCAAATTCTATTCCTGAAATCATTATTACACTATATGTTAACTAACTTGGATTAAAAAAAAAAAACTCATAAGGAAATGCAACACAAGTTAGAAATAAAGCAAAATAGTCTACGTTAAATTATTCTACTGAAAATCAATACAACATTACTCATAATCATTATCAATGTTAGTCACAAACATTTTCAAAGTGTTTTAAAGCCTTCATTTTATTGGTATTTTTAATGACATCTTAAATCATAAATTATAAATTTAGAAAAGAACTTAAAAATATACTTAATGCATTTATTACTGGTTGTCATAATGAAGTACTTAAGAGCTCAGTCAACAAAGCAATTTTGTTTAATCTCAGATCAATTTCTTTTCTTTAATTTCTTTAATTAAAAAATCTTTTTTTTAATTTATTTAGTTTTGAAAGAGAGAGAGTGGCAGAGTGGGAGCAGGGAATGGGCAGAGAGAGTGGAGACACAGAATCTGAAGCAGGCTCCAGGCTCTGAGCTGTCAGCACAGAGCCTGATGGGGGGCTCAAACCCACAAACTGCAAGATCATGACCTGAGCTGAAGATAGACGCTTAACCAATTGAGCCACCTGGGCAACCCTAAGTTTTTGTTTTTAATGTTTAATTATTTTTGAGAGAGAGACAGACAGCACAAGCCAGGGAATGACAGAGAGAGAGAGAGAGGGAGACACGGAATCTGAAAGCCTGGAGCCTTCCAGGCTCTGAGCTTTCAGCATAGAGCCTGATGCAGGGCTCGAGCTCACAAACCATGAGGGGCACCTAGGAGTTTATATCACAGTTTACATGAATGAAGTTAAGACAAAGCAGTTGTAAGAGCCCTTGCTACATCGTAAGCACTCAAAACAGTTGACTTATTATCCTGCTTTGTTTTCATTTAATCAACTGCCTTGTGTCCCTATTAAAATCTACTCTAATATAAACTATTCTGTGACACCGTTGCCTATTCTAAAGATTAATTACAAAATACATTGCCAAAAGAAGAATTTTGTATAAGAATGATATGTAAGTATTGAAATATATCTCAATATTTTGAATTGAAAAAAACCCTCATAATAGAATCACTACCTCTTTTCAATGATCTGTTTAAGGTAGCTTCTAGTCTTGTAAAATCCAAGAATTATGTTAAAGATAAGTAAATAGACATCTATAAAGTGAACAGATCACTTTGGCTCATTAGAAGCCCTTCTTTGAATGCTGCTTAAAACAATTAGTGGCTTTTAAATGATATATCGTATCACCTCTATCATAGTGGAATAATTAATGACATGTTGGGAATCAGACATGTCATATAAATACATTGGAAATAGCTGGTATATGTGGTTCCATTCTGGAGCTTCTCATACATACTGGCCCTTTGTTACTTAAAAAAATTTACATTCCTTCTTTCTGTATAAATGTTGCTTCCTTTCTTTTGATTCTCCTTCTGAAAAATAAATTCCATTACAATTATGATCTTTTAAAAATCAAAACATATTATAATTGTTGGCTCAAACACTCAGTTTATACCAGCTTTGCTGACTAAACATTAAAGGCAACACAACAAAACACTTTGGAGGTGTAAACATAATCTGCAAGTAGACTTGATTATAAGATAGGTTTATATATCGCTTATCCTTTCTTCATAAGAAGATTTCTAGGCTTTAAAAGCAATTAGATAAATAGCATTTGTATTCAAAATTCAGGCTTTAAATGCTGAAGGCTTTTTAATGCAGTTAGTTGAATCACTTATTTTTGAGAACCTATCCTATACCCATCGCTGTACCAAGTTGCATAAGAATTTAAAATCTTCATCCATAATAGTACAAGGCAAAACAAAGATTATATAAATATGAGCTGCTTTGTTTAGACGTTAATCTGACTTTAACTTTGGATGTATTTTTGCACTCTGGTAACAGCAAATAAAATCTCTGAGGATAAGGAGTCATTTTGGTGGGGGGGGCAGAGAGGGACACCTGTATCCCAAGCAAGAAAGATCCTGGGAATATAGTAGTCACATTTTTTTTTTAATTTTCATTTGGAATGAATCAACTTTTGGCACTACTATTAAATTTTCGGAAATGATTACACATTATTGACTTTACATGCTAAGGATCTTTCTTTTTTTGATTCTATGCTCTGTTTTTCGTAACCTGTTATTTAATATTTCAAACAAGGAGGCAAACTGGGAACTTTTATCCCTTTAATATATATTTGGTATAAGAACTATTGGTGGACTCTGTGTGCAATTCCAGTCGTAAGAGCAACATCTTTTCCAGGCTTCCATATTTTTCCCACTATATAGTCTACTATTTATTTTCAAATTATATGAAATGTTAGTTTATTCATTTAGTTAGTTCTTATTTTTTTATTTTAAAGATTTTAAAAGTTTATTTTGAGAGAGTGCACGAGAGAGAGGAGAGAGTGTGTGTGTGAGTGTGAAAGGGTCAGAGAGAGAGAGAGAGAGGGCGAGAGAGAGAATTCCCAAGCAGACTCCACACTGGCAGCGCGGAGCCCAGTGTAGGGCTTGAACTCATAAACTGTAGTCATGACCTGAGCTGAAAGCAAGAGCTGGATGCTTAACTAACTGAGCCACACAGGCATCTCTATTTTGGACATTTTTAAAAGACATTTAATCTCTCTTTTTTTTTTTTTTAGCCAATTTGCGGAGATGTATTAGGTACATAAATTTAACCAAAAATACCAAGAATTATTGCCTCGATGTATCATGTGCTATTCTTCCTGTTTAAAGACCAGAACAAAGTGTGATATTTCAATTGAAGGAGTAAAGTTAAATATGTTATAATATTTTTCATATTCAATATGTACTCAACACTATTTATTGAATACATGGACTAGTTAGGTGATATCATTTCCCTAGTGTCTCTCAGAGTATAGAAATACAGAGTCAATGTATTATAAAACAAATATTAGGGAATCATCCTTTACAATGTAGCAAATCTAAAACAATTTCTCTATTTCGTAAGCAAAGCATAGGGTTTCTCACACAAGTTTGGGACAAACTGATCATTCAAGTAGATTGGAGATGGAAAGTGGAGGGTGGGAGAGAGCCAACTGTAAAAGTATCGAGGAAATTGAGGAACATGGTAACAATGGAAACAAACAAAAAATTCAATTGAATTTTTTTTTAAAAAGGACACAAGTATATTTAATCATAATGTAGATAAGTAGTTTTGAAAACAGGAAGTTGACGTAACTTGATTTTTACTTATCTTCAAAATCAGTCAGGCTGAAAAAAATGAAACCAAGAAAGCTTTTAAATACATGCCACTCTTGTTTTTTTTACTTCTCATTTGGGGCTTTTTTGTTTACTAGATTATTACTTATCCTAAAGTAACTTCAAATTAAATTCCACTACTAACAAAGCAACAGGACAAGAGAAATCTTAGCGATAAGATAGAACTTCAATTATCCTAGAGAGTATTCTATAGTGTATAATTAGTTTGATCAGCATAAAATAAGCCTTGAAGTCTCTTAAATAATAACCTACAACTGAATTACCTTGACTTTTTAAGCTGACATTGCTGGTATGTTTGGATTCTTTATTCCATGTATTTTACAATGCCATTTATTTGTGTCTGCCCTGAATTAACAAAATTCAGCAACTCTAATTGAGTTATTTATCACCACTGGGAATTTTAAAAGCCAATCAATATTTTTCTTAAAAAGCCTCACAAAGTTTACATAAACAGAATGCAAACAAAATCAAGCCTTTCGGATTCTAATTCTCCAATCTAACATCACTGAACACAGAAATTCAGTTGACACAGTTGACGATGAGGAATGATTTAAAATAAACCTGTTCAACAGTACTGAATAGGTGGTCCTACTCAAGGGAATATTCCCTTGAAATCTGAGATGTTTATTGAAAATAATTACTTTGCAAATTTGAGCACATACATTTTTAAACATATGTCTTACTTTTAATATAAGATTTTATTGACTCCACAAAATAACCTATTAGAAGGAATTAATGAATTTGATAAGGTTGCAAGATACAAAATTAATTCACAGAAATCAGTTACATTTTTATACTAATAACAGAATAGCAGAAAAAGAAATTAAGAAACAATTCCATTCACAATTAAACCAAAAAGAATGAAAAACCTAGGAATAAACATAACCAAACAGGTAAAAGACCTACAGTCTGAAAACTGTAAATTCTGATGAAAGAATTTGAAGATGACACAAATGGAAAGATATTCCATGCTCATGGATTAGAAGAATTAAAATCATCAAAATAGGCATGCTATTCAAAGCAATCTACAGATTCAATCCAATTCTTATCAAAATGCCAATAACCATTTTAATAGAACTAGAACAATAATCCTAAAATTTGTGTGGAACCACAAAAGATCCCAAACAGGCAAAGCAATCTTGAGAAAGAAGAATTAGGTTGGAGGTACCACAATTCCATATTTCAAGATATACTACTACAAAGCCATATTCAAAATAGTATGGAACTGGCACAAAAATAGACGCAGAGCTCAGTGAAACAGAATAGGGAACCCAGGATTAAAACCACAGGTATATGGTTAAATAATAGGCAAGAATATACAATGGGAAAAAGAAGCCTCTTCAATAATGGGTGCTGAGAAACCTGGAGAGTTACATGCCAAAGAATAAAACTGGGCCAATGTCTTATACCATACACAAAATAAACTCAAAATAGGTCAAGTCCTAAGTGTGAAACCTGAAACCATAAAATCCTTAGAAGAAAACCTAGGCAGTATTTTTTTTTCCACATTGGTCATAGCAATATGTTTGTAGATATGTCTCCTAAAGCAAAGGAAACAAAAACAAAACTAAGCTACTGTGACACTACACAAAAATTAAAAGCTTTGCACAGTGAAAGAAACCATCAAAAGGCAGTATATGGAATAGGCCAAGATATTTGCAAATGATATATTCGATAAGGGGTTAATTTTGAAAATATATAAAGAACTTACACAAACTGCAAAATAATCCAGGTAAAAATGGGCAGATGACCCGAATAGACATTTTTCCAAATAAGACATACAGATGGCCAAGAGACACATGAAAAGATGCTCAACATCACTCATCGTCAGGGAAATGCAAATCAAAACCATGATGAGAAATCTCCTAGTACATCTGTCAGAATGGCCAGAATCAAAAAGACAGGAAATAACAAGTATTGTAGAGGATGTGGAGAAAAAGAAACCCTCATGAACTTTTG
Source organism: Paguma larvata (assembly GCA_030068075.1). Lineage (NCBI taxonomy): Eukaryota > Metazoa > Chordata > Mammalia > Carnivora > Viverridae > Paguma > Paguma larvata. The sequence continues at coordinate 116,114,038 of CM057824.1, forward strand.
GTGGAAATGTAGATTTGTGCAGCCACTGTGAAAAACAGTGTGGATGTTTTTCAAAAAATTAAAACTAGAAAAAACCCTACTATGTATTTACCCAAAGAAAAAACACGAATTCAAAAATATGTATGCACCTCTATTTATTGCGGCATTATTTATAATAGCCAAGCTATGGAAGCAACCCAAGTGTTCATCAATAGATGGATGGATAAAGATGTTGTATATATACACAATAGAATATTACTCAGCCATAAAAGAATGAGATCTTGCCATTTCCAACAGCATGGATTGAATTAGAGGACATTATGCTAAGTGAAATATATCAGACAGAGAAAGATAAATGCCAGATGATCTGATTTATATGTGGATTCAATCAAACAAACAAGTAAACAAACAAACAAAAAAGAAACAAAAGAAAAACAAAGAAAAAATGCAGAAATAGACCTATAAATACAGAGAAGAAACTGATGGTTGCCAAAGGGGAATGAGGTGGAGGCATGGGGAAAATGGGTGAAAGGGAATGGGAGATAGAGTCTTCTAGTTATGGAATTAATAAGTCACAAGAATAAAAGGTACGGCATAGGAAACATGGTCAATGCTATTATAATAGTGTTGTGTGGTGACAGACGGCAGACACATTTCTGGTGAGCATAACATAACTTCTAAACTTGTCAAATCACTATATTGTACACCTGAAAATACTGTAACATTGTAACATTGTGTATTACCAACTCTTCAAAATAAAAATAAGATTTATTAGACAATTGGTGTCAAAGAGAACCTGTGAACTAAAAGTTTGCCATACGAATAGATTAATTGCATGCCCCTATAGTTTGAAAAAAGACTGAATGATGAAATATTAGGCAGTTTTAGGCGGCTTTATATGTAGTGGCTAGGATAATTACGCTGTATTATTTTAACTATTAATTATGAGCTTATGAATTGAGAAAGAATCAATTTCAAATAAATTTATAGTTGCTCAAGTATTAATTTTTCAAAACTCTTAATTCTCTAGAGATCTCTTTAATCTTTTACTAACTTTTGACTTCCCTTGTGACACTTGCTTAGTTAACCTATTTTTCCCTTCTCACACCCCTAGCCATCAAATTATCCATTTCCATAATGCTTTCATGAATACATGAGAATCCCTTAGCTTATTATCTGACCTTGTCATCATATATTTTATTTATTCATTCATTTATGAAAATAGAATTTCATTTTTGCATTATTTGCTGTCTTCTGTCTTCACCCCTGTGAAGAATTTGCTTACCAATGACCACTTAATCATCAAATGTTAATCACCGTTCATCTTCTTAAACCTCTTCAAAACCTTACTCCTTTTTAAAATTCTTATGACCTTGGGCTTGCTATCTAACTCCTCTGAATTTCAATGTTTTCACTTGTAGAAAAAGTTGATACTTAATCTTTAGAGATGTTGAAGAAATAACTGAAATAATATGTATAAAGTAGCTACTGTATAATAGAAGCTCAATAATGGTATACTTTACAGATATTGTTTGCTACCATATCCTTCTTATCCTCCTGTCCATCTTTTATCTCTCTCCTATTCAGCAATCAAACTTACTCATGGCTAGCAATTTAAAAATACTAGCTCAAAGCTCAAATCTCCTCAATATTCTCCATTTCCAACCATACAGATTCAATCTTTCTTTTTAGCTCGTACATACACTATTGCCCCAAACACTCAGTAACACCAGGTATGTTTCATATCTCCTTCAACTTGCACCTGTTACTTTGTGTTTGCTCAGATATAAACTTTTCCATAGAGTCTTCATTGAGCATCTCAGTAAGAAATGAGTATATCCATTGTCTGACTGCCAAGAGCACCCTGCAATATCCCCAAGGCACTTTTGCCCAAACCTGCTTCATATTCAAGATGAATGGGCCATTCAAGATGGCTTTCCTCCTCCAGCTCCAGAAATCCTTAAACTTTACTTTTACAAGCCTCATATCACAGAGGAGAGTAGGTACTCTAAAATATTGTAAATTATACAAACCTCTACTATACATGTATATTAGTTATTAAAATAGAATTATATTATAAATAACAATTTTAATTTATGTATTTATTATAATAAGAAAACTAAAAGGCTAAATCTGTCAAGTCATATGTTTCCTTGTGATTCTTGGTCATAGTACTCGAATAAAGTTCTCAGCATTCCAAAGCATGTGTGTGTTTATTGTACATTATTTCAAAAGAGAAATATATTAAAATTATGATTCTAGAGAAACTATATAGATTCTATAGAAAACTATAGACTCTAGAATCTTGCTATGTATGTATTAGCTTCCAGGTTTGGGAAGATAAAACATGTAAAGATGCAGAGAATTCTAGCATATGGAAGGCAGTGTTGGGTAGTAAATAGTGCATTAGGATCATTGGGAGAAAGATTTTTCCATATGATATATTAGAATTCAATTCCTACTCTGATACTCACTAGCTTTAAGGTACTCAGAGAGTTATTTAACCTTTCACACTTCCCTCCTATATACAATAAGGATAAAAAAGATTATGTAAAGAAAAAGGAGTTGATGTCTACAATGCTTTTAGCACCATGTTCAGTCTATATTAGTTATATTTGTTATTGTTGCTATTATTATTGAAGCCAAATTTCCAAATGTGCCAAAGAAGAAACCACCTCCAGAAAGTCACTTAGAGCAGGAGATGGAAGACATTTCTGCCTTGCAGACTTTTTTGTTCAATTCTAACTATTGAAATGTCACAATCGACTCACCTGGGGCCATGAATCTTTATATGTGAAGTTCATTACTCAGGAGTTCCCTGTTACCACAGGTGAAGTGATCGCATGTTATTGCACACAGATTCTTTGCAGAAATCAGATTTAGCAAGAAATTAAGGAGTGGGAAGGATATGTCTTGGAGGGCTGGTCATGAGGAAGAGATGGAAGTCTGAATCTTATGTAAATAGACAACTTCTCTTCATTGTATCTTTACCCAGAATAAGGGTACAAGAGCTGCTTGCTGTAAGCAGGAGGGGACTGTGAGTACATGGGGCAGAACCGAGCTATTTCTATCTTCATGGCTCTATGTTTAGAGGCAGTACAAAAATATAGAACGCAGAGCTAATGGAGGTCTGGATTCTAATCATTGCCTAGCAGACTGCTATCTTTATAACTTCATTTCATTTATCCTGCTAATCTACCAAATAATTGGCCTGGACCATATGAGCTTCAAAATCCCTTTCAACATTAGAGCTTGTTCGCTCTCGGATTATACTGTCTTCAGAAATGACAGAAGTTCTTAATGATACTTATACTTACATCCTAAAAACCTTTCTCTTTTAATCCTTTGAATATTTGTTCCCCGTATTAAATTCAGAGACTATAAACACGAGTATGTGTCACTGGAGAGACCAGGAGGAATTTGCCTCTCTGTGTTTTTATAAGGTCCTTCAGTTGTACTTCTGTCATGCTCTTTATAGTTTATTCTTCTTATTATACATGCTGGGGGCTCTTTAATTTCATCCTTGGGTTGTATACACACATTACTGGTATTTTTAGAAGCACTTTATGAGTACAAAATCTATTCCCTGTGCCCTCATCAATTTGAAATTACCATTTTAAGGCTGATTAAATAAGGATTAGTGCCAATGTTCTACTTATTAGGCTGTGTCTTCAACTGGAACTGATGATGTAGTATTTGTCAATAACTAGTTCACAGCCTTAAATTCCACAAAATGAAACCTTTGCATCAGAGTCCATCTGTCTGAAAATTTTGAGGCAAGCTTCCATGAAGAGGAAAGCCATCTATTATATGATGATATAAGCGTAAAGTGGCATGTATCACAGCTGTTTGATTACTGCTGGGGAGATGACTTGCATTCCCCCTAAGCCCTCTATCAGAATCCAACAGTGATGGATTGAATCCCCCTTGCCTTAGCATGATGATGGATTACTTTAGGAGGATACGTAAGAATGGTAGATTCTTGGCAGAAATTAATTAACATCATAATGAAAAGATGCTAGCATTGATCTTTACCGTGATCTGAGATTGATCCAAGGAGTGGGTAAAATATCCACTAAACTTTCTCAAAGTATAAATGATCAGTCATTCATCTGAGGGTTTTGTTCAATGACACCTAGTTCGTTATCATGTAGCAATTGTAAGGTTGAAAGTCTCTATTACTGCCACATATTATATGCATGCACACATATACATACAAAGATTTCATATGGATAAGCACAGCATGTTCTCCATGAACGGTTCACAATATACACTTGATAGTGTCTTTAGGAATGATGCCAGCATCATTGAAGTGAAGGACATGAAAGAATGCCATGGTAGATACATTATGAAGTAGATGAAAATGGCACTAGATGTGAGACAAGATGATAGCAAGTCTTACACCCCAAGAGAAGCATATTACTCATCTCTCTGTCAGTCCCTCCCATGTAAAGATTGCTATTTGCCCATTTCACTGAATGGACATGAAGAAAAATAAAGTAATATATTTTAAATCTCATAGTAAATTTAAGGCATTTTTAACACATGTGTATAGAAAACATGTTTTGTTTTGTTTGGTTTGGTTTTTTAACACTTATTCATTTTTGAGAGACACAGAGAGAGAGCGTGAGGAGGGAAGCAGCAGAGAGAGGGAGACACAGAATCTGAAATAGGCTCTAGGCTCCAAACTGTCAGCACAGAGCCTGATGCGGGGCTCGAACTCACTGACTGCAAGATCATGACCTGAGCTGAAGTTGGATGCCCAACCAACTGAGTCACCCGGGCGCCCTGAAAACATGTTTTTTAAAAACTGTTTATTCATTTATATTGAGAGAGCACTCAAGCTCATGTGTGGGAAAGGGGCAGAGAGAGAGAAGGAGAGAAAGAATCTCAAGCTGGTCCCACACTGTCAGTGCAGAGCCCAGTGTTGGATTCAATCCCACGAACTGTGAGGTCTAGGCCTGAGCCAAAATCAGGAGTCAGACGCTCAACCGACAGAATCACCCAGATGCCCCAGAAAGAACATTTTCGTCCCTTTCTTTCTTACACAGGATAATGACTAGATGAATGAAAGACAAAAAACAGAGAATCAAAAGTAAAATAACACCTTCTGAATGTTCATAATAAGATTCTAATTTCTTTAAATGAAGGTAAATGGTTTAATAGTTCCTAAATCTCAACCTTTCATAACTAAAAATGCAAAAAGAAAGAGAAGCCAAGTGATAACTTCAAAATACTTTAAATAAATTTTCCTTTTATTTCTAAAAAAATTTAGAGAAATTTTCCTTTTAAAAAGAAGGGTTAAGAAGATAATTGAAAAAGTTAGTGGATTATTGTTTCTTCGATAAGAAGAAAGTCCTTAAGACATCTAGTCCACTTGTAGTTATATTGATTAATTTGGAAGATCCCATTTCAAAATATGCAGAGAACTTTTAAAACATGTATTTAAGTATACTGCTTGAAATTCAACTGCTCGTGGTGGAATGAAATCAGACCACAGCCGTGTCCAGAGGAAATACAGAAAGTACTAATAAAACTAAAATTGATCTGCCTGGGAGACAGGTGCTGAGCCAGTGAAAAGAGGTTAGTGGCTGACAAGAGCTCACAACCCCTCTTTGTTTCCCCCGAAAAAGAAAAGAAAGAAAAAATATATCTATATATTTTAGTTTAGTAACAGCAAGTGAGTTCCTAAGGGAATTATCCAAGAAGGCTGATAGAGTCCTGCAAGCTGACACATGAGTTTGTTCTTAGAATTGATGAGAAACAAAGGTTTATAGGATAAGAGGTGGGAAAAAAATGAAAAGGAGAAGTCATTTAAAAATGCTTTGTTCACAACATTACATAGCTGAACATGTACCCAAAGACATGAACCACAGATCTTGTCTCACCTACTCCCCAAGAGAAAGTATTGTCAGTTGTGCAGCTGGGGGGAACGTAGTCTGGGAATTGAGGTTCAGCACGATTTAGTCTCAAGAGTAGGAGATTTCTATCCCTTTACACATTCAGGATTAAAATGTGTTTCGGATCCATATGTGGCAGACATTGGGCTAGGTGCTATGGATATAAAAATGAAAAATATATCATCTTTGACATTAAGAAATATACCATCTAGTGGGGTAAAAGACATAACGAAGATAATTAAAACAATGTGATTAGTGACACAGTACACAATACACCCTGGTACATAAAGAGGGCTTTTCTTAACTCTGCTTGTGTAAGTTAGTACAAACAAAATGACCACCAAAAAACGCAACAACGAAAACAAACAAACACTGCAAAAGAGAGGCCAGAAACCTAGGAAGTTCTGAAAAAACAATAAATTTGAAATGTAAGAGAGCAAGAACTGCAAAGGGTCAAATGCAAATTATACAGAAGGCATAATACGACCGGACACCTTTGCCAGAATTAATTGCAAAATGTCACATCTGAAAGTGCCTTTGCTGATCTTGATGCTGTGATGCTGACATTTCCACCAAACTAAAATTCTATATGAACTAGCAAACCTAGAAAAAACGTAAGGCCTCAAGTTTTTAGATGGTATGATATGATTTATTATTTGATATGGAATGTGGAGACTACAACTTATTTTGCAAAAAACGAATGAAGGTTCTTGTAATCTTTTCCGTTTCTCCTTCAATCAATATTAAGTTTCCAAATAAAGTTCGCCTGAAAGAACTCCATTGAGCAAAATTCAGTTAATTTAAAACCTTTTTGTCCTAAATTATGTTCTTATATTTCCTAGGGTAATTTGTCACAGAGTTTTATAGTAGTCATCAAGATAATTAAGTTCTGAAACAGGTTCTAACAGCAGGAAGTGTCAGAACATAAATTAAAAGGTTTTTAAATAACCACATTTTATTTAAATCCCCAACTGTACACTCTTAAACAAATTTACCTTTGTAGCATTAACAGACTAACATTGCTACATTTTAATGAAAAATCAAAATTGAAAGCCTTTAATCATAATTGCTTTTAATTCTAAGTGAAAGTTTGAATTACAATAGTGGCCATTGAAAAGGAAGGATGTTTGAAGTTGTTTCCTGCTGACAGTTTTAATTTGACTTGCTTTTAATTTTTTCTGGCCGCTCTAAGATTTCAGCTGACGTTGCTTCAATTTTAAGTCCCGTTTCTGTTTAAATAAATTTAAATACATAAATAGAAGATGTGAGGATAACAACTAAAGAAAACAGAAATGGAAACATTGACACAATTAAATACAGAATATGAAGTAATATGAACAACAGACTCACGAAAACCGCTGAGGCTAATGCATAATAAATGAATACAAAGAAAGAATTCTGAAAGAGAAGTAGAGAAATCTCATAGGGATATGCTTTAGATAATAAGGAAATAAATTAATTAAACAGATTCGGATACACATAACCTGGGAATAAAGGTTTAAAAAGTTAGTATAAATTAGCCAAAGAAGAAAAAAGTGTAGAAAGATTTTATTTCGTACAAATACGATGACCTTAATTGGGATCTGTGAGATGATCTAAAATTGGAACTATTCAAATAAACAAAAACAAAACAGTCCTTTAGAGCAAAGAAACATCATGTCTTATGTGATGTTACAGAACTCCGATATTCTGAGTGACGATTTACATGAGTAAGTGTGTCATGATCGCAAAAGAATGGGTCATTTTCAATATTTTTAATATAAATGCCTTTCTGATAAAGATGCTTCTCTAGTCAAAAAGAAAATAAATGCTTATGTAATTAATGTAGAATTTTTAGTCATACTTAAAAAATAATATTTCCAAATATTCAGTATAGAAAGATATCACTGTCACACAATCTGATCTCTTCTGTATGTCATTTGAGAGAAAAAGACATATACATATGCACAGTATACTGATTACTTGTTTCTATTCATTATGGAAGGAAGATAGGTAGATGGATGATAGATCATGTAGATACAGAGATATAAATGTAAATGCACATATAGATATGTTTATATATATGTTTGTGTATATGTTTATATACACAGATATGTATATATTTATATTTATATATATATACACATATATGTATATACATTATACATGTATATGTATATATGTGTATACATATGTATATAAGTATGGAGGCAGTGATTTCTAGGGCATTTATCTGTTTCTATATTTATATCTCCACGTCCTTTAATTCAAAGTTAAGAGATATCAATATAATTGCTCTTTTACCCGCTAATCTAACTATCCCTCATTTTAGAGGTTTTGATGAAAACAAAACAAAACAAAACAAAAAACAAAAACAAAACAAAACAAAACAAAACAGCTATTTTGAGTTGTGGCCTTGGCATTATATAGGATGACAACCCTGATCTCACCCAGAGTCTCAACATTTAGATAAGGACCTGAACATAGGATTCCCACCCCCAGTTCCCGCTGTGCTTTTCCCAGGACACCGTTTAAAATAACCACCTATAGTTAAGCCCACAAAAAGTTAGTGACCTTTGTCTGAACCACCTGATAAGTAGTAATAGGTGCTTGCTATCCAGCTCTATCTTTTGTTCACTGGTGATCTGGGACAAGAGACAGGTCATTGTGCCTCTCCACGTCCCACTCCTGTTTCTAGGATTTGTAAGTTAAAAGCTTATGGCTTTACATCTTTTGTATGCATGTTAACTGTTAACTATGCCTTCAATCAAAATGATGCCAAGTTTTTACTTCCCCAAAGTGGGAGCTTGGATACCCTGTGTGGGTGGCTGGTGTCTCATCATTCACCAAGTCATAATCTGCATATTCTTAATTTAATACACCAGATACAGGCCCTCTACCAGAGAAGTAAATTGAATTAGATTGACAAGATTAATCTTTATGATTCTATAGAGTCAATCCAAAATAATCTATGTTAATAGAGTATGGCAGTGATGCAGATGGGTGAAAATTTTCACAATATTCATTTGATTCAGATGCTTGTATTTGTATTTGGCTACATGTGGTATTCCAAGAATTAACAGCATTTCACAGAAAAAGTACACAGTATACAGTGAATCACAAAGAGCTTAAAAACTGTCTTACTTTAGCATCCCAATTCTTAATCAACCCTTTCATGATGCACATTCCAAGTTGAAAGTTCTAAGAACCTCAACGAGATAAAATCATAAACACATTTGCTACCAAGTCTCTCTGGGAGCAGAAAAAATATTTCCCTTCACTAGTTTTAGAGACTGTAGTATTAGGTGTCTCTCACTCACTACTTCATTAAATCATGCTACAAACATTTAATGAGCCCTTGCTCTATTGCAAGGCACTGAGAAATAAGATAGACATAGCTCCTAGCCTAATGGAGTTCATAGACATGCAGCACCTCACCTAATTCCTTAGGACCCAGCTAGTTTATCTGAAAGCGTCTAAGTTAATCTATGATTGTCAAAGTTTCTTTTGCATCTAGAATTCTTTGTTGCCGTGGAGAAGTAGGCTATGTGTTGGCATTCAAGCATAGAAGGATGCTTAAAATGGCACAAGATATTCTAAATCAGCACCTAAGAAGCAATAATTTATATTCGAAAGTAGAAAAATGAAATCAAATAAGTTTACTGTCCAATAGGATTGCACCAAGACTTAAGTATTTTTATTCCCTTTATGATTTTACTAATGTATTTCCAAATGAAAATATTTTTATTTCATTCTATCTGGGGAAATAACCAACCTCTTTAAAATTTTCAGCATTGCCCTGAAACTCTATAAGGTAAAACATTAAATTCTTTATTTATACAATTTCTAAGCACGTTAAAAAATAATTTTTTATTGTCTTATATTGAGTTCAGCTAATTCTTGGTGTGCATCAGAATAAAACAATAATATCTGAAAGTGTCAGTTATAAGTTTCCCAAAATAGCTCGTAACTTTTGTGGTTCTTTTTATTGTTCTTTGAGAAGATGACTTTCACCAGACTCTTGCTCATCTAAAATCAATTGAGATTCCTTTGTTCTCACATCTGATAACAATTGTGTTGCTAAGTTAAGTTTTTTTTTAAGGATGTGTTTTTTTTTCGGGACTGTAATTTTGATAGAAAATAATTGTGGGAGTAGACATGGTTAGAATGCATGATGAGAGACACCAAAGTAGTACATTGCTGGTGTTAACAATGGAGCAGGGGGAAAGATGTCAGGTGGAATAACATTAATGTGTATCAGTGAGAGGTTTTGAGGGCAGGAAGAAAGTAGAAAAGAGCCTTGGATGCTGGACAGAGTTCAGACTTGCTACCAAGTGTCTGTGTGACCTTGCGTTAGATGGTTAAACACTCCGAAATTACAGGATAGTACCAGATGATCCTTAAGATCCATTCCCGGTAAAAGGACTATAATTTCAACCATAATATAATGTTATAATTCAGCCCTTTAAAGATATCCAAGTCCTAATAGTGGCCTCTAGTGAGAGTAATTGCTAACCTTTGCTCTGTAACAAATGTAACTTTTATAGCAAGTAATTCTGAAAGGTAAGGACTCAAAGGATAAAAGAAAATGAATAGGTTACATTGCCAAAAAGAATCTGAAGGTGGATAGCAAATCAGGTATCTGTCCTAAATGCAATATGACAGTAAAGAAAGGTCACTGCTATTGTGAGATACACAACAGCAAACCTGGATACAATAGTTCTGCTTTGTGCAACTCAGCACTTGAAGTGGGAAGTTCAATATGACTCTAAAGTGTTAGGAATGATTTGATTTAGTAAAGTCAAATAAATAAAATGGCCATTTCCTTGCATATTTTAGATGTCCTCATTTTATACTGATAATGTCTTTGGATTAAAATATATATCTATGGGGTGCCTGGTTGGCTCAGTTGTTAAGCATCCGACTTAGGCTGAGGTCACAATCTTGCGGTTTGTGAGTTCGAGCCTCACTTTGGGTTCTGTACCCATGGTGCAGAGCCTGCTTGGGATTTGCTCTCGCCCTCTCTCTGCATTTTCTCCACTTGTGCTCACTCTCTCTCAAAATAAATAAATAAGCATATACATATATATATATATATATATACACATATATATACCTACTGATCTATATCAAACTATCTACTTTTAAGTATATGTATATGTAAGAAAGAAAGAAAGAAAGAAAGAAAGAAAGAAAGAAAGAAAGAAAGAAAGAAAGAGAAAGAAAGAAAGAAAGAAAGAAAGAAAGAAAGAAAGAAAGAAAGAAAGAAAGAAAAAGGAAGAAAGAAAGAAAAAGAAAGAAAAAGAAATTATGCAATTTCTGCAAGGATAATTGCTACAATGCAAACACACTGAATGCTGGGAGCTTTAATTAACTTTTCTGCTGAATCATCAGTATGTAAAACAGAAAGTCTGGGACATAGTAATAATACATATTTAGTCAATAAGAATTTTTTGAAAGATGACCAATTAAATAGACATGTAGTCAGCACTAGCTTTCGGGTCTTCTAATTACCAGAGCGGTGTTCTTTTCACTTTACCTCCATGCTTTTCTTTTTTTTTTTTTTTAATGTAAATTGGTATTAAACTAATGGGATTTTGCTTTGCGTGTGGAATATTACATGTTTTATGATGGAATATTCATTAGCATTATTATATTCATCAATATATAATATTCATTAATAGAGCTACTAATTGACACATAAAGGAGAAATAAATGTTTTCTAAAAACTTCTCAATTTTAGTGCTAGAAATTCCAGAGATTTTAGTATGCTGGAAAGGCCTGAAAGAGTGCTTATCTATAGGTGAATCTCAGGGCTGCTTCAAATTTTTAAATCTCTAATCGGGTTTTTGGTTTGATGGGAAGGAAGGTCTATGAGAGTTTCTTGCACAAGATTAAAGGCCAACCTGAATGCTGAAATCAAGCTCATATCTAATAAAAAAGAAACATTTTTCAAAAGGTTTATCTGATTGTTTATTTATTATTATTATTTTTATTAGCATTGTGTGGAGGGCAGGGGAGAGAGTCACATTTAAAACCATCGACCAGATTGTCAGTCTTAAATCTGACTGTCAGTCTTAAATACCATAAAATATGTCTTCCGGGGCACCTGGGAGAACCAGGCTCGACCAACATGGCTAGAAGCAGGGTATAATCTAAAGTTACATGAGCAATGTTAAAACATTATTTTAAAAAGGATCTATGGTCTTAATTTATTCCAAAACCCCTACTTACAAGTATTTAAAAACAAATGTTTATAGCTTCTCAACATTTAGATGTATTTTCCAAGGTAAACAACTAACAGTTAGTTGGTTTTAAGGAGTATTAAATATACTCTGAAAAGTAATGTTATTTGAGACTTTAGTGGTTAGTGACTAGACTTTTACTGTTTTTATCAAATCAGAAAATTCTCTATTTTAAATTATTTTTTGAAAATTGAAGTCCAATAAGTCTTTCGAATAGCTTCACATATTAAGTTACACTTTTGACCAAAATGTCTTTCATTATGATTCAAAATAGCACATTCTAATAGCTTGATTGAGTACCCGAGCATTGTCTATATTTTAGGAGTTGAAACTAATAATTAATTTTAAAAGCAGAGATTTCTAGCTCCCGTAGGTATGAAAACATTTTAATTGCTTTGATAATTTGTTTTCCACTATCATACTATCTCTTGAGAGTTAGAAACTAAAATATCAGCGTTACACAGATAGAGCATATAGGCAAGATGTAGAATAAAAATGTGATTTTCAAAGAGATAGATATGTACATTATATACAGATTTGCATTAATAAACAGCAGTTAAGACTCTACCTATCTAGAGAAGCACAATAAAGGCACAGTTATCTTGCATTATTGCAAAGCATTACCATAGTGCTAAGTAGATTTAGATAAATTTAAGATGATATCTAACCTTTCAGGTACCATATGGATTTGAGAGTTTTACAAGCTTCTTTATTAAGTTGCTTCTTGTGTAGAGTAATTTTTAATCTCCTGACAGTCTTGTGCACCTTTCTAGAAATGTCATATAAATTATTTATTTTTTTTCCTCTCTCCAAACACACGACAATATCTAATATACCACTAGAATCCTGGGAAATACAAGACTATAATAAACATTAAAAAAATTGAGTTTTCTGGTCTATCCAGTTGGTACAGTAAGAGTATATTCAGTTGACGAATACATCGGAGTGGGATAAAGGAAACAAAATGTGCCTATTACATAAATATCTCCCAAATCTAACTGAATTACACAGAAAATGAAGCAGACAACAGTGAAGCACATTTAACTAAATTTAACATACTTTTTACTATACTGACTTTTTTGGCATCATCACGTGAAATCAAAGTTTGGGGACAAATTCTACTTGAAGCAATCACATTTTTCTAGTTCAGTACTATCTAATAAAACTAACTGAAATGATAGAAATGTTCTATAATTTGCCTTGTCCCATATGGCAGCCACTAGCTACATGAGTTTATTGTGCACTTAAATATGCTTTTTAGAAGTGAAGAACTAAATGTATAATTTAATTTTAAGTACTTTTAATTTAAACATATATGTGTAGCTACTATATTGGATGGGATGGTTCTAAATATCTTGGAATATTTCAAACATTTTAGATGTCTTTGTTCCAACATCAATATTCACTTTATCTTCAAAGATGGATACACGAGTGGCTGTTTCCTTGGTGCATGGTTTTTAAAACTGTCCTTTAAAACAAGTAATTTATCTGGCCTCCTATTATATCCAAATAGAATTATTCCTATTATTTTGCCTTTTACTGGAACTGGACAAAATGTTTCTCAGCATATTTTCAATTGCTTGCCTTCAGTAACAGTAGAGTATAATATAAATTAAAAGACACAGCTTTAATATTATCATTGCCCTTTTCCTTGCATGCACAAAACCACTTTTCTAAATTTCAGTCTCCTTAATTATTGAAAGCATATGGAAAAACATATTCCTGTCTCATTGCATTAGTCAAAACATGCTTGGTTTCAATTAAAACCAGCCAAAATGACCTATCTTAAGGTAAAGCAAGGATGTATTATACAGCTATAAATACTCCATGAATATAGTTGAACTTCACATAAGAAGAATGAACTCTGGAGACAGGACTGGGAAGTCTACAGGACTCTTTCCTTTTCTTTCCTCAGTGGGTGGATATTCTTCTCAAAACACAACAGAATATGGCTGTTCCATTATTTCTGACTTTACAATTAACCATTTTAGCCTCATGTGTAGGATATATCTAAGTACTAATATCCAACTCCCAAGATGAGAATTGCAGGGTCAATTTGGATACAAAATTAAACCTAGACCAATTAGCTAAATATTGGGAGGTAGGTAAGGCATCATTGTGTGGCCCCTAACTCTGTAATCAAGAAACAATTGTCATAGAAGCAGGAGAGGAATTTATGCTGAGAAAAGAGTCTTAAAGCTTTTAAACACCACTATTGCCTTGCATTAAAAAAATAATCAAATGGAACCCTTACTTCATTGAAATATTTAGTCATATGTTACTAAGTCTATGAATGTCAGCTGAATGATTATTCAAAGCTAGGTATAGGGCTTTCAGAATGATAGGACATATTTCTCATGAAATTTTCACAAATGAGGGCTTGTATTTTCTAGTATGTTGCTTGAGGTCAGCAGTGTTCAAAAGCACATACTTTTTCAATGGAGATTTGCCAGTCTATGGTAAAAAAATTATTTATAGACGATGAATAAGTTCTAAAGATCTGTGTACAACATAGTGCCTATAGTTAACAACACTGTATTGTATCCAGACTTTGTAAAGAGGGCAGGTCTCATGTTAAGTATTGTTACCACAAAAAAAAGGTGGTATACCAGATAAGGGTTTAATATCCAAAATATATAAAGAAGTTATATATGTGAACACCAAAAAACCCTACAAATAATGTGATTAAAATTGGAAGAAGACCTAAACAGACATTTTTCCAAAGAAGACATAAGGAGGGACAACAGATACATGAAAAGATGCTCGACATCACTCCTCATCAGGGAAATGCAAATCAAGACACAGTGGGATGCCACCTCACACCCCTCAGAATGGCTAGTATCAAAATAGAAACAAACAAACAAATAAGAAATAATAAGGCCATCCAGGTTGTTAAGAAAAGGGAACCCTCCTGCAGTGTTAGTGGGAATGCACATTGGTGCAAGCACTGTGAAGGAATTTGGAGGTTCCTCAAGAAATTCAAAACTGAAATATCATATGATCCAGTAATTCTACTATTGAGTATATACCCAAAGAAAACCAAAAGCAGTAATTTGAAAAGATACATGCACCCCTCTGTTTACTGCAGTGTAAGTTATAACAGCCAAACTGTGGAAGAACACAAGTACCCATCGATTAATGAATATATACAATACACACACTTACATACAATGAAATATTACATAACCAAAAAAGAATGAGATCTCACCACTTGTGACAGTATAGATGTGCCTAGAAGGTATTATGTCAAGTGAAATAAGTCAGATAAAGACAAATACCATATGATTTCACTTATATATAGAATCTAAAAAACAAAACAAAATGAAACAGAAATAGACACATAAACACAGAGAACAAATGTAGTTGACAGAAAGGAGTTGTGTGGGAGAGGTACAGACTTCCAGTTAAAAACTCAATAAGTTGTGGAAATGAAAAGTATAGCATAGGAATAGAAAAATAAAAAAATAGGGTATAAGGAAACTTTTGCAAGTGATGAAAATACTTACTACCTTGATTGTGGTGATGGTGTGCTAGTGTATACATATGTCAAGCAAGTCAATGTGTATACAGTAGATTTGTATAGTTTTTATTGTATATCGCTTATACCTTAATAAAGATGTTAATTTTTTAAAAAGCATATGTCTTCAGTTGTATTTTGGGGATGATTACTTTCTATCAATATTTTTCTTTAAAAGTATTATTAACAAATGAAATGAAATGGAAAATGAAAATTTCTATATTATGATCTGAACTTTCAATAAAATTATTTTTACACCACTTTTAGGCTTATAACAATATTGAGAGGGAGATACAGAGATGGCCCATATACTCCCTACTCCTACATATGAATAACCTTCTCCATTATCGGTATCACTCACCAGAATTAGTTACCAAGGATGAACTTGCACTGACACATTATAATCATCCAATGTCCATAGTTTATCTTAGGTTTCACTCTTGAGTGTTGTACATATGGGTTTGACAAATGTATGATGACATTTATCACTATTATAATATTTCATGGAGTATTTTCAATACCCTAAAAAAACTTCTGGGTTCTGTATTCAACCCATCCCCCCTCCGCAACCACTGATCTTTTTACTGTCTCAACGGTTTTGCCTTTTCATGAAACGTCATACAGATGGAATCATTCAGTATGTAGACTTTTCAGATTGGCTCCTTTCACTTGATAATATGTATTTAAATTTCCTCCATGTCTTTGTAATGGCTTGATAACTCATTTCACTTCAGCACTGAATAATATTCCATTGTCTGGTTGTACCACAATTTCTTTATCCACTAACCAGCTGAAAGACATCTTGGTTCCTTCCAGGTTTTGGCTTGTAGGAATAAAGCTGCTATAAATTCTTGTACAGGTTTTTGTGTGGACTTGTTTTCAAATTTTTGGGTAAATAACAAGGAGCTCAATTGTTGTGTCATACAATAAGAGTATGTTCAGTTTTGTAAGAAACCACCAAACCGTTTCCCAAAGTGGTTGCAACATTTTGCATCCCCGGCAGGAATGAATGCGAGTTTCTCTTCTCCTACATCTGCACCAGCATTTTGAGTTGTCGGTGCTGTCAATTTTGCCCATTCTAAAAGGTGCAAAATGGTATCTCACGGTATTGTTGTTTCCATCTGTATTTCCCTGATGACATATGATGTAGAGAATCTGTATATACTCTTTGGTGAAGAATCTGTACTGGAGGAGGTGACCACTGGTTGACTTGTATGCCATCCCCACGCAACTGAAGGTTTCTTTCTTTTTTCTTTTCTTTAAACTATAATATTTGTTTTACTTTTTAAAAAAAATTTATTTAAATTTTAGTTAACATACAGTGTGATATTGGTCTCAGGAGTACAATTCAGTGATTCATCACTTAAATACAACATTAATTATAATATTTTATTTATTTATTATTTTTAAATAATTTATTGTCAAGTTAGCTAACATGCAGTGTATACAGTGTGCTCTTGGCTATGGGAGTAGATTCCCATGACTCATCACTTATATACCACACCCAGTGTGCCAGTCCTTGAAAGGTATGTTCTACCCACTGTTCCTGTACTAGGAGTTGCTTCAAGGATGCAGCCCTGAGAGAATAATGTGTCGTTGAAACCAACTGGGTACTATATGTGACTGAATCCCATTAAGGTCTCTACAGAAACTCTTGAGATTCTGGCAGGCGGGTGTGGAGACCTGCTTATTTTGTGGCCACACAAGATAAGTCTTGTATGTAAGTTCCCTTGCTTATTAAGAGTGCCACGTACCAAATTGGAGTGGTCTGTTTTTTCTTTCGTTTCTCCTTGCCCTCTGCGTGTATGGGGGCTAATTTTGGATTTCACTTACAAAACTCCTGAGATTTCAAGCCAAAAGTCTGTTATGGTCTTTGGCCCTCTAACTTTCCTTACTTTGAAGTCTGTTCTGTCTGAAATTAATAGTACTATTCCCATTTCTTTTGATTGTTGCTAGAACAGTTTATTTTTCTTTATCCACTTACTTTTCATCCATATGTACCTTTATATTTAAAGTAGGCTTCTTGTAGACAACAAGTAGTTGGGTCGTGTTCTTGAGCTAGTCTAATAATCTCTTTTAATTAGTGCATTTAAAACCACTGACAAGTTTATTATTGATATAATTAGATTCATATCTACAATATTTGTTTTCTATTTTTTTGCCCTTATCCTGTGTTCCTATTTCTGTCTTCTACTCTTTTCATGTCTTTAAACATTTTAACTGAGCTCAAACACATAAACATGTTTTCTCTCCTTTCTTAGCAGATCAGTTAAGATGAAGAAAAATAAAAGATTTTATTTTAATTACAATTATTCCTTCTTTATGTAAATCTTAGTTATTGAACTATTTTCCTTCTCTCTAAAGACCTTCTTTTAACATTATTGCAAGACAGGTCTAGTAGCAACAAAGTCCCTCAATTTTTGTTTGTCTAAAAATTCTTAGTTCTCTTCCACTTTTGAGAGATATTTTCACAGGGTACAGAATTCTAAGTTTGTGTGTTTTCTTCACTCAACACTTTAAATATATCACTCTCTTCTTGCTTACACATTTTCTGAGAAGTCATACATAATTCTGATCTTTGTTCCTTACTGGCAAGGTGTTTTTCCCCTCTGGCTTTTTTCAGAATTTTTTCTTTATCTTTGTCTTACTGTGGTTTAAAGTTGATATTTCTAGATTTTTTTCTTTCCTTTTCTTTCTTTTCCTTTCTTCTTCCTCCATCACCATCGCCTCCTCCTCTTCCTGCTGCTGCTGCTGCTTCTTCCTCCTCCTCCTCCTCCTTCCTCTTCCTCTTCCTTTTATTTTTGCATTTACCTTGCTTGGTATTCTCTGAGGTTCCTGTATGTGTGGTTTAGTGTGTCTGATATTAATTTGAAGAAATTCTCAGTCATTATTGTTTCAAATATTTCTTTTGTTTCTTTCTCTTTTTCTTCTCCTTCTAGTATTCCCATTAAAGGTAGTAGTGATCCCCTTGACTTATGATTTTTCAACTTCATAATGGTATGAAAGTAATATAAATTCAGCAGAAACCATAATTCCAGTTTTGAATTTTGGTCTTTTCCTGGACTAGCAATATGCAGTACAATACTCTCCAGTAATGCTGGGCAGTGGGAATGAGCCATGCTCCCAGTCGGCCAATAGAATCACAAGGGTAAACAACTGACTCACTTAGAACCATTCTGTACCCATACAACCAGTCTGTTGTTCACTTTAAGTGAACATTATTTCACCTTATTAACACTTTAAGTGAGATTATTCAATAATTTACAAGAGATATTCAACACTCTTTAATAAAATATGCTTTGTGTTAGATGTTTTTACCCAACTGTAGGCTAATGTACTATAGGCGATTTAAGGTAACCTAGGCTAAGCCGTGGTGTTTGGTAGGTTAGATGTACTTTCAGCTTACGATATTTTCAAGTTATAATGGGTTTATCCGGACATAACCTCATTGTAAATTGTGGAACATCTGCATGTTACACTTTTGCCATTGTCCCAAAGTCCTTGGATTTTCTATTCTGGATTTTGTTTTGTTTTTGGTCTTTGTTCTGTTTGTTTTTCACTTTTGGAAATTTCTCTTGGAATATCTTCAAGCTCAGAGATTCTTTCCTCAATTTGTCCAGTCTACTAATAAGTTCATTAAAGGCATTTTTCATTTTTATTACAGCGTTTTGTTTTTTATTTTTATCTGTCAACTATTTTTAGTTCTTTCTTAATATTTCCACTCTCTGCTTACACTGCCCACTTAACCTTGCATGCTATGTACTTTATCCATTGGAGAACTTAGCATACTAATCATAGTTGTTTTATTTTATTTTTTAATTAATTTATTTATTTTGAGAGATGGGGAGGGAGTGCAGGGGAATTCCCAAGCAGTCTCTGGCTGTCAGCATGGAGTCCAATACAGGACTCCATCTCACCAACTGTGAGGCTCATGTGGCTCATGACCTGAGCCAAAATCAAGAGTTAATCAAGATGCCTAACTGATTGAGCCACCCAGGGGCCCCAATCATAGTTGTGTTAAATTCCTGGTCTGATAATTCCAAAATCCTTGCCATGTCTTGTTCTGATGTTTGCTCTGTGTCTTGAAATCATGTTTGTTCCCCTTTGGTATGCCTTGTACTTTTCCCGATGACTGGACATGATATACTATGTACAAGGAACCAAAGCAAATTAGCAATGAGGTGGTATGTTCAGGGAAGGGAAGTGTCCAATAGCCCTATAATTAGTTTTCAGTAACTCAGTAGTGAGCCTATACCTCTGGACTATAAACTTCACAAGTGTTTCATTTCTCACTTTTTTTCTCCTCCACCTTAGGTGAGACAGGATTGTTAGAGTTGGTTCCTCAGGTCAGTTAGGGTATAATAATACCCCAGCAGGTTAAGCTCTAGTTAACTAGTTTCTCTGGGGTCAGGCCTCATTAAAAAGACAGTGTTCTGGTGATATTTCTAAAAGGTTCCTTTTAACTCCCCTAAGGGAGGGTGGGAAGGAGGAGGAGAGGGAGTATTTTTCTCTGATCCCATGGGAAGGATTTTTCTCTGATATTTACTATAGGACTCTGGTCAAGCTCCTGGAGGTAAATCTCATAATGTTGTGAGGGTTTTCCTGTGGTTGAGTCACGTGAAGTTTTTAATTCTTAGATAGCCTATACTGAGCATCCAGCTTTTCAACAATCCAGGTTTTCCTGCCCTGACATTTGTTTTCCACTTGTGTATCTCTGAGTAAGCCTCTACCCCTGAATATGCCTGCCTCTTCAATCCTGGGGGCAGCATTTTGCTCTGTATCTTCCCCTCTGTGAGGGACTAAAAAAGAACTGATTTTTCAGTCTGCTTAGCTTTTTACTTGTTGCTAGAATAGAGTGGCAACTTCCAAGTTCCTTACATGCAAAACCCATGATCTGAATTTAACTGAATATATTTCATATTTGATCTGCATATTAGTCATTTGGTCACTTAGTGATAAATTCAAATCAAGGTGGAAATTATGGTTCATAAGAGAACTGAAATGTTTTATTCTATTGAACCATAATGGTCAAAAAATAAAACGCGGTAATAAAATTATATATATAAATCAACAAGAAGACAGTCACAGAGATATGCATGGGTCAAGAATGAATGATATATAATTTTCAGGTAATTAAATAAATAAGCCCAAATATATAATTATCCCATGAGAAATCAAATAGCAATTAATTTATAGTTTTTTAAATTGTTTTAAGGTTCATTTATTTTTGAGAGAGAGACAGACAGACAGAAAGAGAGCAAGTGGGGGAGGGGCAAAGAGAGAGAGGGAGACACAGAATCTGAAGTAGGCTCCAGGCTCTGAGCTGTCAGCACAGAACCTGACTCAGGGCTCGAACTCACTGACTGTGAGATCATGACCCGAGCCAAAGATGAAGACACTTAACTGACTGAGTCACCCAGGTGCCCCATCAAATAGTAATTAATTTAAATAGTAGCATAATTTACTTTTGGTTGAAGAAAAATGAAAAGATAACTTGGTATGATGATTTCAGGAACCAAGTTCGGTATTGGAAATACAAATACACATTATAAAGTTAGTTTTATTTTTCAAGATTCCTTTAATTATTCACAAAAGTTTCTCATAGAGACAGGAATTTTTTTCATCTACCAAGAGCCCCTTGGCCTAAAGAAAAAATGTAATACTTTAAGACCTCATCAAGAAAATATACATTTGTTTAACAATTTTATTAAAAGAGGGAATTATAACACATGGTCATTAAACAGCACTTTTTAAAATCATGATCAAGATAAACATATTTCAGTTCTGGAGAGGAGAAGTTACTAGACTATTGGAGAGAAATGGTGGATAAAATAAAGTGATCTATCCAAAGAAGTGTTCAACAGACTATATGTCCCCTCCTCACAGAGAAAAGTCAAGAAGTGTATGAGGTCTTGTTTCATCACTGGTTTTATATTACATCAGGAAATTGTAATACAGTATCTGAAGGGTTTAGAAAAGGATAATTTTTATACTTTTTGTCCATCTTATAGGCATAGTATATAATACTACTCATGGTGGCAAATCATTTACAGACTATTCACAAAATGGTAAAATTAAGATACTCCATATTGCCAGCACCATGAAAATAATAGAGCAATTAGATATGGTTCTATAAGTTGTTTGCATATTTTTTCATGTCCTTCAATCGGACAATGTTTGAAAACTCAGAATAGTTTTCAGTGGGCAAAACAGAACAAAGAATATACTACTAAAAAACGAAGACTTCTAAAGGTGAATGTTAGGT
Source organism: Paguma larvata (assembly GCA_030068075.1). NCBI lineage: Eukaryota > Metazoa > Chordata > Mammalia > Carnivora > Viverridae > Paguma > Paguma larvata. The sequence goes on from CM057824.1 coordinate 116,135,923, forward strand.
TGTGTACCTCCATATTTATATTATCAACCAGCAAAATAAATACAAATCAAAGAGCTCGGAGATTCTTAGAGGAAGTACTTGTTAAATGTAACCCAAAAGCGGATTTGAAAATTTTTCCCTTTTAAATTTATTTTCCCAGGGTCCTAATAAATGAAAGCTGGGCTGCTATCCAGGTTCCAAGCCACTAGAGCCTGATTGTTTTCTATTTGTTTCAGTGTTTAAAGCCAACAAAAGCTGCATTAAAATTGACGGTGCCAAGTAGTAACAAGCATACTTTAAGCATGGCTAATGTATGAACCCGCAGCCCCAGGTTATAATATTTCAAATACAACAGAATTTAGAGGCTAGGCTCTTTGTCATTACACTTCATAAACAAAACATTTGAAAAAATATACCTTGTTTATGAAAACTCCAAAATATCTCCCTCATAGCAGAATGATAACTTGTATTACTCTACATTGTTTGTATTTTTGCATTTCCAGTCACATATTTCTTATACCCCTATCATCTTTAAATGAAAGCTTAAATGGAAATATGTTGTCTCTTTCATTTTTTTTTTTACTACACACACACACACAATTGGTTCTATTGCTTTCCTCCTGCCTTTTGAAAACATTCCTAGTTTTAATAATTCACATCCGTGCCAGCCACTTTTGAGCAACAAATCAACTCACTACTGTCTCTACTACAAAATGTGAAAAAATATAATTATCATAAATGAAAAAGCAATTACATTCTCTAGAACTTATATTTCTATACTTTCATTTAAATAAATAAACGGGTTTGGTTAATCAAGCCTTGCGATTTTTATATTATATATTTCCTAATTTTGTTCAAGACACAACTGTAGTATGCTCACATTATGAGACTGGACTTGGAGCTAGGCAAATGAGGCATCTTTAAAAGACTGTTAAGGATCTGTGCATTTTTTATGTTGAATGTTTGTAATTACCTTTCAACTGTTCTCAGGTTAAAAATAAAAGTATTTCAAAGATTATGTATTTTAAAGAACAGGGCTAAAAAGTCTGATATTATAATTACTGTTTTTGAGAATTTACATGAGCAAATGGGCAACCAGTAACATCCGGGATATAAAATACATCCTTGGATATTCAACTATAATCTGCTTTACCTTTTAACCCTTCACTCTATTCGGCTGATACAACTCCAATGTTAATCTTCAATTAACCTATATTAATTTGTCTAATGATTAACTGAAATAAATCTCTATTGTGTTCTTACAGTGTGCCTCTCTCTGTTCATATTAGGAAAGGGGTGACAATGAGAATTATTTCAAGTATTTGGAAAGAGTCCTTGACCCAGTTAACAGATAATGCAAATTCTCTTATTTGATTCCTTCCTGCTTAGCACTCCATAAGATAAAGATTCAAAACCTCTTAAAGGTATAAAAGTAGGTTATACCTTTAAAAGGTTAAAAGGTATTTTAAAGTATAAAATCTCTTTTGAACATCAGAAATTTGATAGACACACAATTTTGTTTATTTTTATATCTGATATTTTAGAAATTAGTAATTTCTCTAACAGTGGTCTTATATATACACATTTCTTTATTCTGTCTAGGGAAAAGTTGTCTAACACATTTGTATTTGCAGATCACTTGAAACAATTTGTTGTCCATGCCCAAACAATACTTAAAGATTCTATAAGAATCCCTCACAAAGGCCAAAAATGTAAGTATGTCACTTTTGCAATGGTTGCTGCATTAATAATCATCTTATTCACTCTGTTCGTTTTATAGAAAAAGACTATGGAACCTTAATTGGCAGAATTGGTACTCAAGAAGAAAAAAAGGAAGCTGATTTTATTTTTCTTTTCACTCTATTGCCTGAACTTTCAAACAAATAGAATCTCATTTTTTTTAAAAAAAAAAACTAAGCTTAGGTGGTATATCATGGCGGGGGGGGGACTAAAATAAAATAAGAACTGTGTTCAAATGACTAGGGAAAATGCACCTGGAAACCAAAAAGTCGTATGATACTAGTCACTGGTAAAGCACTTGGAGGTGAATAGAATGCAAGCTCGACGAAGTCCATTTTACATCAAAGTTAGTCTTGCCTATATCCATGGCTATGACACTATCATACCACAATACATGCTTTTCCTGTTTTTATATGAAGGCTTAGGTATTAAAGAAGAGCCGACCCCAAATTTCATCCTCAAACTTATGATTTCTTCAAGGTCACATTTCTGTCTGGGTACTGACTTTGTGGTCACAGGTTTTCCTTCTCTAAAAATTAGGGATGATTTGGAAGAAGGTACTTTAGTATTTGATGTTGAATAATTGAACTGAGATAATCATGAAATGGGTCACTTGCATTTTTCTTAGTGGATGTGAAACGGTAGATGTTAGGAGAATCAGTAGATGTTTATTATATCAAATTCTTTCTAATAATCATCAAGTATAATGAAAATACATGGTCATTAGAAACCCTCTATAATGTTCTCCTTGTCTTAGTGTTTGCATTACACAGTGTATTTTGCTAATATTTTGTTTTCCATAGTTAATGTTTTCCATAGTTAATGTTTTTCATAGTTAATTTGTAAATTTAACATTGCACAATTTACTCTTTTCCAAAAAGTTTCTGAGTGACTCTTAAATTCATGCTTAATTACACATAAATAGTACCTCTTAGAATCATTCTTTTTCTTTTCTTTCTATTGAGTCTTTTTCTATGTTTCAGTGGATCCCAAAACTTACCTAAATGTTTTTTATTTGGTTTCTTATGTATTTGACTGCTTGGTCGATGTCTTTCCTATTGCCTTATTGAATTTCTATCCACCAGTCCTCTACTTACATGCAAATTTTCTCTTCACCAGTCCTTTCCATCAGATTTCCATCAGATTATTTTCTCTATATAGAACTCACTGGGAACAAAGTGTATTTTACAAGTATTATTAGATCTTTTGCTGTGACTCACTCCCATGCAGATGGCACACATCTGAAGGGGCTCTATTCTAGCTAGGAAAGATCCAGCTGATGCTCTGAAAAATTATTCTCTCTTGGTGAAAAGTTAGCTTGCCACTGCCTTCCCTGCTGCATTATTAAACACGAAGGAGTGATTCCCTTAATCCCAACCATCTGCTCTTTCCCTACTAAAAAGTGAAAACATCCCCTTGTGTTTACAAATGTTGCTGCTAAAGCTTCACAAATTATAAGAGATGGTTGTGAAATTTCCGTATATACTACAAGATCAAAACAAAATCCTAGTCACCATAAATCTGTAAGAAATAAACCAAATTTATATCACACGATAAACCCAACTGTGTTTTAATGTAATGCAATTATATTTAAACTGCAGTCTCAGAATGTAAATTGTTTTAGCATCTCAGTATAATATTTGCATTTTAAATATCCTCCTACTTGTCCAGACTTCCAAAAGTACATACGCTAAGAAAATGGATCATCTTCAATTCGTTTTTAATTTTCACAGATTTGTAGAGTGCGCAGAATTTTAGCATCAGTAAAGGTTCAGCTTTGTTGGAATTAAAGGCAAAACAAAACATCTGACTGCTCAAATGAATAACAGACTCAAAATCTCTCAACTATGAAACCCAGGACAAGCGTCCCACACCAAATTGTCGATTTTCAGGAAGTGACTCGCACTGAAGTACCCCTAGGTAAAAACAGTGATATTATTTCGGAACAGACTCTCGTTTTCCCCACAAAAGGTACTGTAAACCAGAATCATCCTAGCTTAAGAGCTAAACTACTAATCAATCAACTAACCAAAAACAATCATTGAAAGCAAAAGAAAATTTAAGTTCCCAAATATTTTAATTTGATGCTCCTTTTTAAAACTATTTAGTATAATATAACCTAAAAGTTCTTCTTAGTTCTCTTTTGGTTATAGCATGAAGATATTTCAATTAACAGTAAATTCATTTTTGTTGATGATCAATTGCTTTAGTTTTCTTCTAGGACACTGTCAGGAGACTGATTTCTATTACATCAAGTTTCTTTCTTTTGTGCTTAGCAAATAACCCCTTATCACCTAGGTCCCAGACCCTTTTCACCTACCTATTTTTCAATGCCTTTCCTTTAAATCTTGTCCTCTCAAGCTTCTTTAAATTCCATAGCAGTTCTGAAAACTTTCATTCTTACTTAAAATGGAATTCATATAATTAGTTGTTTTGTCACAGTACCCACTACATACAATGATGCTTTATTTGTAAATCTTTTTCTTTTAAATATCCTTTCAATTTATTCGAACATACCCTGTGTTTATTTTTCTAGTCCATTTACCTGTCTTAGTGATTTTCTTGCTTTCAATCGGCAAATCTGAATTATTTAGGTAATGAGTTCACTGCGGTCAAGTACAATGAAGCATCTGCCTCCAAACAGCTTCCACACTTGCTGCATCAAGACTTCGCCCTTTGATATTTATGACAAACTGTTTTCTGGACCATACCACGGTCTTTAGGGATACGTCAAAATCTACTTTGGTATAGATATAGCCAGCAGGATATATTTCCCTAGATAAATTCCAGTGTTCTAGTAGACTCTGCCTGTTTTAAGTGGTTTAAACTGGATTCTGATAGACTTCACAGAAAGACTCCTTTCTGTGTGAACTATCAATGGCCACCAAGCTAATAGATTCATATCTAATTTATTTCCATTTAGGGGCGCCTGAGTGGCTCAGTGGGTTAAGTATCTGATGACTTTGGTTCAGGTCATGATCTCACGGTTCATGGGTTCGAACCCTGCATTGGGCTCTGTGCAGACAGTTATAGCCTGGACCCTACTTCAGGTTCTGTGTCTCCCTCTCTCTCTGCCCCTCCCCTGCTCACGGTCTGTCTCTGTCTGTCAAAAATAAATAAACATTAAAAAATAAATAAAAGTAAATAAAATATAAAGAAGGTATAAATACTCTCTGGGCCTGTTCCTAAATGTGCCTTTCGTGAACTGTCTCTTAAGATAACTTTGTATCAGTTTTCTTTTATCTTATCCCTAGTCTTAGAGCAATGTTCATGTTTCCTAAATCTCTACTTGGGCCCAGACTAACTCAATAGCAATTTCCCTTAAACCTAATAGGTTTATTTCTACATTCTTACTCACTTCTTCCATTAACATATTTTCAGTAATATGTTCTTACTCTTTCTTTTGAGTCATTTTCATTTTATAAACTCTCAACTTTATCCCCAAGTTCTATGCAACTTGGTCAAGAGTTTCCTGGTAATTATAAATTTTTCTATGTTTATTTAAAAATAGCATCAGTGCATTTCGAAACAATGAATGGTTTTAACAAAATCAAGGAGAAAATTACATGGGTGCTATTATTGTTAAATATTAATAGTGTTAAAATTATTATTTTTGTCTTTATATTTTCAACATATATGTTCAGATGTTGCTGTCATATTTATTCACCAAGTTTAGTCAAGGCTCAAGATCAGAGGTACAACAGTATAGCATGGTAGTGAAGTTCTTAGCTCCTGTACACAAGGAGGAACGATCAGGAGATTTGGGAATCAGGTGCCAGAGGCATGCATGCTAGTGGGCTGGTTATGATTAAGCGGTCCTGCAACTCGTCAATAAGTAGGACTGATTTTCACTCTGATGTGCTTTCCGCTGAGTTACAACTACTTTCCAGAGTGAAATGATTCAACTCAAAACCATTGTATCTAAATATTTCCATTTTTAGAGTTAGGAATTCAAATATTATGGTAGGAGAAGTAGGAACACGTAGGAATTCCCAAATGAGGTTGTACCTCACTTTGGGGTGATTGGTTGAACAAAACGGTGAAGTAGTAAAATGAAATGTTCCTCACATAACCCTGTACACGTGTGCACACACACACAGAAACACACAGACACACACAGAGAAACACACGCACATACACACACACACATTCTCAGTAAAATACAAACACATTACTTTCTTTTGGAGTATATTCTCATCACTTCCCTAATCAAAATCTTCTCTCAGGACTGGCTCTTATGAGCCCATTCATACTAAATTGTATGTGTGTGATGTAATCTATAGCCTTTTAACCCTCCCTGTGGTGTTTATATTTTAATAGGTATAGCATTTTTGGAAACATAAGACTTAGAAGAATGAACCTTCACTGGTAAAGTATTTAATGCATCGGCCAGCAGTAGGTGGAATGGACATGCATTCCCAAGACTCTGGAAATCCCCCCAGGGAGGCATTTACCTCTCGCTTGGTGTCCTTATCTTACAGTCTAATCTAACTGGTTCTCGGGCAAGTTCACTATTTGCACATACCCTAGTGTTTGCCCTAACGCTGACATTTACCTTTGCTTATTGGCCTCAAAATGTAGCTAAAATAATCCCTCCAGCATACTGTTGCTACTGGAAACATAAATTTAAGTTCTCTGATTTGCTGAGTAGGGCCGCCTTAAAAAAAAGAAGAAGAATTGGTACACAGTAGAGCTAAAGATGATGCAGAGGTACTTAGATGAAAACAGACAATTTTGCAGCAGATTGCCTAACATATTGGCAGTTCTCAAATCACATCTCAAATCAGATGAAATAAGTTTCAGAAAGTTATTTAGCATGAAGAATACATTATTAAATTCAATGTATAAAATGTTAATGCAGATCTGCTGGCTCTTATTGCGGAGTGCTTGCAGGCTTCCCTCCTGCACCACTGGGGTCATACACTTGACTGTCAGTGTGGGGTGAGCATTCTCCCTCCAATCAAATGGCAGGCATGATTTCAGACATCCTCTCTGCAGCCTTAACCACACATAGGTCACCTTCTGGCTCTACTGAAATGAAAACATTTTATGAATGAAAATTTTCTGTGCACCATCAACAGTGGTCAGGCTTTCAACAAATGTTTGTATTGTTCCTGCTACTCAAATTTGTGTTTTTTATTACTATCTAGAGGCAATTATAATGGGTGAAGGATGCATTATTTATTGTAACATGTCTTAGTTTTGAAATGACTCCGCTTTGGAGTTTGCAAATGACCCTTCCTTAAGATTTGGCCATTGAATTGAGATCAATTCACATAATTTATGGGCATGCTATATCTTGTTGTCATTATGAGTATGTCCCAGAAGAAGCACCTCCTGAGTGAAAAATAAGCTCACAGAGTAGGGACAACCACTCGGAACCAGGTTAAAGCATGACGGGGGTGGGGGGGAAAGGGTTAGCTAAGAGATGTGCACACTTAGAGATCCATCATAGGAGTTGGTTACTCTGCATGACTTAGCAGGAAATCTAGTACTTTTACCTTACTTTAATATACGTTCACAGGCAGGTTATATCATGGTAAATTTCCTAAGAATATGAGATCTGAATTATTTACTTAAGACATTTGAGTTAGTATATGACTGGATTCTTTAATCCATAGAAGAATACATTACGTAGGAATACATTCTAATTTTACTGGAGCAACAATTTCTTTTTTCAGTTTTTCGTGATGAGTTAATAATGTCTGCCATGGGTACGTGCATTCTGGACATCTGGCTTTGGTTTATATCTAACTTCCCATCTTTTCCCAGTGATAATTACCTAGTAGCTTCTACTAACAACACATTTTCTGGCAGGCACTAGCTCAGCCACTTTGTATACGAACGATTTTTATTCTTTACAGATTCTCAGTAACTCAGGTATTGCTATATTCATTTTACAAATCAGAAAACTAAATCTCAGAAATATTGTCATGCATAAGATTAGAACCCTCATTTGTATGGTACCAAGATTACTTTATCACAATGAATCCCATTTGCTATCATCTTCCTTTTGCCTCCCATACACTGGAATCTTCATGCTGCAAGCTTCCTACCTTTCAGAGGCCATCCTCATGATTGTCTATAGGCTAAAAGTTAATTCTTGACCTACTAAAAAGCCATCAGGCCTATGCATGTGGAGATTATTTTGGGGGTGCTCAGTTGCTGCAGTGTCTTGGATAACTTTTCTCTTTGCAATGAAATACGGTCACTCGGAGATGATGCATTGCTTTGGATTTTCAAAATGACCTGAGGTTTGAATTTTTAAGATGGTATTTACTGAAGTTGTGTGGCCAAATTGAGAGACATATCTGAACTCCACTGAGGTTTATTAATACATGTGGGTTTTAAAAATCATGTTTGTCTTATGTTAAATGATATATTTGTCCTCTGAAAATTAATTTTATTTTCAGCTACTATAATAACGGAGATATTTGTAACAGGCCTTATTTTTCATATTATCTTTTCTAATGAAATCTAGGAGCTTGATGTTATGGAAATGCCCCACAGATCTTGTTTGTGGTGATTAGTGCAGGAGTGTATGCATTTGTCAACACTCATCAGATATTACACTTACACATAGGAGTATTTTATTATATGTAAATTATATCTTAGGAAAGTTGACCTTTTAAAAATGTATTTGAGTGCTTTTTTCTTCCGAATGTTGTGTTATTAATGAATATCGAGTTTGACTCCTTTCAGCCCCCCCCACATATTCTCATTGATTTCATGTGATGTTTTGAATATATAAAACATTAAAATGATTTGGAAATAAAAATATATTAAAGAAATTTTGGGGGAAAATAATGAAATCTAAATGCGAAGCAGCAATTTTATTATGAAATATTGTATTTGTCATTAATATTTTATCTCACCTTGTTTCATTCACATTTTCATTAGAAGAAACAGATACATTTGATTTTGCACAGAAACACTGTATGCTTTATTCTGTTTCTCTTTTTTAACTAGGCTTTTGCTATGAATCGCTTAGAATTTGGTTTATCCTGGATAAATGGAAAGTAATTCACCCTAAGAAGACTGTGAAACTGTTTTGTCTCAGCAGGCTCCGTTGTGAAAGCCCAGCGTGAGCTAGGAGGATAGGAGACAGGCCATGCTGTAGCAGACTGTTGCTGTACATTTTAAATGTTCATGAATTACTATCAGTAGATGGTGGGTAAAAAGCTGGACAAATGTGAACAGCATGAACATCAACCACACTTTAATTAGTGGTGGCTCCCCAGTAAACAAAATCACACATTAGACTGTAGAACAAAATCCCTAGAAAAAGTATAGCTAGGTTTAACTTTATTTTAGTTGTGATTCATTAAGCAGTATCATATCTATTAAATGGATGATAACGTTTATGCTTCTATGGCTGAAGTTTTACTAAGAGATTTAACGCATATACTATCTCATTTGATCTTTACAATAACCCTGTGGGATAAATAAGGCATATGTTTTTCCTCTTCTTATTATAAGTTCATAAGGCTTAGCTACTTAAGCCACTTACCCAACATGGAAATTAAAAGGGTAGGGTTCAAGCCCACGTCTTCAAATTCCAAATTTCTTACCATTCTGGCTCTGGGACAAACTTTAAAATCAGTTGCATTCTGAACACAGTTATTCTATACTAAAAATCTTGATAAACTTCTAAAGTCACTATATTTGATTTGACAAATCTTCCTTCAAGTTCATTCTCTGATAATGATTAAATTTAATTGATAAAATCTTTAGAGTCTCTACTAGGGGTTAGCTTACAGGCACAAACTTTGAATTTCAAGAATAATGATATAAAACCACAGGTTCCTGGGGTAATTACATGGGAACTGTCTGGGTTGTAACTTTCATGCTACAGGCAGAGCCAGTCTCTCTCAGAAACCATACACAATTTTTAAAATTTTGTGTTTCCTTCACCAAGAACAATGCATGTTCCAACAGTACCCTATTTCTCTTGCTTTTTTTTTTTTTTTTTAAACAAACTTTGGCCATATGAATATCTGGGACAAAAAGGGGTTTTTACTGTTTCATACAAATGTCTCCAGATTTCACCAATTGGTGAAGGCAACTTACATGTTGTATTTTCAAAAAAAAAAAAAAAAAACAGCAAAATCCAATTATCCCTTTTTTCTCCTGTGCATTTACACCAGCTTTATCCCTTTTTGATGATAAATACTATACATATATTTATAAATACATAAAACTAAGTAGTTAGGCCTTGGAATTCCTTTGCATTATTATAGATAAATGGTTGGCAAACTATTATTTGCATACTATTTGTATTTAAATCTTAGTATAAAAATGAACCCAAATAGAATGATTAAGGTGAAGGGATTAATTTCCTACAGACTGAAATATACAGAATGTTCTCAGTGGAATATTATCAGTATTCTACAGACTGCTTTCTTGACACCTCAGTTTTTCTTATTTTTTCCTTTAAAACCTAAAGCCCTTATAACTAGATTATTAAATTTTATGAGTTAAGTGTGTATATATGTGTGTGTGTATATGTACACCAATGCTAGATCACAATTAATCTAAATTTACCCTAAACAAAAAAGCCCAGTTATAACAGACTTGAAATATTCTTGCTCAAGTTCAGTAAACATGCCATGTTATATTAGAAATATATGGTAGAAAGTATGTGTGATGCTATAGATGTCCACATAAATAAGCTAAATCATCATATAAATACATACATAAATTTAAAAATGTAAGTGGTAGCCATCATACTAAAATTTTCTCTATCTGAAATTATCAAATTTAATTATATTTCAATGTCCCAGGACTTCATAATATGTTGATTCCAACATTCTATGTGTCTCTGAATAGGACTTTAAAAAAAATAATGCTAATATTTCTCATTTGAACACACTTAGTTCAAGTGTTCCTCTTATATTGAAATGCTTAGAAATTATACCATTCATAAATGTATAACCCCTTTAAACATGTAGTAAAATTTAACATGAAAAATAACTACATTTATTCAGCACTTCCTCTGGGTCAGGCACTGTCCACACACTTGTGTGCTTCATCTCTTTCAGTACTATGCACTTTTATGGTAGGTATCATCATTGCCTTTATTTTACAAATGAGGAAACTAATGTTAAGAGAAGGTAAGAAAATGACTTGCCAGTGGTCACCAGCATGGATATGATAAAGCAGAAATTCCACCAGTCCATCTAATTCACGCTACTAACTCCCAGCAGGTGTCCAATGACTTCCTAAGGAAACTAGCAGGCTCAGGCTGATAACCCGACTTTAAGTGCTTGCTATGACCTGAATTACATCACCGCCAAACTCATATGTTTAAACTCTACTCCTAACATGTTGGTATTTAGATATGAAGTCTTTCGGCTGTCATTAGGTTTAGGTTAGAAGAATGAGCAGTCAAGATGGATTTTTGCCCTTATAAAGAGAGACTCCAGAAAGTTAGAACTTTCTGTCCTCCAGCTGAGGACATAGCAAGAAGACAGCCACCCACAAGTCAGGAAGAGAGGTCTCCAGAATCTGACCATGTTAACATCCTTGTTTTGGATTTCTGCCTCCAAAATTTGAGAAAATAAATTCTGCTGTTGAGTCAACCCTGTCTATGGTATTTTGTTATGACAATCCCAGCCAACACAGTGCTCTTACCCTATCTTTGCAATAAATGGTCTTAGAATTCCTTTGTTTACCAAGCACAACAAATTAATTATCATCTGTTTAAGTAACTTTGGGATTTATTTATTTGATTTATCTAATTATGATTTCTGGTTCATCATTACTTTTAATGCTTTATTTTATTGAGTTTTTAAATTTTCGTCCTCAAGATATTGTTAAAGTAACTCTGAAATAACAACTACGAAAAAATACCATGGTTTAAAATTTATCTTAACCAGATTCTATACCCAAAATCGTCAGTTCACCTTTCTTTGAAGACTAAATAATCATGAAGCTCACTAAGCACTTTCAATGCCTAATGGTGTCTTTATTTGGCTCTACTTTTATCTCAAAATTGTCCAGGTAATTATCCAGTCACTAGGAAATAAAGACGCGATAGCCTCACTATCCACGTATAAGTAAGTTCATTGTGCTCCAGGGATTGTTGGGCAAGTTCTCAAGCGGATACATTGTTCAATTCCAAAACCTTCTTAAATGAAGGGTAATTTAGCAACGGATTGTTTGTAATTGTGTTGCAAACATAAGAAAAAAAAATCATGCTTTTGAAATGACTAGATTTCTTGAAACATTTGACTTTCTCACAGATGCCTTAGTTCTTTTGTTTCAGAAACTCCGACTTACCCTCAGACCTTCTCTTTTTCTTAAAGACATCCTTCTGTTTTAATTCTTATACGTTTCTAACTAGCACTTTTGACAAGAGATAACGATTATTCTTTTTTCATATAAATCTCATCTTTTTTGATAGTAGCTTCTTTCCAAAAAGGGATATTACAAATATTTGTGGACAAGCCTAGTGTTCAATATGTAATATCTCTGTTGTTTGTTGGTTGGCCTAATGAAGGAAAAAATGCACTTAAAATGTTTTGAAAGAACATTCAAACATAGACAGTAATTACTACTAAAACAGATTTGTATACAGTGTAAACACTCCACACAATTATAATTTATGTTCAATAGTCTCACCAAGTAAAAACACAACAAAAACAAAAGACATTCTGGATATATAATAAACTACTCTTTTAAAATGCACACATGTAGATATATATACACCTTTACATATTGGAATGAATCTATAAGTAATAGTAAAATAACAGCTAACATATTCTGAGCACTTACCAATTGCCAAATCTCATTCTAAACTACTTTACATATACTAACACACTGAATTGTCACCAATGAAATATGATAGTAACATAAGAATTTATAAACAAAAATTTAGAACAAAATTTATAAACAAAAATATTTACAAGATTATTGGAACTGGATTTGCTACGCATCATAGTTCAACAAAAATGTTAATGAAATAATATTAGGAAAGTCACTTGACAAGTTCTCATCTATCAAAAGTTTTTTTATTGAATACCAGGAAAAATAGCAAAAATAGGTCAATATTTAGGTCAATTATACCAAGACCCTCCCTGGAATAAATCATATCTATATCTGAAAAAGGAAATTTGATTAGTAATTTATTCAATGCTAATTAGTTTCTAGCCACAAGCCACCTTTACTACCCGCTCACCCCTTCATTCCAATACCTTTGGGTTAGTTCCAATCATATTCTGAGTTGTTTAACCTAAAATGTCTTTAGGGGATAATTTTATAACCACCTTTTATACTACCACCCACAGTTTTCCACAAACTAACATGCATCACAAAAGTTCTTTTTTCTTTCTTTTTTTTCTTCTAAATGGAACAAGGGAAATACTAAAACATAAGTGACATATGACAATTTGATACTTTCTACTAGATGTACTGTCCTCCTGCAGATAAAATGGACAATTCCATCTAAGCTCTAGGCATCGTAATAAACAATTGAAATGATGAAGTTGGCCAATAAATAACCTAAATTTCAAAACTTTCCAGTTTTAAATGATATTAATGATTCTAATTTCATATAACTGATCCACACTGAAAAAGACTGGGGAATAGATTCATGACAGTCCTCACAGTTTTGATGTTGAAGCCATTGACAGTGATTTAGCTGAGTAGAAATATTTACCTACTTGATTACTACATTACCAAGAAATCTAATTGATGACTTCCTCCCATATGCTCATATAAATGTAATACATATACTACAGGATGCGGGTGTATACACACAAACAAGTACACACACACACACATATATATTTATATGTCAGAGACATTTCAAACCCCCTTTTTTGGCTTTGTTTTTGTTTCTGTTTTTGTACAAGGCTATCCATTATTTTAAATGTATTTTATTAGGAAACTGGTTCTTATTTGATTACTTTAATAATTACAGTAACATTTTTGAGTAATATTCCTCTTATTATAGATGATTGTCTTTTTAAAAATCTCATATGGATTGAAGTTGTATTGTCTGTTAGTTTAGAGAAGGTGTTATAAAATATTTATTAAATAAAAGGTGTCTAGCCTCTGGCAGGTTTTTAACCACTGCCTTATTGTGAAGAACAAATGGTATAAAATATTTGAAAATACTTTGCCATCATTAGGTGATTACAAATTCTATTTTCATTTAGATTTTAGCAATATGACAGCTCTTTTTTATTAGAAGGCAAGTCAAGCCTTATGATCCCCATTTTATAGATCCAGAAACTGTGGCAGCAAGCAGGGAATGGACCTGTCAGCTTCTTAGGGGGGGAACTTAGGGAAAGTCAGTTTATTATCCAGTATCCTGACCACCAGCAATCTGTTACCTTACATGAAAAGGAGGCCAATAAGAGACTTTTGAATTATTTTGTTGTTACACAGATATCTAGTCTAATGGTGTCAATTATAGTGAGATTTGGTTTGTGCTGATTTCTTGGAAGTTTTCAAAATCTAATTAATATCAATATCTACTTCCATATTTATCTCCTACATCCTTTGGCCTATGATCATTGCTTCAGTAACTTCGAGACTTAATACTTTCAAAATCCAACTAAGTGCAACTACCTGGAATAAATCAAGAGCTACCTCATTCCATTTTAACAAACTTGACTATCATCAAGCAGTGGGGAACCATGAAATGCGTTAACTAAATTTACATTTTAGCCAAGTTGGTCTAGTGGCATTGTGGAGGGTGAATTTACTAGTCAGAAATACCACCCTTGAGGCTATTGCAGGCACAAAAGCAAGAGATAATCAAGCCTTAAACTAAGGCCGTGACACTGGGGCCATGGATGCAAGAGAAGTAAAGAAGAGAAACCAGGAAAGAGTCCTAGAGGCAATGGCTGCCTGCAATTCAGTTGGTTGCAAAGAAAACACAGGGAAAGAACAAATGAGGGGGAAAAAATGAAGCTTTGTAGGGGGTGTTATATGTTAAAGGATTATGTTTTAAACATTATACATTAAGTTCATAATTCAAAACTATTCACCACATCTATTTTTCTTTCAGTAAACATCTTGCAAATATGTTGTTTTAGGTATTAGCACTGGAACTAAGTTACATTCTTTCTTTCTTTACTCACTTATTTTAAGGAGAAAATAAGACACAACTCGAAATAAGATTGGTACTTTTACCAGCTATAGTCTTCAACATCCGACTGTGCGCTTTAATGCTTCTAAGACTGTGGTTCTTAATTTGAAACATTTCACACCTAGTTAAATTTTAAGAGGTTTAAAACCCTGTAAATTCAAAATACAAATAAATATAATGGAAATGTGTGAAAGCCTTCACTTTATATTCACAGATGGGAGGATATAAAGCTGATATCAGTAGCAACAGAAATTAGAAACTAATCACCACTAATGTTAAATAAAGATGGCATAGAACAGAATATCTAATCTGATTTAATTGAAATTTAAATTCATAGTATGCAAAAGAATGGGAATACAATCATCGCTTCCTCCTTTATCAGCACACACAAGTAATATCAGGTTGCACAATCAGATTCCGTTGCAAAGTATCGTATGCCATTTCATAAAGAATAACTGGAGAAAGCAATGCTGACGAATAAATTACGATTTCAAGGGCTTGAACTGCATATTAATTTACCTTCTGGAAGGTCTGTTAAACAAAAGAACTCTAGAATATTAATATATTTAGGGTGTTATAAAAATATGTGGCTTTTGCCCTATTTTTAACCTCATCTACTTCTCATTACAAAATCTTTCTACCACACTAGTAAGAAAACCTATTTTAAGGGAAAATTCAATGTCTTAATCTCAAAATAATACTACAATCTCTTTGCTGCTGCTGTGGTAGAGGGTTGGGGATGAATGGTAGATCTTTTGCCTCATCTTTTAGAATATTCTCTTTTGTCTTTCAGTTTTGTTTTGAAACTACTGCATAATCATTAGCACATCTGACAATGCTGACTTCCTACTTGTAAGCCCATGAAAGCTATATTGAGGAAAATGAGGAGTGATTAATAGCACAAATTTGCATAAATCCTATAACATTAGAGGAGGATTTTTCAGTGGAATAGAGCACCTGATATGAGAGGATGAATGGAATATATGTTTAATATAATAGTACTGTTTATTGAGACATGTCCTCTCCTTGTCTGAGGTTACACAGAACTATTTATAAAAGAATTATAGCTGGATATTTAAGACACTTTATTTTTTTTTAATGTCATAAAATAGACTTCACAGAGTGCAACGCTAAAATTCAACATTTAAATATGTGTTACATATTAATATATATTATATTTAAAAACCTGATGTCATTAAAATGCAACTAAATGGAACTAAACTTTGTAAGTAGTTTATGAATGGTGAATCTACAATGTAAATTGGAAATCCCATCATAAGTCAGCAAACAAAAATGGATTAACAAAAGAAAAAAAACATTCAGATGGGTTATACAGACTTCACTATTTATATGGGAAGTTTACCAGTTCATTGATAGAGACAAATACTTTTCCTGAGCTTGACATCTAGGAGAATTTTGTCACAATTTTGGTTTGCTAACAATAGGATGTTGTCCACAATTATGTTCCATCTGTTGCTATTACTTCTTGGTGACTCTTGGTGAACACTAAATTACTATTATAAAATACAATAGAGGATATTTTTTTACATGAACAGAGATAAAATACTTTTAAACTTTTGACCTGGGATGAAAAGTACCATTTTGAAAGAAAATGTGAGAATAGAAATAGAACTGCAATTCCTCAATTTGAAAGTTAGAATATAAAGTCCAAATAAAGAAGTACATAAGAGAACTACAATGTACTATCATTATTATTTTATAAACAGTACTTCTAAAAGAGAAGATATGTGTTATACCAATACTTATATAAGGATATGGTGTATGTATGTATATAAAATTTATATATATTGTACATATATATTATATAGAAAGAGTATATAAATTTTATAGATGAACTATATATAAAAATGTAATAATATATACACACTATATATAGTATATATAAACCATATGTACAAACTATATAAACTGCTATACTATACTATATACATATAAACTTTTGGGAAACACTGTTTTAAATTCATCTTAAAAAAAAACTATCAGATTCAGGACTTTGAAAGAAGCCTTATGGTGGGAATTCAGATTTAATGTTTCCAAACTTTTCAGATATTCTTTGTTGTCAAATGAGACCCTAATGAATGGCTTGAATCCAGCAGGTACTTTGAATCGTTTCTCAGCTATGAGGACCATATGTCCGCAATTTGAGGACATTACCACTAGAGGCCAGCCTTGTCCAGATAAATGATTAATAAAGAAGATTTTTCTCAAAATAATTTATTTTTATTGAAAACATAAAAATTTACTACTTATATAACTAGTTTTTATAATATATGTTATCTTTTAAAAAGTTGACAACCTTGTGGCTATGTGAGGAGATTCATATAATTCATTATCACTATAACAATGCAAAACCATGTACTAAATCCTTTTTTGGCTAAGCACTTTCCTCAAATTGTGTTAAAACTCACAAAATCCTACAGAAAAGGTACTCTTATTTCCATGTTATAAATGAAGAAACTAAGGTTCATAGAGGTAAAAAATGTTCAGAGTTCTTCATAGTTTGAATTCTGTCTGTATTTTGATTGTCACCTTTAGTTCTAAACTCAAGCTATGCTGAGATCTTTGCAGTTTCTTGAAAATGCTCTTCCCACACATGTGTGCATGCTGCTTACAAATACATCTGTAATATATCCTTATTCACAGTCTCCCTTCCTTTTTTTCACTCAATATTTTAACATCTTACTATCCCACCACTGTCATCTCAAATTGGAGTTTCTGTGGGAAACCTATTCTGCGTGCATAATTATTAAGTTATGTTCCATGGACTTACTCTTAAGTCATTATTTTCTATAGTAATATTATCAAGTATGTAATTCCAGACAATATAGTCTACTTATAAAATATAAGTCATATGCAATCAACATAATCTTTTTATAAAGGATATGTCCTATACCAGCTCCTTTTATCTTGCATGAAACGTAGCAAACCATTAGACGATCAAACTACTAACAATCATTTAAAAAAATATGTTTTTGACAGGCTAAATTTTTTTGGTTGAAGGAGTCTAATTGAATGTAGGTTAAGCCAAAAAAATGTATTTGTACTTGGAATTGGGAATTATAGGTATAATCTCATTTAAGACGCAGCTAAATCCAGATATCCATGCTTCTTTCTTTATCGCTATTTATTTGTATTTTATAGTTAGACTGGTACTGGCTGGAAAAGAAAGGTTATTAGCTGTTAGAGACTTAAATATCTTTACAGAAGGCAATTTTAAAAAGAAAAAAAGTGACTCTCATTCCCCTACTATCCATTTAATCTCAGTGAGGAACTCTGATTCTCCTTGGGTAATGGGTCCTCCATCTGAAGAGAAGGATGAGCTCTCATGATTGGCTAGGTCAGGGCCAGGTGCGTTCTGTAACCAGAGATTGTACAAAGTACACTAAAGGAGAGCTTCATCAAAACCATCTAGAATGAGTGAGAGGAGAAATTTCCCAATGCGTCGAGATGGCATCTAATATCAAAAATAAGAGATATCTACTCTCAAGGTGTAGCTAAGGAAATATATCATGCAACACAAAATTTCACTCTGAGTACCTATTTTCTACTGCACATTTTGCCAACTTGGAATTTTTGTTTAATATGAATCCATGTGAATATTTCTGTGCTGCTAAAAGAGATGAAACAACTAAGTCCTTGAAGGTTGGTATGGCCACGAGACGCTGAACAGATTGTGAGTCTGTACATGATTCAGCCAAGGAACACATTTTGCAGATGATCCTGCCCTAGAGATATAACAGGAAAATATTCTTGTGACTATATATCATTTTACAATTTGGAACAGTGTAATGGACTGACAAGAAATGGACCTAAAATGAAGTAAATAAACCAAGTTGCTAAAGGCAAAGCATACTTGCAGACTAAAATCCTCATTAGCAGCATGAAGTTAGAAGCCAGATTTTTGCTACCTTAGCAGCACCCCAGCCAGAGATGCACTAATTAGACAAGTAGATGAACTGTGTTGCTAAAGCAAACCCATCCTTTGTTTATGATTAGGTATTGAGTGACAGCAGCGAGCATCAAAGTCCAGATTCCCGTGGTCGCGTACAAAGAGCAAGGGAATGTCAAAGACTGAAACACTTGCTGCGACGGAGGACCAGAAGTATGACCTTTGCTTGACTTTAAGTGAACATAGTTTGACCTCACATAGGCAAAGAAACTAGGAAAAGTGAAGTGGAGGGAAGCATAGGGTGATTAAGTGAAATATTTCATGAACATACCAGGGCATAATCTGGAATAACCGTTCAGCCCTGTGGACAGTTTAGAACAGCAGACACTGGGTTTTACAATTAGGGCTACTTCATATATAAATTTCTGTAATAAACTTTTAAGTCACATCAGGGATGTGGTGGAAGATGGTGGAAACTGGTTCTTATGGGTAGAAATTTAAGAAAGACTAGTATGGTAACATTAATAGTAACAGATATTCTGAGAAGGGTAATGCAGGGAATAAGATGAGACCAACTTGGAGGGTGTCAGTGAGCCACTGTTTCATAGCTTTATTATAGATATCTTAGATCCGGGCCCAAATCCAATTGCTTCATTTTATTCACACGATATATACAAGAAAAAAGTGTGTAAGATCACATATTTATAAAAGATCATAACCCGGGTTAGAATTCAAGAATTTCTAATCCAGCGTATTTCGCTGTATTGTACTGGGTGCAGACAATAGAAACACCATTACTAAAAGCACACATTTTTCTTTTCCTTTTTTTTTTTTAATGTTTATTTACTTTTGAGAAAGAGAGAGAGACAGAGTACAAATGGAGCGGGGAGGGAACAGAGAGAGAGGGAGACACAGAATTCGCAGCAGGCTGCAGGCTCTGAGTTGTCAGCACAAAGCCTGACGCGGGGCTCCAACTCACTACTGTGACATCATGACCTGAGCTGAAGTCAGCTGCTTAACTGACTGACACACCCAGCCGCCCCTCAAAGCACACAGTTTTCGACATTATTATTGTTACTGACATTTGGGTCTTGAATTAAGCTATTTTCTTTTCTCTAAAGACAATAATAACTTACTCATCTAGAAATGATATTTTTCTATTAAAATATATTATTTACTAAAATCACTGTATTTTATGTATAGTCAATTAGAGCACTAAGTAGGTATATTTAAATATATGCATATCTGCATGCATAGATTTAAAAAGCCATTTTAATTCATTACTTTTCATAAAGTTTTGTAGCATGAAACATCATGCAAATTTTTTGAAATAGAGGTCTAGCAAGCTGGCTTGTTATTAGTTGAATGGCTAACAGAGACTGTGAAGTCGGCCTTGTCTTTGACATAGACAATGTCAGAGCTCATTGAATACAATTGAAACCTCTTTGTCTCAAGGTCATGCCTTTCATTATTTGGTCTGATGGCTGATGAATATAAGCTATGTGTTCAACATCACCTGGAAAACAGACCTCCCTCACAAAATAGTCTCTGAGTTACTCTTTAGTGCCAGAGACTCACTTAACAGACGATATAATCTATCAATAACTATAGATCAGAATTACAATCCAAATATCTTTGGGAGAAATAACATATTAACTTGAATTCTCAGCAAAGCATAAGAAGAAAATATCTACAATATGATGTAAGAATTCAACATACTATATAGACATTTATCAATAAATACAGAACACAGACATATGTACTTATAATCATCAATAAAATTTAACTAATTTTTAAGACATCAATTTGTTAATTTTAAACCTCTGTTTTTTCTCTAATATTTAAGCACATATACACACACCCCGACTGAGCATTCCCTAAATGAATAGCCTGCGAAATTTCAGCAGAAAACTGTTTGGAGAACTATACTGTAAGTTTTTTTAAGTATAAAAATCCAAGGCCATAATTCTATTTCACTAAGCTTTATAACTCAACTGAAGAAAGCCATTTTGAGGAAAGGAATTATATAAAATGAGAATACTTGGCATAAATTATTAACGTCTTGAAAGTACATTCATATGGATAATTTATTAGTTTAATGTTCTTACTTTGCAGATTCATCAGTAAAATTATTAGAATTTTATGCTAAAGGAAAGACTTTGTGGGGAATCCCTGCTTCAGAATGGTGCAAACAGAAGCACATGGAAAAAGATTCTGATGCGGTTCTCTTTTCTAGAGCAGCCTAGCAGCAGCTCAAGGCAAAAACCCACACTACCATCAGCTATGTGTAACCACAAGTATAATAATAAGAATGATCATGCTGCTAATTTCAGTTATTCTTAGAGCAAAATAAAAAAAAAAATTCGCAGGTACTTTTTTAAAAATCTCTGTTCAAGTTTCCCTTTCCTGAGCTGCAACTCTCATTTTTCAACAGAACTCCACATCTGATTAGATTCACACACAATCTTGGTAATACTTTCACTGGAAGTTGATGTAGAAGATAAATTACCAAGTAATCATTTACTCTCCCAAAACAAGTTTCATTGATTTACAGATTTGTGACAATAGGTTCTATCTGTAATGGAAGAACTCAGAATTCTATATTTTTCCCTGAGATAATGACAACCATCTCTAATAATGTATACTATATCCAGTCACTCTGTTGGGTTATATACTTTTTGATACTCTAATTTAAGTCTCAAAATCAGTTTTTAAAAATGCTACCTATTTTAGCCCTCACAAAATACCATATGCTTGAGAAAATTTCATATCAAAGCACAGACAGCTTTAATGATACAATACAGATATTAATATTGCTCTGTGTGCCTACAAGATGGAAGCTAAATATATTACACAGTTTACATTGTTGAAATCTATTAGTTCAGCTCCTTAAAGAATCATTTTATTCCTTTTGATTTTTCATATTTATGTCTATTAATTAGAGTTTCAAAAACTTATTTCTTGGGCTTCATAAACTATTTCTATTATAATACTAGGTACCCTTCCTGGTAGCCTCCATTTCTATGTGCATTAACTATTAACCCATGTTTATTTAGGGTTCTGTTGGCACGACAAAAATTTCCACAAGGTCAATAAAAATGATCTGGCAGATATTTGAGAGAGAGACAGTATGCAGGTAGATTGTCAAATCAATATGTAGACTGAAAGATACATCAGGAGTTATCTTTTATAAATTACTATTCAGAGTTTTCAAATTACTCTGTCAAATCTTTAGATACATTCATAAAGCAATCTAACTTAAAGGATAATCATCATTGATGTTATATAGTTGTTCTCTGAACAACAGTTATGTATAATAAGCTGTGTTTCTATTTAGTAGAGTCATTTTGTCACTGGAGATTAAAGGAAATGTCGTTTAAATTTGATTTAATCAGTTTAATTGGTCAATATAAAATTGTCTAAAAATATTGAATAACATCTTTACAAGACAGTAAGATCCTCCCAACCCTCGTTGCCATGTTGCAGATCAGGTCCTACTCTCCAACCTAAATCACTCGATACATTTCCTAATGACATTGATGACTCAAGTCTCTCCCATTTTATTACATCTTCCATTTGTTGCCATCACAAAATTTCTTCTAAAACATTAATAGAATCAAATCATCAACTTTAAAAACCTATTATGGCATGACTAAAATAACAATTAATGACAATATCAAATGCTGACAAGGATTCAGAGAGATTGGATAACTCATATATTATAATTGAAAATGTAAATGGTACAGCCACTTTGTGAAACACTTTCTTAGTTTCTTATAAAACTAAACGTGCAGCTATGATATTAACGAGCAATTGCACTGTTGGACACTTATTTCAGAGAAATAAAATATATTCCCACAAACACCTATACACGAATGTTCAGAGCAATTTTACCCATAAGAGCAAGACACAGGAAACGACCCAGATACAATGCAATGGCTGAATGATTAAATATACTATACTATATTCTTACCATTGAATACTAGTCAGTGTTCAAAAGGAACAAACTATTGATACATACAACTTTTATAGATCCAAGGGATTTAAACTGTATGAAAAGAATCCAAAAAATTGTAAAAAGTACATATAATGATTTATGATTCCACTTAGATAACATTTGTTTATGATAGTTGGGGATCAGGAATATGGGTAGAAGTGAGATAATACCAGGGATCCTTATGATAGAACCATATCAACGGTTGTGGTATTGGAACCTAGTTTTGCAAGATATTACAATTTTATTATTATACTCTAGTACTGGGATCTCTGTATTATTTGTTAAATATTATTGTTATTTGTTAAACTTTCACATGAGTGTATAAATATCTCAGAATGAAAGTTTGATTAAACAAAAGAAAAAACAAACAAACTATGGGGCTTCTGGGTGACTTAGTTGTTAAGCATCTGAGTTTGGCTCAGGTCATGACCTCATGGTTGGTTAACATGATCCCTGCTTCAGGTGAGCACAAGCCCTGTTTTGGGTGAGCTCGAGCCCCGCTTCAGGTGAGCATGAGCCTCACTTCAGATGACCCCACTTTGTTCTCTCTCTCTCCACTGCTCTCTCTCTTTTCCTCTCTCTCACTTGCTGCTCCTTGTGGGATTATCTCTCTCTCTCCCTCTTTCTCTCTCTCTTTCTCTCCCCCTCTCTGCCCATGCTCAGTTGTGCCCTCTCTCTCTCAAAAAAATAAAAAAAATAAATAAACAAAAATAAAACAAAAAAACTATGATGATTTCAATCTTACTAAAGAAAAAGTGCAGGTGCTCCTGGATGGTTCGGATGCTTGAACATCAGACTCTAGATTTTGGCTCAGGTCATGATCCCACCATTGGGATTTGGACTGAGCCTTGGGTCTGCTCAAGACTCTCTCTCTCTCTCTCTCTCTCTCTCTCTCTCTGTATCTCTCTCTTTCACTCTCTCCTCTGTCCCTCTTCCCTGGTTGTGTGCTCTTTCTCTCAAATTAAAAAAATAAAAAAAGTACAAACTCCTCAAAACTATATACAAGCACATCCAGAATACGGACTTCAGACTTTTTTTTTATCCTTATCACTCTTTACATGTTATGCTTTCTCTCCTTACCTCTACCCTGTAATCTATACTCCACACATGTTAATCTGTGTGAAGTCTTTTACATCACTCTTGTACCACTGAATAGAGTGAATTGCGGTCGTGTACTGTGGTCCCTGTAATTACCAGTGAATTGTAGGGACAGAAGTTCTGCCTGTAGCCTTTCCTCTCTTCTCTAAAATAATGCATACTAACACCTATTTGCACTATAGCCACCAGGAATGAGAGAAATGAAACAAAACAGTGAGTGTTTTTTCACTATGGAGGTTGTATAGTATATAACGTAGCCGTGGGGGGAAAATCTAAGTATTAACCTGTTTATTTTATTATCTGTGTTCTACTAAAAATAACTTAAAGTAGGTATCAAAATACATGCAATATAGCACTTTTAATCACATCTTAAAAAGAACAATGTGGGGGCGCCTGGGTGGCTCAGTCGGTTGGGCGGCCGACTTCAGCTCAGGTCATGATCTCGCGGTCTGTGAGCTCGAGCCCCACGTCGGACTCTGTGCTGATGGCTCAGAGCCTGGAGCCTGCTTCAGATTCTGTGTCTCCCTCTCTCTCTGCCCTTCCCCTATTCACGCTGTGCCTCTATGTCTCTCAAAAATAAATAAACATTAAAAAAAATTTAAAAAAAAGAACAATGTGTTAAAAGGAAAGATACGTAAAGTGTATTGCTGATATCTTACATACTGCTCACCAACAGGGGACATAACTCATAATGTGCACAATCATGCAGCAGCCTGATGAAGTTTACCCACAACATATGTTTGACATTTCTATGTATCGAGCACTATTTTACGTGTTTTATGTGTCAGCCAATTTGGTCACCAATACTACCCTGTGAAATAGTCATTATCTCCTTTTTTTTTATTTTTTTAAACTTTTATTTATTTATTTATTATTGAGAGACAGAGAGAGAGCATGAGCATGGGAGGGGCAGAGAGAGAGGGAGACACAAAATCTGAAGCAGGCTCCAGGCTCTGAGCCGTCAGCACAGAGCCCGATGCCAGGCTCAAACTCACAGACCGTGAGATCATGACCCGAGCTGAAGTCAGAGGCTTAACTGACTGAGCCACCCCGTTGCCCCAGTCATTATCTCCTTTATACATGAAAGACATTGAGGAGGAATGTGACATAGTTTGAATTTAAACCCCGGGTCTACTTGATAACCAAGGGT
The DNA here is from genome assembly GCA_030068075.1 of Paguma larvata. Lineage (NCBI taxonomy): Eukaryota > Metazoa > Chordata > Mammalia > Carnivora > Viverridae > Paguma > Paguma larvata. Next base: position 116,160,896 of record CM057824.1, read on the forward strand.
ATACATTTAACCTCGTATAAAACAGAAAATATATTTGGCTTTCTAGGAGTCAATCCAGAAAAGAAAACAGGGTCAATTAAAAAGTCACAGTGTTCATTATGTAGGATAAAGTTTTTTCTGAAAACCACACATGCTCCTGAAACTGAGGACAGAGGTAAAGTTTGGTTGTTGATTCCTAATAGAAAGGACAATACTAAAACAATGGTCAGCATACCATATGACGAGTGACAGCATCCTTGTCATATTCCATTGCAAATGCCTTGGTTATCAAATGGGGCTGCATAGATTGCTTGGAAGTACTAAATGTTTATAACTTCTACCACGACTAAACTAAGAACAAAAGTTCAACACATTCAGAAACTATGATACTAAGCTAATGTTTTAAATTTTGAGTCATTAAGGTGAGACGCTTTCATACCAAATCCACCCTATGGCCTTACTATAACTTGAAGTCTCAGCCGGGCATGCATATTGAATTTCCACTTGCAGAGAGGACTTTTTCTGATCCATCTTGGGTCAAAACAGATACACTGCATTTTATTTGTTTGAAGCCTGGGACTGATTGAGTATTACTTTCTGTAGATTGTTTCAAAAGTATTAGAATATTGCTGGAAATAGTTTTATAAAACAAGCCAGTCTATTCCCCAGTTACTAGACACACACACACACACACATGCACACACCCACAAAAAATATTAAAAAAGTAGCATGTCACAATGACATATTACCTAGCATCTGAGATAGAAACATGTTTATTAGCAAATTTCCAGTGTTTTCTAGAATGGAATGTATTGTTGCGGTGCCTGGGTGGCTCAGTTGGTTAAGCGGCCAACTTCGGCTCAGGTCATGATCTTACAGTCGTCGGGCTCTGTGCTGACAGCTCTCCTGGAGCCTGCTTCAGATTCTGTATCTCCCTCTCTCTGTGCCCTTCCACTGCTCATTCTCTGTCTCTATGTCTCTCAAAAATAAATAAACGCTAAAAAAATTAAAAATAAAGAAAGGAATGTATTGTTTAGGTATTAATGTTTTCACATTGATCCAAACAGGGGAGGCAAGTTTACACATATTCAATGCGAAATACAGGAAATAAATGCTCAAACTCAAGTCAGATTTTATAATGTAAAGTAATGATTCAGAGATTAATTTCTTCTACAACTTTCCATTTATGTAGTTGTTTTTAAAAATACATTTCTAGTTACTTACATTTTGCTTCACTAAATGATGCATTTTCACTTGCCTTTTGATTGACTGAGACTTACTTTATATGAGATTTAAAATAGAAGATGCTGTCACAGTGAAACTTCTTACATACATTTAGTGGACAGATTATTTTTAGAGTGAGGAAAAAAGTAGATGAATTTTTCCTAACTTAAAATATACCTCAAGAAAATTTGATGGGTTCATAAATTGGTTCTCAGGTGTTAAGCCCGATAATTCATCAATCACCTTAAAACACCTAAATAAAATGTATCATTTCTTATTTTGTACTCTTATTATTGGAATTTTCTTGATGGAATCTTACATACATGAAACTGTATAAAAAATCCTTGAGGGGCACCTGGGTGGTCCATTAATCACCGAATCTTGGTTTTGACTCAGATCATGGTCTCATGGTTTGTGAGATCGAGCCCAGCATCAGGATTCTCTCTCTTCCTCTCTCCTCTCCTCCCCTTCTCATGTTTTCTCTCTCTCTCTCAAAATAAATAAATAAACTTAATAAAAAATCCTGAAGCTACATACAACAAATTCTTGCTATGTATATTTATGGATTTTTAGGCATTTGCAAAGTTCAATTTTGGAACATTTTATCAGGTAATAACTTTTATTAGTTAATAAAATGACGTATTAAGCAATATTTTTTTCCTAGAAGTACTGATGTCTTGCTAGCATTCAAATGCTATTACACAACTCAAGAGAGATTTGGAGAGAGATGGCTCACTACAGCCTGCTAGCATTTCCTTTTGAACCATATTCCATACTATAGATTTTAGTGGACATTCAAGTACTTACTTATAAACAACTTGGAATCTCTAAGTCAAAAGAAACGGTGTAAGTAAAAAAAAAAGAATTTAAATAGGGAAGGGTTTTAGAATTCTTTAAATGTAAAATAGTTCTAAATAATGTAAATAATATTAAATTTTATGTAATACCCCACTGAAAATTTTCCAGTATGTAATCTCATTGGATTTTCAAAAGATAGGAATGTTTTATTATCCCTGTCTTAGGGCTGAAGAGACATTGTCCTCTCCCAGTTTACATATCTAATAAATGGTCATTTAAAACCTGAAATTTTTGTTGTTGTTACTTAGGGATAGTAGAGATACAATCATGAAGGGAGATGAGGATTTTTTTAAATCAAGATTACTTAGGTGGGAGGGGTAGAAAAGTGGCATATATCAAATATGATAAGTTTACTTAAAAAATAAGCAGTTTTGTGCTTTAAAATGGTTTCATTTATCTCATTAATAATTGCCACAATTTATATGTCTACGAGGTACCCTGAAGATGTAGCATTCCTTCAGCTGACACTATTAGCAAATGTCACATTGCAGTTTTCTTCATATATAAACAGAAGTCTCAGGAGACAAAGATGAAACTTCTTATATGAAAGATTATACACTCTAAATGTCAGTCTCTTAAAATACTCTAAACCCTTCTTAAAGATAGTTAATGCAAATAGCCTAAAATTGTGCTTCAAATTACATTTGAAAGTATTTTTTTTTTCTAGACAAACAGGTTGGCAGAAGTCACAAAGCCAAACAACTCTATGAGCAATTATAAACAGTGCTATTCAATGAGCATAAACAGAAGAACTCCAAGAGGTATGAATAAATTGGCATGGTATCATCTGCAATTAAGAACACCATAATTCAGCTAATTGTTTTTGTTCATGATGGCTAGCGAATCTTTGTCCAGCTCCTGAAATTGCCAGATGTATCCTGACTGGCATGTGTTAGATCTACATATATGTGAAACTTAGAGCTCTATATCTTGAGTCTCTGTAGAATGTTTAAGTTTTTATCTTACGTCTCAGCACTTTTCAATGGAGTAACAAGTATTCAACATACAGTTCACAAATTCCAAAGTCCGCCTTTAGAAGACAGGTATTTTTCAGGTGAATTATTTCTCAGCATCCTAAGGTAGTTTTCATTTTTCAGTCATGAATTGGTAGAAGAGTATACTTACATATTTTGCTCTGCCCATCCTAACATTTATAATATCTAAGTATTTATATCTAGATCTTTTTATTTTTTTAATGTTTTATTTATTTTTAAGACAGGAGACAGAGCATGAGCGGGGAAGGGGCAGAGAGAGAGGGAGACACAGAAACCAAAGCAAGGTCCAGGCTCTGAGCTGTCAGCACAGAGCCCAACGCTGGGCTCGAGCTCACAAATCGTGAGATCAAGACCTGAGCCAAAGTCAGATGTTTAACCAACTGAGCCACCCAGGTGCCCCTATCTAGATTTTTTAAAGAATTTATCAATGTATTTCCTTGGCTTGAAGAAAAAATATATAAGTATGTATGTTAAAATTATTTCTAGTGAGCACACAAATGTAAATACATGATTTGATGTCCTGAAGATAAACTCATCACATATCTTACTACCATTTTGTAGTTAGAGTATAGAATAAAGATTCTATAAACTTTTAAAATCATGCAATAGACTATAGGAGTATTAGTAAAAGGACCAGGCTGTAGAGTGTCAGAGTTGTTCATTATCTGAGTTAATTCCACCCTTTTATAAGACGGGTGGTAGGATGTTCTCTCCCACAGGACTCCTCATCAACTTGAGGCATTCTTCATCTCTAAGATTTATGTTCTATAATTCTTATCATCAAAGTCCATCTCTTTTGACTCTTAAATACAGAGAACAAATTGAGGGTTGATGTGGAAGTGGAGGAGAGGGGAAAAGAGGTGATGGGCATTGAGGGGGGCACTTGTTAGGATGAGCACTGGGTGTTGTATGTAAGCAATGAATCATGGGAATATACTCCCAAAACCAAGAGCACAGTGTTTACACTGTATTTTAGCCAACCTGACAATAAATTATATTTAAAAAAAGTTTATCTCTTTCAAGAGAAAATGTGTTAGAATGTGAACACACTTAAAGCCACAAAACTATACACTTAAAATGCTTTATACTGTGTTATTTACCTCAATAAAATAGTGCAAGAAAGAGAGAATTCATAATGCTTTCTAAATGATTTACATGCAAAATGCACTTAAGATTTGAACAACTAAGTTTTTAGAACCACACTAATCAATGTTAATAGGGACAAAAGATATACCAAGGCCTGGAATTATTTACAATCTTATTGTAAAGACAAAACAATCAATTAACAAATTAAATGTTGCTGAAGAAATTCAGGCAAAGATATTGTTAAAATATTTTTGGGTCTTATTAAAGACCCGAACAAATATAAAGCAGCTATGATTTATTTAAGACCTAGGTTCTGTTGGTACAGAAAGCGTATTTACAGGAACCGGAGAGGTCCCCTTCTCTTTGCTTCCCGGCATGTGCTGGGCTCCTGAGAGCGTCACGCATAACAGTCCTTTGGGGTCAATCATTTATGTGGAATATTTTAGCCACTTGCTTTATGTTTAGTTAACTCTGCCTCTGTGACATCATATGTAAACAAAGATCTTGACTCAAAGCCTTGGGATTCTCCCTTTTTAAAAATTCACAGGAAAATGGAAATTGCCATTAGAACCTACTTGTAAATTCTAGTGGCCCTGTATAGATCTGGGATTTTGTTCAGGGGGTCATGGCGGCTTGTACATAGATATCAAGAAAATTGAAAATAGTACTCATCTATAAATATCCCCTCCCATTCACCTTTCAAACTACTTTACTGGCATTTTTCTTTAATGTTTCTTTTTTTTATTATTGAGAGAGAGAGAGTGTGTGTGATCATGTTAGGGGCAAGGAGAGAGGGAGCCACAGAATCCAAAGCAGGCTCCAGGCTCTGAACTATCAGCACAGGGCCCGATGAACCTCGAGATCATGATCTGAGCCTAAGTTGGACGCTCAACTGACTGAGCCACCCAGGTGCCCCACTGGCACTCTTGAGGAGAAACAAAAGTAATGGTTTTCTTCTTACCTTAAAACTATGAATACACTGGTATTCAATTATACTAGGTCATGTATTTTTAGCATTGCAAAATTTAGTCCTATTACAGTCCTCCTGCAGTCTTAAAACAGTTTTACTTGACTGATTTTAAAATTTGTCATGCCTTGTTTTGAAGTATTTATCATTTTTCCACCAACAGTGTAGGAGGGTGCCTGCTTCTCCACATCCCCGCCAGCATCTATAGTTTCCTGATTTATTCATTTTAGCCACTCAAACCGGTGTAAGGTGGTATCTCAGTGTGGTTTTGATTTGTGTTTCCCTGATGATGAGTGACTTTGAGCATCGTTTCATGTGTCTGTTGGCCATCTGAATGTCCTGAGAACAATCTGAGGGTGAGGGAGGTGAGGGAGGTGAGGGAGGTGAGGGAGGGGGGAGAGAGGGTGACGGATATTAAAGAGGGCACATGTTGGGATGAACACTGGGTGTTATATGTAAACTAATTTGAAAATAAACTATTATAAAGAAAAAAAATAATAATAAAAATGAAGTATTTATCATTTTTGGGGTTCCTTGGGTGGCTCAGTTGGTTAGCATCTGACTGTGGCTCAGGTTATGATCTTGCAGGTTTGTGGGGTCAAGGGCCATGTGGGCTCTGTGCTGACAGCTCAGAGCCTGGAGGCTGCTGTGGATTCTGTGTCTCCCTCTTTCCATCCCATCACACCTCTGCTTTTCTTTCTCTCTCTCAAAAATAAAATAAACATTAAAAAATAAAGTATTTACAATTTTTTATTTAATTGTAAACAGATACAGATTTTAAAGGCATGGATCCATTCTAAAAATATTATATGAAGATTAATATATATGGAATTCATAATTTTATATACATAGAATACTCTAGTGTCTTTTATCCTTGTATAGTTTTTGTCTCTTTACAATTTAATAATATCAATTGATGAGTTCAGGTTAGGTCTCAACTTTAACTAAATTATCTTTTCCCCCCACAAAAATTCCCTATTCTTGCAATATGTGGAATCATTTTCTAAGTCATAAAAGTTCTAAAATGGTGGTGTGGGTAGGTAGGTATTTGACTTAACATCAAATTTCCTTTTTTTCTTTTTTCTTTTTTTTTTTTTTTTTTTGGAGAGACAGAGAGTGCAATTGGGGGAGAGGCAGAAAGAGAGGGAGACAGAGAATCTGAAGCAGGTTTCAGGCTCCGAGCTATCAGCATGGAACCTGATGCGGGGCTTGAACCCTTCATGACCCAAGCTGAAGTCGGACACTTAACCGACTGAGTCACCCAGGTACCCCCAAATTTCCTTTTTAATCTACTCACTCAACTCTTGAAAATCAATACTACTCTAAGCAGATTTTATAGCAGGTAGTCTTCCAGATTTGCTACTGTTTGAATGAATTTTATGTGACATTGTCCTCTTAACCCCAACAGAATTCCACATTTCAAAAATTTATCAAGTTCATTTTCTAGGTGACTTTTACACTCTAGCACAGTCGTGTTGCCTAATAATTTTCTAATAAATAGTCTTATTTTTTCCACATGATATTAGAGCATCAGTATCAATTTATAAATTGAGCAAGACAATAGAAACCAAATTTACAGTATGGTGCTATGTTTAGATATCCAGAAAACTGATTGGAAAATGTAAGGACATGATTGCCCTCCATGTTCAATAACTTTCTGTAATAAATGTTATTAAGTCACAAGTTAGATATTTCTGATCACTGGATAGCTCTGTAATGAATAATAGCTTGGAGACTGGCATATTCACACGTGGACAGTCCTTAAAATGGGGTAGGCAGGGACACCTGGGCGGCTCAGTTGGTTAAGTGTCTGACTCCTGATTTCAGCTCAGATCATGATTTCATGGTTGTGAGATGGAGCCGCAGGTAGGACTCCATGCTAGGGGTGGAGCCTGCTTAAGATTGGCTGTCTCATACATCCATTCCCCCTTTAATCCCAGAAAAAAAAAAAAAAGCAAATAGAGGAAAAAGATGAGTGTGTATATAGTTTGGATCAGGCTATAAAATGTAGAGCAAGTGTATTTTCCTGGGAAATTAATAAAAATGGAACTAGCAATTGTTAAAATTCTATCGTGTTAGGAACTCATGCTAAACACTTCATGGATGTTTTCTGATTCAAAGTAGTTATAATTATTCTAATTTTATAATTAACAGTTAAGAAAATGTTCATAAGACTACTAATCAAACTCAAGTCCAGATGTTTTTTATTCCATGTTTCCACCAAACCATCTATAGGGTTTAAGCCAAGAACTCATCCTATGCTTGGTGAACACCATCCTGCTTCAAGTACCAAGGCTAACATAAATTTATGGGAATATCCATAGCTTTACTGGACCTCTGTTCTTTCACTTAGAATCTGAGATGTTTTTTTCAAAGTTTTCATCAGAACTTTCTTGATTATTAACTCCCTACCAAATGCTTTTATTCTTTCTTGCTTGTTTCCTGAGTTTAATCAATGAGAAGTACCACTTCTCTAAAATTGTAAAGCTGATATAAGTAAGTAGAAGCAAGATATTTAGTAAATTTGGATAGTCTTAAATTAAACTCTCAATCTCTGCATAGTTTACCTTTAAAAATCTAGCATTCGACACGATGCCTGTCCATGAAAAAAAAAGGACAGGTTTAATATATTTTCATTGAGTGAAGGAGCAGACGAACAGATGGTTTTGTTCATGGCTGTATCCCCAATGCCTAGAACAGGAGGTGGTAAATAGAAGGCAGTCAGAAACATTTGACTTCCTCCCGTTCTGAACTTTTAAACAACTTCATGTAAGTCAAGGTCCTATTATTATGGAGGATGAAATCAGGAAACATGTAAAATATTCAAATAAGAAAACATGGCCAAATGTTTACGTTTGATGTTGGGGCTGGGCTGATGAGGGAATGCCACACTATTTTCTGTATATTTTAAAGTTTAATTCTTTTACAGGTAAAGCTATTTGAATAGCTATCCACTCATAACTAATATAAATAAATAACAAACCATAGCAGTTTGGTGACTGAGAGTTGAGAACATTGATCAAAACAGGAGGGAGTAAAAGAAATGCCTCATTGTGAAAAAGGGAAAGGAAAACATCCTACTTGCACAATGCAGCATTTGAGTTGGCACTCTTCGCTTTCAGTTTCAGCACTGACTTTTCAGTCCTTCCAATTTCCTCCACCAGGCGTGTCTGCCTCTCGAGTGGCGTCGGCTCCCATAGCTGTGCTTTGGCTTTATTTGGCAGTCATAGTATAAGAAATTAGCCAAGCGCTTGAATCTGATTTTTTTTTGTTTTTTTTTAATTCATTCTTTCTTCCTCTATGTTTTTAAAGCAATGTTTAGTACTTCAGCACCTTCCTTGGCAACTTTTATCTTGCTTGAACCACCATCAATAATGGCATTAACAAAAAGCAATTACTGCCAGAAACTCAGGTTCTGTGGCATCGGTGGCCTTGCTGGCCATCAAGCCAGTGCACCTGCTGCTGGTGTGGAATCAGGCTGTGGATAAAACTGTAATCCCCTCATGGTTCACGAGCTTACCTTTGAAAGCAACTACAGGCATGTAGGAATGTTTCATGGAAAGAGTGAAAACATTCCCAGGATTTTTTTTTTTCTATAAGCTTTCTTCTACATTTCCTTAATCCATAAACCATTATTTTTATGCAGTTTAGAACTGGTAGAGGGGTGAGCTAATTCTCTAAACTGACTCAAAGGACTTCTTCCCATTTCCAAGGCACTTTAGCTGTCAACACAGACATGTTTATATTAATTTCTTTAGGGAGGCTTATGAGGAGGTATTAGGGGCAAACCTTCTCTCAGGTGGGAAACTCTAATCTAGTACATTTCTTCATTCCTTAAAATTGTAAACTAATAACATCATCCAAACGATGGCCATCACTGAATGGAGTTTCTTTCTACCTACATTCCGACAAATCTTGGGTTGTTTCCAAGCACGACAGAAGTGAAATTTGAATTATTACTGCAGAATCATGGCTTAGGTAATACAAATAAAAAAAAACTTTTGTTAAAAATTATGTGTTTGACTGAATGCTTAACTCAAGCTTCCATTAATCAAAGGAAAAAGCTAAAAACATATTTATATAAAATTCCTCACTAGATCTGTCTGATGGAAACAAGTGGTGACTTATGAATTGGTTAATGTGTACTAATTTAGGAGCTTAATAAAACATTAATAGTTCATATCACCATAAAATATAGACTACATTCTGAGAAAATGGAAAGAAACATAAGAAGATAGGCCGTTGCCACTAATAAAAGGTATACAGGATCATATGTTTATCATAGTATATGCCTTTTTTATATGAAAAATATAAAAAAAATAAATTATTTTACACATTAAGAGAAAAACTAGTATTAAGTATGATTTAGATAAATATATATGTTCTTATATTTAGTCTTTATTTACACCAGGTATGTTGATAAATGTATAAGGTGTAACATAAACAACATAACAGATAAAGAAATGCACAGTAGGATTCAAAAAGTCTCAGAAAAGAGGCCCCAGCTATGTGAAAAGTATTTAAAAATACCCAAGAAAGTGCATGTATAAACAAAAAATATCATGGCCAAAACAAAGATAATTTAATCTAACTCTCATATAATCAAATGCACACTTATCAGTCTTTTCCTTGGCCTTTACAAATGGGTTTGGCTCGCTGTCTGTTGAAGAAAATCCATTTCTGGCAAAGGTTTTATACACAAGAGATCTAGTTTATTTTGATAAAATTAAAATTTAAAGACCACTTCTCTCTGTGATTGTTTTGGTTCCTGTAAGACTTCCAAATGAAGAAGATGCTTTAAACATATGGATGGGGTTAAGATGCCATCTGTACCCTGCATGGAACCTCATACATACTAAATATTGGGATAGCTTTTCAGTCAACACTTCTCCAAACTGAAAAGTAGAAGAAACAGATCCTCAAGCTTTAGTTATAAGAACTTAAGTTATTGACTTCAATAACTTAAGGATGCAAGGATATAATGTACAAATACACTTTCACAAAGCAGATATTCTAGAAAATGTTACTGTTAAAACCTGATGGCATTATTAGAACCATAAATTTAAGCCTGCTGAATTCTAAACTAATTTGCTGTATGTTTAATAAATTGTCTAGTATGATAAAAGCATTATCATGCTAACTATCCTCATTTAATATTTTGAAAGCCATTTTGAAAAGAAAATTTATTCTATATTTTATGTGACAGAATCAGCATCATTATTCCTATTTATTTTCTATTCCCCAAACAGAGGCCCTAATCTTAGCCAGTGTTTACTACAAACCATGAAATTAGTCCATCTTTAGTTTAAGGTACAAAATTTAGATGCAGAGCAATAGAGTCAGGCTTCTTCCTCCAGATACATTTATATGTCTTATAATAACTTGAGTCTAACTAATGAGCACCACATAAGCATATGAATTACTGATATTTTTGTGGGATTGAGGGGTGCCTGGTGGCTCAGTTGGTTAAGTGTCAAACTTCGGCTCAAGTCATGATCTCATGGTTTGTGAATTTGAGCTCCACGTTGGGCTCTTTGTTGACAGATCAGAGCCTGGATCCTGCTTCAGATTCTGTGGCTCCCTCTCTGCCCCTCCTCTGCTTTCTGTCTCTGTCTCTCTCAAAAATAAGTATTTTTTTTTTTAAACTTGCTGTGGGATTGAGAAACTAAGACAGCACAATCTCTCCCTCTCTCTCTCTCTCTCTCTCTCTCTCTCTTTCAAACACACAAACACACACACACACTCACAACAGAGAAGTGTTTGTGGTCTGCCTTCTTAAGGTAAAATTAGAACTGTTTTTATGAGCATATAAGTAAATATGAGAAGTACATAAAAGGCATGACATTTGACCTTTTTATTAGTCTTCAAATGTTTTGCCTCAAAACTTGCTTTGCATTTACAAATATATTTATTAAGCATGAAACTGAATTTTGAGTAACACTATTATCAGCATAATAATACTGAAATAATTTCTTATGAGGGATCAAGTCTTGTGGCCAGAAAACATGGATGGAAGATGAGAAATGGACTCAGTAATAGATTAAGTGTTCTCAAAATGCCTGCAAGAGGCAGAATGACTATATTTATTTCTGCATCACTTTTGTACAACGAAGGGATTTCTTTGTGTTGGCAATATACTCATCATGAAAGTACAAAACTACTGTTATTACAATAAAATATTTTAGTTGTTAGCATGATCTCACTCTCCTTATAAAAACATAGGGAGGGATACATTTTGTATTTAATTTTTAAAAAGAATGACTGGGGTGCCTGGGTGGCTCAGTTGGTTAAGCATCCGACTTCGGCTCAGATCATGAATTCACAGCTCCTAGTTTGAGCCCCGCATCAGGCTCTGTGCTGACAGCTCAGAACCTGGAACCTGCTTTGAATTCTGTGTCTTCATCTCTCTCTGCCCCCTCCCCTGCTCTTGCTCTGTCTCTCTCTCAAAAATAAGTAAACATTAATTTCTTAATAATAAAAAAAGAACCGCAAATTGAGTTTTACACTAGTGATAATTATATTTAATTATGTGTGATTTTGCTAAGAAACTCCTGTCCACCAATGGAAAAAAATGGAATAAATTGAACAGGGTAAGTACCAACTTTATGTTTTCTATTATTTAAAAAATTTAAAGTCTACTATTTTAATAATTGTTGGTTATTATTTTCATTCCTACTTCAGCTCTCTGATCTCTGTCCTCTCTAAATTCATAAGTAGAAGAGATAATTTTCAGCTTAGAGACAATTAAATACACACGTTGCATGTATACACATGTGTGTATACAGTTTTATGTTGCTTTTACCTAATTTTTATTTTTATTTATTTTTCATTTATCATCTTGACTCATTTTTATAGGAAGCCTTGAGGCAGTAAGGTAAATCTGGTTATAACATAATTTTCCCCTTCTTTCTCTAAAAAGAAAAAAAGGATGCACCTGTTGATTTACAACTCTTCATCCCGTCCTGCACTGTTCTCTTTTTCTAGTTTCTGTTATGCAGTCACAAGGTTACCACAAAGTGACATGAAAATGGTATTAAAATAATAAAGCCAATAATTCAGAATAAATGGTTTAGGAGTCCTGCTTGAATAACTTTCAAATTCATTCATGAATAAAGAACCTGATTTTATTGGACTAAATATATTGTCAAAATCTAGAAATTTATTCACGTTGACACTGTGAATTATTTTCTAAGTTCGGTAATTTTGATGCCTGTCCAGATTTGTAAATCACCGTATAGTTGCCTAAGCAGGCACAGGATATTATGTACATTGTAAAAGGATCAGTGAATGATTTCCTGTACCGTTGTTCTTAATGAGAGAATACAAAGTTACTCAGAGAGCTGCACTTGTGAAATAAATCATTTCTCTGCTGACCTAGAGTGATCTATACTTTCTCTCAACCGATCTGATGAGCATTAAAATAATGTTTGAGGGTAAGTTTCAAAAATGTAAATAGTTACTGCTACCATTATAAATTGCATGCATTTTACCATTTATTTTGTTATATAATTATTTTAATCAACCTTAAAACATTGTGAATAGTAACATTGTTTAAGGTAAATCTGTGGACATTTAAAAAGTTACAGTATAGTTTTTGAGGTTATATATTTTAAAGTATATAAAATAAAATATATGTCTTTATGACATAATATATGATATATATTTGTTACTTTGGGGGCTTAGTCTGAGTTTTAGTTAAATATGAAAATCTATATATATTTTAAAAATATTACTAAATCTTAAAATATTTAAATACTGAAAGTTCATATTTATACATAAAAATATTTCAAATATTTTTCCAATGTATGAAATAAAAGTCACAATCCAATCTATAACCTCGTTGTGTGTGTGTGTGTGTGTGTGTGTGTGTGTGTATTTGTTGTTGCTATTTTTTTTTAATGTTGATTTATATTTAGGAAGAGAGAGTGAGAGAGAGAGTGAGTGAGCAGAGGAGGGGCAGAGAGAGAGAGAAACACAGAATCCAAGGCAGGCTCCAGGCTCCTAGTTGCCAGCACAGAGCCTGACGTGGGGCTCGAACTCATGAATCTCAAGATCATGACCTAAACCGAAGTCCGAGGCTCAACCGACTGAGCCACCCAGGTGTCCCTGTCGTTGTTATTGTTAATAAAGAATAATGGAAATGACAGCATATTAAACCTGTCTTATGTGTAACTTTGGAGAATTTATTTAAAATACCTTGTGAAACAAAGGACGGTCCCAAGAGTGTACTCTGTAAGAAACTATAAGGTATTTCTATGTCCCTTATAATTTATTCTTTTTTTTCTAGCAAACATACTGAACGAGTTAAAGGTATAACATACTTAGGGTACACATCAATATAACACCAAATTTCAAGGTTGATTCATTTCCTTCCTTCTTTCATGCATATTATCTTAGGACATAATTACTCTTGGCTATATAAATTTTTTTAAATCAATTTGAATCATACTGAAAGACCACAAATTCTACTATAAACCCCATCTTCTTTTCTTTGCCACTGTGTTTATCAGTATCCAGACCAAAGCAGTTATTTTAAATCAAGAGTAAAAGAATCAAAAATCTTGTGGAAAAAGTGTTACCTTGCATCATAAACACCAAGCAAGAAACGGGAGTATAATGGAAGCAGCACAGATTACTTTAAATTGTCAAAGGCATCAAATACACTGGCAATTATCAAAGACCATGTTCATACATGTAAGTATAGTATAAGCCACCTATAAAACACTTTTTATATACAAAATAATCATAAAATTGGTATAATTATTTTACTAAATGATTTACCCTATTTCACTTTACATGTAAAAACACAGTGAAAGCACTGGCATACTTAGATTTTTTTTTAAATAAGATTATCAGATTTTAATTTGAGTAAAACAATGATTTAAATTATGATTTTTAAAGACAAGTACAGGTAGAATAAACTCATGTCAATTTTAAAGCACATGAGCTTAAAATCCCTTTATGCCCTTTTATCTAGATTTATATTTTAGCAAAAATAGGACAATTTCTCACCCTGTACATCTGTATGTAATGCTGACCGAAAAAAAATAAAGCACTCAAACCATGTTCAACTTATATCATTCATTTTTTCAAAATCTCATTTACTGAGTCTTGGGGCACCTGGGTGGCTCAGTTAACAGACTGAATCTTGGTTTCGGCTCAGGTCATGATCTTACGGTTTGTGAGTTCAAGCCTTGTGTTGGGCTTTGAGCTGGCAGCATGGAGCCTGCTTGGGATTCTCTCTCTCCCTCTCTCTCTCTGCCCCCTCCCCTGCTTGTTCTCTCTCTCTCTCTCTCTCTCTCTCTAGCTAAATAGATATTAAGATTTTTTTTAAAAAATAAATAAAATAAATCTCATTTACTGAGATCTCAAATATAGTAACATCATAGAACACAGATAATATTAATTTTGAAATAATGGATCAAGTAGTGGATCAATTTACTAATTACCACATTGAGATATTATTCCAACATAAGCCATAACTTTCATTTTTACTCAGAACAAGCACTCTGGATTTTTTCTGATTAAAATAGCAATATGAATAATCTGTTTCATACCCGTCGAGGATAAAGTTTACGGATGCTCACTCCTAGAGGGAGAAAGTGAACCTTTTAATAATATTTTTTAATGTTCTAATACGTTTAATAGTTTAGTTGATTTCTAATAGTTTGGTTAATTACTAGGGCACCGGAACCATCTACGCTTCTGGCTGTGCGTGTTAAAATGTAGATTACAGGATCCTTCTCTAGTCCTGAATCAGAATCTCTATAGTAAATGCTTAGGAGAGGGCATTTGCACGTGCTGTCCCCAGGATTCTTCTGTACAGCACAGTTTGAGAACGACTTACATATTCCAAACGTATCCATTCAGTAACATCATAGAATTGTAATGTTTTATAAGGAAATTGAGGTCAAATTAGTTAATTTTCTAGAACAACAGTAAGTAGTCCATGTAACAAAATGGCTCAAATCAGCTTTTCTCAAAATCAGCCAGGGTGCACCTGGGTGGCTCGGAGGGTTAAGCGTCTGACTCTTGGTTTCAGCTTAGCTCATGATCTCATGGTTTGTGGATTTGAGCCCTGCAACCAGCTCTGTGCTGAGAGTGAGCAGCCTTCTCAGGATTCTCTCTCTCCCATTCTCTCTCACTGCCCTTCCCTCACTTGGACACCTTATCTCTCTCTCTTCCTCTCTCCCTCTCTTTCTCTCTCTCTCCCTCTCAATGTCTGTCAAAAATAAATAAATAAACTTAAAAAAAATCATCCAGGCCTGTAGCACCTAACAATCTTATGTCCATGGGAGAGTTATGCTCCTAGAAATTCGTGTTTTTCCCTGTATATAGGTAAGAATAATTATATCTGACACTTTCCTTTCTTTTAAGGAATGAAACACAATGAATTAGCTGAAGTATCCAATACATAGTAAATGCTTGGAAAATAGCTATCACCATCAGTATCATCAACCTCTTGGTCCTAATCTCAATCCTGTTATAAAGAAGTACTTCCACATTTTCTTTTTTCATTGTTAGTTGTCTACGGACTTAGCTACCCCTGGTATTACTTACGTAAGTATTTTGGTGAATAATCTTACCTTAATTATGGAAAGTAAATAGATTTCTAAGAAGGTAACATTAATTTTATATACTAAGACACATGTAGTCAAGAACATTAAAAAAATAAGACTCATTCATAAAGGAATATATAATTGTAAAGTCCCTGTTCTGTAAGATCGTCCCGCATAGCTTAAGTCTTCTTAAAAGTCTTTCACAGTGATTTAATTATTGTAATTTTTTTGGATTCTGATATTTGATAAAGTACACCTGTATCTAATTTATTTTTTAAATGTCGTAGTCAAATGTCATATAACTGAACTCTAATTTTAGTGTTGCTTCCTAATTGTTTCATCTTTAATGAGTCAGTTATCACATTTAAACCTCAATTCCATTACCTAAAAATAAAATGTTGGGATAATGTCTAAAGTCTTTTATACTTTTAAAGTTTTAGCATTCTATAAATGATATTTATTTAGCAAAGGCTTTTTTGTACCTCTTGATTCTATTAATTGATTCTATTAAGTGAAAAACTGATATAAATGATAAAATTTTCTAATAGAAAATGTATTTTCTAATTTTCTAATAATGTATCCCTCACAAGATGGATATTACAAAAGTTTCATTCCTATGGAAAAAAGTGTGCATGTATGTATTTTCACAAAAACTTGTAAATTAATTTAGGATTTATAGTTCTCTTTCCAAATTAATAACTATAAGTAAAACATAAATCAAAATTGGACAGAATGGAATTTTCATAGGACAAATCTATCTAAAATAGTGTTGCTTAAAAAAATAACCAGCATCTGGGTGGCTCAGTTGGTTGATGCTCTTATCTTGGCTCAAGCTGTGATCTCACAATTCCTGGGAATGAGCCCTGTTTCGGGAACTGCATTGTCAGCTTGGGATTCTCTCCCTCTCTCTCTCCCCTTCCCCTGCTGATGCCCCCCCCATCAAAAATAAATAAATGTTAAAATAAAATAAAATAAAATATCAACAAAAACTAAAAGTGTTTTTACCTGGACTTCAGGGTGTCTGCAATTTTTTTTTAATTATATGCAAGGTAGGAACTTTTTTTGGAGAGAGTACAGAATTTTCATTGGATTTCCAAAAAGCTAATCCAAAAAAGACTGCAATCACATTAGTATGGATATTAGGTAAATGAGGAACGCTGTAATACTTTTAATTATTTATGTTTTTACAAACTATTTAAAAATATTCTTTATATATTCTATACATAAATGATCATTAACTCATTCTTGAAAAGACAAAGATATCAACTTTTAAATTCATGATAAATCATGTCATGCTTGAAGTTTAAAGAAAGAAAAATGGAAGAAATGAGTGCATTCATTTGTTCAATGAATCGCGATATGTACCTATCCAAAATGATGCTTGCAGTCCAATGGACAGGACAGGTATTAGTTTCATCAGTAATTATAAAGTGCAATCACAATGTAGCCTTCAAAAAAGAGTTCCTTGCAGCTAAAAGATCAAATAGTATGATCTTGCTAATCACACAGGTGAGTTTTCTAAGGAACTGATAATTCAAATCTAAGACTAAGTTGTAATTTACTAGAGAATAAAGTACAAAATATTATTAGCAACTTTGGGAAAGGCAGGTACAAAGGTCTGGGGAGTAAAATGACATGGCTACAAGGTACTGACTGACCTGTGGCTAGAATAGGAACCAGTGGCAAGCTTAGCTCAAGAGGAGTCTAGAAAGGAAGGTACAGGAATGAGAAAGGCATTTTAGTTCAAGTTAAGAGGCTTTCTCTTTTGTTTCAGAAAAATGGACATTTTATTGATGAGAAGAGGGTTTATGGCAACAGCAACACAATTGGCTGCCTTTAGAATCCTGCACATAAATTTAAGGAAATTTAGAGAGTGAATGTCTTTGATCTGTAATGATCTAACTCACCAGTGAGAAAGAGCTTGTGTTCAGGTCAGTGATTCCCAAACCTGAGAGTGTCTCTCTCCCTTCTCTCTCTCTCTCTCTGTGCCTCTATGACTCATGATTTCTCCCTCTCTTGCTCTCGCTCTCGCTCTCACTCTCTTTCTCTCTCAAAAATAAACATTAAAACAAAAAACTTAAAGTGCACAATAAAAACCTACATCTTTTCAACCGAGAGATATTGGGTACTTTGTTAGTACAAAGTAACAAATCACAAACGTTGGAACCAGACTCCTTAGGTTCAACAAGGTGTGTGACCCTAGTTAGGTTAGTCATTCACTGTCCCCATAACCTCATTCATGAACAGCTATAATAATAGCTTCTGCTTAAGACTATTGTTATTATAAATAAGTTAACTTATTAAATCTCTTAGTACAATGCCCTGTACAAACAAGTGATACATGTGTTTACTATTACTATTGTCATCATATTTTTTCTCATTACATAGTTTAAAAAAAGATGGTTTAATTTAAATCTCTTCAATAACTAAAGAGTATGAACAGTAACAATGTTTGTAGCCATTTGTGTCCTCTTTCAAAAAAAGTATCTGTTCTTATTCCTTAATGTTCACCTACTGATCATTTGCCTTGCCATAAAGTATATGGAAAAACTGCATTATGTATATAGGTAGATATCTATAGTTCTTGTTTTTCCTCTTACCCATGCAACTGTTTTTAGGTATAAGAGCAGTTCAAAATTAACTACCCCCACCCGTGTGTATCATGCATATATCTCCAATTCTGTGTTTCCCAGACTGGATTCTCCTGTTACATTCATCTTGCGTATTCTCTATTGTAATATTAGTTTATATTCATTACGACTTTCATTTCACTACCGTTAACTCTGCAGGTTGCTTTGCCCTTCTGTGTGTTTCCTGGCTAATTTGATTCTGGTATCAGAAAACGTATTCCACAGATGTGAGCATGTCATTAACAAAATACTTAACATGTGCTAATACTGACCCCTTGAGACTCTCCCTGCAGCTCTCCACTTAGAGGGCCTGCGTTTATTGATTATGCTTACTCTATTTTATATGGCCAGGCTTTCTTTCCGGTATTTATCCAATTAATTTATAGGCATCTATTATGTAGCACTGTAACAAATGCCTTTCTCAAACCTAAGTATGCAGTATCCTTTCATTACTTTTATCTCTTAAGTTAGGAGATATGCCAAAGAAGGCTATTACAATGTATGACCTGACCTACTTTTAATAAATTCACATTTGCCACTTACTTTATTAGACACCTTTCTCCCCGGTGTTCACATTTGGACTCTTTAATTATATGCTCAGCCAAAGACTTCTGATACATGAAGGCAATTTAGGAAGCAAGGAAGTAAAGTTCTGCAGACATTTCAAGATACAAAAATAAAGACAAAAGGAGGAAAAAATAGTACTGCAATTCTAGAAGGATTTGCCTTCCTGTAACCTTCAGCCTTAAAATTGTTTTTAAGAGCCTAGGTTATTTCTAATTTTGGCCCTTAAATTACATACTACACATTCCAGACAGCCAGGACAGTCTCTCTGCTTTTTCTTATTATTCTGATTGTTTAATGCATTGCAAATGGGAACTCTGGGACTCTAGACTTCTTTTTCCCCCCTTGAAACCTCTAAATAATTAATTAGACTGTCGAGCTCTCAGTGCTGCAAATTTCCCCTTCATGTTGCCCAGGGTGGCACACATTTATCCTTAGGCAAAGCCACAGGCTAAAACAATTTCATATTAGCTAAACATCTTCGACTATGGCATGTTATCTCTGAGGTCATAACATGAAATGGCTTCAGCCCAATGAAAGAGGGTTGAAATCAGTAGAGCTTTCGGATAAATGTGAAGATTAAATGGGAGTTCCAAGAAAGCTGTCAGTAACTTGAAATCCAGATCGCCTGTGATTTAACAAGGCAGTACATGTTTATTTTAATAGTGCTGCAGAGAAGGTCTGAGGCCCACAGTCTCCCAAAACATACTGTCTAAAATGTTCCAAGGGAACAGAGATAGATGGTGCCTTATTTGTTTAAGTCCCCTTCAAAATCTTAATGCCCATTATGACCCTTTTTAATACTAAAAGGAAATACTATAGAAAGGGTCTGAAATTATTCTCCAACTCTTTATACTCACTCTCTATTGGCTGTGGGCATATAATAGGGGTCTTTCTTGGTAAGTTTTCCTGTAAGGCAGACACAAAGGTGCTGAGGGACAGTCCACTTCCTTTCTCAATAGTAGAGAATTATCACTCACGCTACAGCACTATTCCCAGACATGGAGTGGTGTTTGATGGCAAATGAGTGGCGGTGCCCTTCGGGCAGGCCACGGAGCAACAGCAAAGGCAGCAGGAAGAAGGTAGTTTTGGGGCTTGTGTTCTCCCTGGTCTGTGGTTAGACAAAGGGTTCATTTTTCAGAAGTGTCTTAATCTTCCCAAGCAGAATTAGAGGCTTTCTCTGTAATAGTCAACACTCTATGTACTGTATGCTGTTCTGTGGAACAAAGATAAGCTGTTTGGTCTAACTTTAAAAAGAATGCTTAAAGCTCAAGGAAGCACACACCTACCAGACTCTAAGAGTTTACTCTTGAATATTTGTGAAAACACAAAACACACCATTGGAAATGAGCCAACTTCCTGCCAAAAAGAAATATAGAAACTTCAGGGATTCAATCTCCTCAGCAAAACAATCAGTTAGGGAATATGATGGGAGAGGATGTGAGTTAATTTACCCATGTGGTCCACTCCTGGTCTCTGATCCCTCTTTCCCTCCACAACCACTGCATGCTATCACAGTGATACTGAACTCGGTTCTCTAGTCCTTATTGTCTGGCATGCACTGTGAAAGCCCACTATAAAATGCTTTATGTCCTTAGCCATTCTAGCTATGAAACAGGAACCATTTTATGGATAGGGAAACTGACTTGTGGAAAATTAAACAACTTACCCTAGTTAGCAGAAGTAAGTGGGAGAGGCTGGTTTACAACTCAGGACTGATAACTGAGATCAGGCTCATAAGCAAAGCATGATACTACATTCTCTGTTACATCCATATTGCGTAGTGACTGTTAACTGAGATTAGATCCATAAACAAAGCATAATACTACAGTCTCTGTTATATCCATATTGAGTAGTGATTTTCCACATAGGTTCAGCTGTCCTTGGCCCTGAAACTAAATGGTATTGAACAGCTGTTGGCTTATCTACCCTGGCTGACTTATTCTAAATGCCAACTTGATCTAAAAGCAAACTTGTTCTATGACTGTAGTGATGACTTGTGATCTCCAAGATAAGAACTTTGCTGGAATTTTCAATGATGATCCAAAGACTGATAGTCTTGATCATACTGAGCACCAACCATCACTTACATAAGTCCAAACAATTTTTAACCTGTTAACAAAGCGAAGTTTCTACTTCATGGTTGGTTAGTTTCATAGGATTTTTTAAAGACTCACTGCATTTTTTTTGAGCCAGAAAGGACCTAAGCAATCACCAATTCCAACCTGGGATGATATCAGACACTGAGTAGGTTTGTTTTGGAGCTGACAAGAAGTGAGGGCTCCTAATTGCTAGGTCAAGCCTTCTTTCGACAGTATCAGACAGCTTCTTATGACAAAAAGTCAAGCAAGTCTTGCTGAATTATTAAATGTTGCAAGTGGATTTTCAATATGTAATTACAGCTTAGGCTCTGATTTAATTATTTGGATAATTCACTTCATATTTTCTTGGTTAATTGCTGCCATCCATTGCACTGTATAATTCAAACAATCATAAATAGCAGCTTGAATTTTATGAAATCACCATGCCAGAATTTCCAAGTGCTTAGCCCTGAACAAATATTTGCAAAGAACTACCCATTTGCTGGTTATTATATATCAGATCTGCTATCACTAGCTTGAAAAATCCATTTTTCAAATGAAATTTTGCATCAAAATAACAAATACTTAATTCATTTTCCTGAATAATTTTGATGTATGTGTATATATGTATTTATATTCATTAAAATAATATATATTCAGCACAACATATTTTGTTTAGGTGTTCACATCCCTGCTTCCAGACTTATTAAAAAATAAGAAAAAAATCCATTCACTTTCTGGTTAATAAAACTTATAAAATAAAAAAAGAACACTTTATTTAGACAACATAAAACATTTTTAAAATGTGATAGAAAACAATGGTGTTTGACATATTTCTCTCTGCTAAATATCCACAAAGTGTTGGATTATATGTCTCATTTTTTTTCCATTGACTATTCCATGAATTATATAATATTCTATTTACCTTCTTTACCATTTACTTCATTTGACTCACTGCTTTATATTTGATTATTTGATGCTTGCTTCACCAGTAAAGAGGAGACATTAGAGGGGAAATGACCACTTCTGCATGTCTGTGAGTAAACTGAAGTTGGTAATCTGTGACTTAGTTACCATCTCTCCCCTCTAGATGTCTGGTGTGGTGAAAGAGTATAAGACAGAAGTCCTTACAGTCTTTTTTGATCTTTTTATCCAATTAATCTTCTCTGTGTATAATTTAATGATAGCAGTTATCTCAGTTCTTTAAACTCATTCTAGTATTAACAAGTGCTCTGCTCTCTCTATAAATATCTTACGTATGGTCAGCTTTTAAAACAAAAGAACAAGATGGGAAGGATGAAAAGGAGAGAAGGCAGAAATGCCTCCTGCATTTTTGATCAAGGGGCAAGACAAGGAGGTGGTACAGTTAGCTGTTTTAATTGTTTATTTGAATTCCTATTGAATAAAATCTGGAAGATGCTATCAAAGAAGCAACTAAAATTATAAAAACTCAAGGCAAACCTTGGTATCTCTGCAGGTGATTAATTGCCTTAAAAAATGAAAGAGATGTCAAGATTGACAAACAACAGGCCTACCCAAGATTTGCGCAGCATGATGCTAGAATTTTGAAGAACATCCTTATCAGATCACCTTCTTAGGTATGTAAAAATCTATATCCCTGTGACTTGAGGATAAAGGCACCAGAACAGTATAATTTAGGACACTCCTAAGAGCTATCCATGCATTATGAGCTGTCATGGTCAGGTAGATTTTAGGTAATTACATTACTGCAGTCTAGAGTCCATGTTATTTAATTTAAGGGAAATAAAAACTTCCCATTAAAAAGTGTAAATTTCTGCATATATGGTGATCTTTTCTTGCACTGGACAACTGGATGGAAAAGAAATTGGACCAACAAAGTAGTCACTGTTATCTATACATTCTCATCCCAAGATCGAGATGTCTGGAATGGAGAAAGAGTATAAGACAGAAGTTCTGATTCTTGTTGACCCAACCTAGGTGAGAAAAAGTGAAATTTCAGCTCTTTCTTTCCTTTCCATTTTTTTTTTCTTTTAGGAGGGCAGAGGGGAAAATTTAGAAACAAAACAAAAGTGCCAGATCTCATAGTTCTGATCCTAAGGCACAATTCCGGCCTGCGTCGGGGATGTGTAGCTAAGATGATGCGTCTGTCCAAGGCTACTGTGCCAATATTAGATGAATCTAACCTAAATGTGACAAAAAGACCTTACAAGCTGTAAGGCATCTAGGTAATACAGGATCGAAAGGCTGAATGTAACAGATCCTTCCTTCCTACTCTCCTTTCTTCCTTCATCTCCTTCCTTTCTATTCTTTCTTTTTCTCCTTTTTGATGCATATAGGATATCATCAACAAGTTTAACTTTAGACATAAGACATGAAATTCATAAAAGTGGCCCATTCTCTATCATATCCTATCTAGGAATTCCCTTTGGTAATAAAGTTTCAAATCAACTGGGCATTCTCTTACATCTCTTCTTGGTATTTTCCTTGGGCTTCTTTACTTTTCCTCACACAATCTTATAAGCCAGCAATTCCCCCCCCTCTGTTTGCTTGTCCTCGTAATTACATTTAGCCTGCTCAATGGGCCTTCTTCAAGAACTTCCTGTACTTTGGATTTACACATTGACACCACTAGAATTGGTCTCTCCTCTACACTTAACCAGAACATACCCAGTCTCAAAACAAGTATGTGATTATTTGCCTATGTCTTAATCAACATTATGTTTTTCTTATAAATTGTGTTATAATGTTTTTCCATTTTAATTATTCTCTTTCTATATCCAACAAATGTTCAAATTGATTTCTAATTTGAAAAAGAAAAATTAAGGGTAATTTAAAAAAGGAAGAGAATTACTTTAAAGTAGAATATAAATGCTATCAAGACAGTGGGACACAGTGAAGTTTTAGGGAATACAGGATGTTTTGATATTCTATGCTTTTGGTCGAAAAAGTTCTATAACTTTTTATATGTATTTAGAAGTCAGTGTACTTTTTATGTACATTTTGGAACACGCTTTATTTTTGTCCTTGTAGAGAACTGGAACATCTGGTGCCACTCAGAAGAATGAATTTCTTGAGAAAGTAACAATTTATGCAGGAAAATTTGTGCAACTTCTTGAGTTCTCCAGCTTTTACGACATTACACATAACAAAAACATTTTATAGTAAAAGTTGTCAGTGGTACAGTTTGACCACTATCGGCCACATGATTTTCAGAGAGCTCAGTCCAAAGCTCTCCAGCGTGACAGGGCTGTGCGGTGCACCATTACATAGTAAAATGATTTGAGTTACTAGATGGAATCATGAAGTACTCCTCACTCAATGTAGACTACTTGCCACTACCGATGTTACATTTCATATATTTGATACTAAACATTTTTTTCTTATAATAATTATCTACTCATTTCAAGTGCTCCCACATTTGTTCCTTATTAAAAATAATACAGTCATGACAGCAATGGGGGGACATTTTTCTTTCTATAGGACCTAGAGGCCACGCAGTCAATTCTAATAGTTATGTCGATGTATTTAAATATAAGCTTAACAGGAAAGCGAGGGCACAGTTTTACGAGATTTTTATTTTGACATAGGAACCGTCTTTGACTCTCGTTTTAACTGTGGTATGGTTATTTGGGTTTTGAGAATGCGTGAAAAGCCTGGCAAATGTAATATACAAGTTATCCTATAAGGAGTAAGAGATGAAAGACTAACGAAACAATCATGCTTTAAAGAATCTTTGATTCCACCCTGAAGGAGCTGTTATGGATTGTACCACAATGCCTGGAACATAGTCAATGAAGTTTTGGGTTTTCTAAAAATAAATAGCATTAATGTTAAGGTAAACTGCTTGATGGGGATTGAGGCCAACCTCTCAAGGCAGGGATTAGAGAATTCTGGCAATAAGGTGTCTCTTTCCTACTGGTGCTTCTTTGAAGCCAAGAGATGGCCTTTACTGATTTCCTACTGTGTGCACATTCCAGAGTGTGTTTAGTTTTTTGTGGTTCAATGGGTGAGAGACAGCTCTAAAACCTGGGAGGGATGTCACAGAGCATCTTAAGGTTTTTAAAGAGTCATGAAATTTATGGGCTGCCATTATGCAATCAACTCCTGAAAAGAGGCAGGCAATCAATCACTCTGGGAAATGATAGATTATGTCTTAGTGGAGAGCAATTGAGTGAGAGCTACTACTGTACTTCCACTGGAGAAGATTTGGAAAGGTTGAAATTATTAATAAAAAATATTAACAGTGCATACTCTTTATTGTCTATTTGTCTACCCACTTTTTATTTCCCCTTAAATGTACAGATAATAAAAAAATATATTTAGAGGCCTCTTATTGTGTGCCTGTCTTTGATATAAACACTTGACATACATTATGAATTTAATTCCTTCAATAATTCGATTTGTTGTTATTGCTGTTATTGTTGTCGTCGTTGTTGTTGTTTAAAGAATTAATTGTTCAGGTTACACAGCAAGTGGAGCCAGGATTTGAACTGATACAATCTACCTCGAGAACCTGGCACCTTCCATCCTGCAGTCATTTTTTAGTATATAGTCATTTTTCCTTTGTAAATATTCTTTTTGTACCTACTCTCATTTTTCCACCTATTAATGACACATATCTAAACTCTAATACTTTATACTTACAAAGAAGTTACCATATAATACCTTCTAAAGTGTTTATGAATAATATGTATATATGTGTATATATGTGTGTAGACACACATACATGTGGGCATAATTTTTGTATATATTGAAGATAAAGACATATACTTGCGCCAGAGTGGCTGGAGAGGATTTGAAGAAAAGATTATATTTTAATAATCATTTCATTGGTTTTAATATCTATTATTGACTGAATCATATTTCCCTAAATTCATATATTGAAGCCCTAACTCATAATGTAACTGTATTTACAGAGAACATCTCTAAGGAGATAATTAAGGTTAAATAGTGGGCTATAATCCATTAATATTGGTGTCCTTATAAGAAGAGGAAGACACTAGGGGTGCCTGGGTGGCTCATTTGATTCAGCGTCTGACTTTAGCTCAGGTCATGATCTCACAGTTTGTGAGTTTGCGCCCATGTTGGACTGACAACTCAGAGGCTGGAGCCTGCTTCAGATTCTGTGTGTGTGTGTGTGTGTGTGTGTGTGTGTGTGTGTGTGTGTGTGTCTATCCCTTCCCTGCTTATGCTTCATCCCTCTCTCTCTCAAAAATAAATAAACATTTAAAAAATTAAGAAGGGGAAGACACCAGGAGTGTGCACATAGAGAAGAGATCACGTGAGGGTACAGCCACCTGCAAGCCCAGGGGAGAGAACTCAGGAGAAGCTGAACCTGCTGGCACCTTGTTGTTAGATGTTCAGACTCTGGAACTCTGAGAACATAAACTTCTGCAGTTGAAGGCACCCAGTCTGTGGTATTTTGCTATGGTAGCCCTAACGGACTAATACAGTATGTATCACAATAAATGCTTTCTATAAAATTGTTATTTGACAAATATGTGATAATTGCACATTAAAATCATAATGGGGATGATAATTTGAATACATCTTTACTCAAAATATACGATTTAGAATAATCTTATCTCTGTGATGTACAGAGTACAGGGTAGAACTCTGAAGCCAGGTCTAGATTCAAAAAGACTGTGCCGTAAATGATGATTATATTTCTGTTGGCATGAAAAAGCATACTTGTCATCTCTCCCACCTTTGATAGTCAATATGTTTTAAATAGTTTCTGTTCTAACATGAAAATAATCTGTCCTTAAAGATGTCAATTTTCTACTGACTTCTGTGCTCAACAAAGACCTACGACAAGCCCAGAATCTAAAATAGTCAAAGTACTTTGCAGGTAAACTGCTGATAAAAGGATCTCATGTGTTAATCTTCTGAAATTAAAAGAGATTTGAGGGTGCCTTGTGAGTACAGGTGATCGTCTAGTATAGTGATAGCCACCTTTATCCTACAGATTTGGATGAAAATGAATATAATCCTAAAAGACTTCATTTGGCTTTCACGATAACACAAATAATAAGATAATATGCAATTTGAAAGTAAAAATTCCATTAAAATCACACTTAATGGGAAAATAGAGTTATCAGGATGAAGATCCCAAGGGCTTTCTCCCAGGTCTTGCTCTCTCTTTCACCCTCTGCTTAGATTGTCATATCTAATCCATGAATCAGACATGGTTATCTCTAGTTATGTTTCTATTCTAACTCTACAGTTATATATTGAACTTTCCAAGTAACATTTCTTCTTTGAAGATAGAAGCAATTAGAGCAATATTTCCTAAGTTGAATTCTTTATATTATCCAACATCACGAATATATATTTATTAAACTTCACCTTGTCTATTTTCCCCTATTTTAGAAAGTGGCACTCATATCCATCCAGTTGCCATTGGCATCTTTAACTGACCCTCCTGCCCTTATCCAATCCATTTAATTTTCACCTGTCACTTCTACTCCTTGAGAAAAACTAATGAATGGAAGATTATGACCTACCCCCCAAAGTATCCATCATTGACAAGAACATGGCTTATTTACAAAGACTTGATTAAATTACTTTGTGGACCTCTGATAGAAATATAGTAAAGTGAAGTGGAATAAGGAATACTAGAGCCGAAACATATAACATCAGAAAGGTGAAGAGTAGGGAACTAGAGATAGAATTGCAAAGGAATTCCATACACTGGGTATCCTAAACAGTGAAGGAGTAGATAGGAGAATTGAAAAAAACTGAAAACTTCAAATACTTCACGTGTTCTGGAAACATTTCATAGTAATAATTGAAAATGGGAAGTCTTCTTAAAAATGTAGTATCATGTTTTATTTGACTGAAAACAATTAGGGCACTATGGACTTTTAAGATATGTTGATTTATATGTCAGTATAATTGGCTTCAGCTGAACCAATATATTGCATTCTTAGATGCCATTATACTTTGCAAAAATCACACAAGTCAGGCATTGGAAGAATCCTAAAAAGATGTTTTACTTTGAATTTTTTTTGTTTGTTAGTTTTGTTTTACTTTTTTAAAAAATGTAATCTCAATATTTTTTTATCTAAACAGCTGTCATTATGAAAGCTCTTTAAGTGTCATTTAAACCGAGAAAAAGATGCTTGTGTATCCTTCACAGAGATGTTAAATCTAGACTTCTTTGTATAAAAGAAGGCAAAGCAACTCCTAATCTGAATGTTGTATTAGGAAGCTTTTCTTCCTAAGAGGGGGGGAAAAAAAAGAAGCTTTTCCTACTCACAAATGTATTCGGTCTTAAACAGCATATATTTCAAAGTCTTCTGCCGCCCCCACACAGTTATCTATAGCTCTGCAATATAATGTATTCAACTCACGACATTACAGTCCTTAAAGGTCAGTGTAGCTGATTAGGCACACGCTCCTGTATCCCAGCCATCACCTCTCTCACTTCTTACATCAGACTGACATGGCAAAAATCCAGCTACATTTGACAGAATCAAATCTACAGAAGCTCTGAATGCAGGTGATTTTAACACTATCATTTTATTATAAGCAGACTAGAAATGCCATCAACAATTTCCTGACAATAGTTTTCGTGATAAAAATTTTATACAACATGCTGTCTGTCATCTGACCCTGACATGCAGACCCATGACCGTGACTTTTAACTTCGAAACCTTTCCCGGCTTCTCAAACTTCTCAGTGATTTTTTTTTTCTTAAGAATTGAAACAAACAGGAACAAGGCAGGCTTTTTCTTTTTTCATTCATGAAAGCAGCCCTGGTGAAGTGAGAAGGCTAAAGCTATTCTCAAGACCCGGACCTGAGTCTCAGCACAGTGTTTTCACGACCGGAGTGCCTCCACCTGTATCATGCATCTAATGAGACTCTGCCATCAGCAAGCTGTTTGCAAGCAGTGGGGCTCAAGAAGGAACCATGAGCATGAAAGAAGTTTAGACACTTAAATAAAATATTGTGCTATTAAAGGACTATATGCACAAGAGCACTTGTCAGAATTGTGTCTCACAGCATTTGAAGGAACAACTTCCTATGCCTTCTTTCCAGTGTGGGTGTGTTGAATACTCACCTCGAAACCCCACACCCAAGTAGGATCTACTGGAAGTACAATTAAAGACTGCAATATTCAAAAAAATCTTACACATCTTGTTTTTCATTAATAAAAAGAGTGATTCAGTGTTTAAATAGAACAATGTAAACGTTGGTTTGAATCAAGCTTTTCCTATGGATTTCTGAGTTCAAATCTTGACACTGCTGCTTGCTATTTGTGACCATTGTCATATTAATAAAAACGCCAAGTCTACATTTATCCCAACTATAGAATGTAAATTACTTATAATTCAAGGTTACAATAAAGCTGAAGTAAGATGATGTTGTTAAATTGCTCACATATAATGAGTTCTCACTTCACAGTAGCTAATATTATTTTATATGGAATCAGAGAATGAAATTATTAAAGAAAGTTTGCAGTCTATTTTACCTAAATTAGAATATCACTCAATTTAACTTGTTACAATCCTGTCATGTTAAAATATGAGGGAGCTACACTCACTAAACAGTGTGATGATTCTATTTGTGGAAAGAAAAGCATTTTCTTCTCATATTAACAATGTACTCTTTCTCTGTCTCTCACACATACACCTATATGTTACTTGTACTATCACCAATCTGCATTTTACAACCATGTAACATTTTAACATATATTCTGCTCTATAAATCACCTCAATTTACATTGGATTTAGAATCCTATTTGCTGAGAGAATACCAATTCTATTCTGTTAATCTCCTAATTTTTAACAACATTCTAGCAATGCTAATATATGCCAATGCAGATAATTCTACATACTCT
The DNA here is from genome assembly GCA_030068075.1 of Paguma larvata. NCBI lineage: Eukaryota > Metazoa > Chordata > Mammalia > Carnivora > Viverridae > Paguma > Paguma larvata. The sequence goes on from CM057824.1 coordinate 116,190,667, forward strand.
GAATACTTTTAAATCTCTTAAATACTTCTTAAAAGTCATTGTATTAGTAATTTTGACATTTCTATATGTTAGAATATGTGCAATTCTGCTTAATTTAAAACACATAGTATCCCTTGAAAAAACATTACAGATAGTGAGAACCAAGTTTACCTTTCCTCTCATCATACAAGTATTTTATTAAGTAAAGATTCAAAGAAAAAAACCCACAATTCTTAGAAATGTAGGATGTTATTTACATAATATTTTACATAACAAACTCCTTATGAGAAATGAGAATATTAAAATTTCAAAAGTACCGTCACAGTAAGTGGTAGGCGAGGCATGAAGATAAATCAAATCCTATTTTTTGCCGTGCTGTGAAAAGACCGCTGGCTTTTAATCATCCTGATGTGCCATATGTAAATTCCATCAAAAAAGAAGTTTGGAAAATGTTATATTATGAAACCACAGGGAGCAAAGCTATTAATAAACATCAATTAAAATATATACCATGGTCTAAAGTCATTAGCAATATTCTACTAATCTGGCTATACATATCTCTGTTATTTACTAAATCTTTCCCCTACTTTTTATGCAAACAACAATCCCTGAATTACCAGATGTCTGTCTCCATACTCCTACTTTACTCAAGGTCACTCCAAAGTTCCTCAGTAAAGGAACTACAAAAGCTCCTTATTAATCAATCCACTGAAAAGAAACTGTAAGTGGAAACAGCCTCAGAGAACCATCCTATATAAAACTTGATCAAATCAATGAAAAATACAAATCATTCTTGCCAAAACCAGAAAGAAAAAATACCACTCAATCTAAAAAAAATAAAATAAAAAGTATTCAAAAAGGCCAATTTCAAACACAAATTTGGATTAGAAACAAAAAGAATATTTAGCTAAGGCATTATCAAGTCAATTACCATGATTTACTATGCTTTCATTTCTGTTGGGCTAATGTTCTGTTGAATTTGTTTTTCCTAGTGAATGCCAGATATGTGTTATCCTTTCTCACATTTGGGTATTCTTCACTTAACAAATCCTCTCTTCAACTTTTCTCATATTCTTACTATTTTTCTTCCAATTAGTGTTTCCCTTACATCATAAAATGTCCATCTGTGTTTTGCTTTCTAGATACCAGAAGTTCCAACTGGTCTGAGGCTCTCACCATGACATTCCTTTTCATGTGCTACAATTTCCCATGGAGTTGCAAACAAGAGTCCCTAAGTTTTATCTCTTTAATAAATCATCCAGTTTTGCCACAAGGACCTCATGATGATACATGTCTGCGGCCCTAAAATATCATTCCTTCGACACGCAGCATTAGTGTGTGATAGCCAACTGACCCTACAGGGTTACTCTACTCCAGGACTGCTTTTTCCACATAACCATGCTAATTTCCCGTCTGTGGCTTCCAGGAATAAATTCTAGCCTGCAGTGTTATGCTGTACATTTCCCCTTTCCTTAAAGCTGAGAGAACAGTGGACAGAAGGAACGGAAGCTGCTTTGAAAAGAGGAAATATGGCATCCTACCAGGGACACACACGGCACCAAGTATCACAGGGGTAGACAACATAATTATCCTTATCATTCCCCATGACCAGAGGCAATGACAAGAGGAAACAAACTCCTTCAAAGGGGATGGCATCATGTTAGATACAAGGAGTTGCACAGAAGATACTTGCAAAGCAATGTTTTATTTATATTGTACCTGTGACTTGCAAACGGAAATTGCCTAATTCACAAACTACTGCAAACCACAGAAAAAAATGGAATCATCATTCTCAGGTGTCTATTTTAGATGGACAGTTTCATTAGAGAGGGTTTGTTTTTTAGGGCCCATGGAGAGGTTGGTTGCAAAGAGTTCTAAATCTCCAACATATCCAGTATTCGTATGTGCGTAAAGTGAATCCTGTCATAGCTGTCTTTTGATTAGAAGAAATTTAATGCTTCAGCTCTTTGTAATGTTTGTTGTTTTGTTATAACTGGTGTGTAGATTGAATGGCAGGTGACATTTCATAAGATTTAAATAAGGTAAGGAATTAATCAAATTAACATACTGCTTTTCTAAAGTATAATGAGTCATTTGCATATAAAGTGCAATCGAGTCTGTAAATACAAAATGAACTCCAAATTACTGAGGAACATCGTGAACGGCATTTGTTACATATTATAAAACAGACATGAAGAAAGAGGCTTGTAAATATTCTCAACTCCAAACTGATTTATGATACGTTTTGAGGCTGTAATGGCAGGCTTAGCTGCCATAATACCCAGCATTCCTTGTATCTAGAGAATTTATTACTTCAATTTGACATAAACAACAAAAGTAGCCATTCCTTGCAATCATTTTCTGACCTGGATCTGAGAAAGCTCTTAAGACTATCACTCTGGAAGGAGAGCCCAAGATAGGAACCTTGAAGCATATTTATGCGAAACATAAATTACATAAAAATTAAAAGAATGGAAAGCAAAAGTTAAAGCTACTCATTTTTGTAGCTCTGAAAAATGTACTTTAGAAAATGGTCTTGTTCAGCAGACATCCCTTATAAAAAGCCAGACAGTAAATATTTTAGGCTCTGTGGGAGATGCTGTTATCTGTCACAACTACTTAATAGTGCCTTTGTAGGGTAAAACACTCGTATGTAACACTTAAACAGATAGGCATGACTGTGTTTCCATTAAACTTCATTCACAGTAACAGGCGATGGGCTGAACTGGACTAATAGGACATAATTTACCAATACACCTGGTCTAGAATAGTGCTGTTTGATAGCACTTTCTCTGATGATGGAAATAGTCTATATCTACTTGTGGCTATCAAGAACTTGAAATATGGCTAGTATGATTGAGAAACTGAATTTTTAATATATTTTAGTTCAATTCACATTTAAGTAGCTACATGTGGCCAGTGGTCACCATTCTGAACAGTACCTATATAGACGGTTCTGTGTGATAACCATTTGAATGACAAGAGTTATGGGAGACATTAAACTTCTAAGACAATAGGTCTTTTTAAGAATCAGATATCAAAAAAACAAAACAAAACCAACACACACACACGCATACACAAAACAAACAAAAAACAAAAACAAAGAATCAGATATTGAAAATGCTCAGACAGAAATATATTCAGTATTTTCCTAAGTGAATAGTGAACTTTTCCCCCAAAGAACAGAGAAAAGAAAATACTACATAAGGTGCCTATCTGAGAAAATGTGGAGATTTCAAATCTGTTAGGGTTGAGTTGTAATTTATCATTTTGCATCATAGCTTCTTTGGCAGTGGCATTTCTAAAGATGATAGACTTAGAATATTTTACAATAGTGACAAGAGATTTGAAGAAAGGAAGACTTCCAGCTTATCTATAAAAAGATTTTCACTTGTTCTAGAATTTAAGGACTTATTCCAAATTAAATAAAAACCAATGACCAGAATTTAAACTTACTTTCTGGGCATCCAGATGGCCTCCATGGTGCATGGCTTCTGATCTGGCTTAAGATCAAATCACCTTCTGCTTCTTGTTCTGTCTCTAAGCTGGCCCTTGATTATAGCTAATGACCCTCGGCTGTAATAATTCCTTAACATACCATTTATTCTATTTCTGTCTGGAACCACAGGGCTTTTACTTTTTCAGGGTAAAAGCATCTGAAACAATCACCATGACTCTGAACAACATCAACAACAAAAAAGTTACTTGATTGTTTTTTTAGAAATGTTTATGATATCTTGGCATCTGAATAAAATTGATACAAGCCAAATTTTCATTTATACCTAAATTTGATTAAATCTCAGAAAATCTGTTCTGTTGGAGCCAAATTTTTGCTTCCTTCAAATTATTTTAAAATTAGTTTTCAGTTAGTTTTCAAGGTTGGACATTTTTAAGCATGTAAATTCATCATTAATTTAATTAATCATTAATCAAACTCACTTGCTATGCCATGATATACTGCATCAGAAAAGGCTACCTCTATTCTCATTTTGTGAGAAAAGGAAATACATGGTTTGCTTATAAAGGAAACTATGCAGAACGAGTTTCCTAGGTCGCTCAATCAGGTATGGCCAAAATACAAAGAACCAGCTGCCCTGAGATTTTTTGAGGCTGCCATATTGCTTGTAGAGCCGATTAAATCAAAAGGTTTATGGATATTTGCCAAAAAACACTGATGCTTCTATGCTTAAAATCATGAAGTAGTCTTTACATGGATAAGGATTTATGAGTGTAAGTAACTAGAGCAGAATGGGTTAACTAGTGCAAGTCCGTGGCTCACCAATAGTGATTTGCTCTGCTGGAGTATATAAGGATATTTAACATGAAAATAGTCTGTGAAATGCACTTCTAATTTAAAGAAAGAACTAAATATGAAAATCATACTCTAGGGGACAGGGATGGCATGCATATGCTTATGAATAGTGCTTTTCTTAATTTCATAGATTTCAAGTCAACAGTAATATTTATTATATTATATTATATTTTTATATTTAACATCAAAAAATACTACGTATAGCTTCTTCAGTATTAACATGGAAACACTGCTATATTGTTACTTATTTTTATTTTTGCCATTCACAAATAGTAAACATAGTCAGGTACCATTTAGAAACAATAGAATAATCATAGTCATAGAATTGGAAGACTGACTTAATGGACGGTGACTACTTTGTTTCATTTCATATACATTTTTACTCCCTTTCTATCTTTATTTCCTTTCTTCAGAGATCATGGCTATATCTTTGGATATGAGGCTGGAGGGTGGGGTGGAACATTTTTTTCATGAGTACTTTCTTTTTCTTCTTCTTCTTTTTTAAGTTTTTAAATGTTTATTTTTGAGAGAGAGAGAGAGAGGGAGAGAGAGAGAGAGAGAGAGAGAGAGAGAGAGAGAGAGAGAGTATGAATGGGTGAGGGGCAGAGAAAGGGGGAGACAGAGAATCCGAAGCAGGCTCCAGTCTCTGACCTGTCAGCACAGAGCCCTATGCAGGGATGGAACCCAGAAACTGGGAGATCATGACCTGAACTGAAGTCGGACGCTTAACCAACTGAACAACCCAGGCGCCCCCATGAGTACTTTCTTAACTATCTTTATTGGATATAATATTTTGAGAGGAGGCAATTGAGAAGGCAGACCAGGAACGCCCAAGAGTTACAAATAAACACAGGAGAAAGAATGGTGAACACACTCTTGTAACTGTTAACAGTTATTTATATTAAAAATATTCCTCTGAGTAAAATTTGGCAATAATATGCATTATGTTATGCTCCCTAAATCTCTTTTGTTTGTGTCTTTTTACTCATTCTTCAAGTGGTAAAGCATCCTCAGAACACAAAAAAACCCTAAGATTTCTAAATAATTTATCAGAGTTTTGACTGCAGGAAAATAAGCCCCTTAAAACAGAAACTATCACTACCAACAACTTAAAGAAGACTTTTCACATCTCGTTGGTTCTCATATACAGAGGTGACTGAAAACTAGAATTATTTTCACACTTGCTAAATCAAGAAATTAAGACACTATATTTAGTCATGAGCTTGTGAAGAAAAAAGTAAGAAGTGAATCAAAATAATGATCAATGGGAAGAAAATTCAGAAGCTGCTCATACAAGACAATCATGGTTTTAGTGGAAGGATGTCCAGTGAATGGAGTTCACATGTAAAAAATCAGTGTTAGGTCTCAAATGGAAAGAGATGGAAACTAACACAAGCTAAGCAAGAAGATTCACACATTTAATTCTCCAAACATTCTGATGAAGAGGGCATTTGTTCACCCAGGTTACTGAGAAGGTTATCTGAGTCAAGAATACTGCGGAAGCCCTCCTGAGGTCATGTAGTAACTGAGTTTTATCTTTTTTCTTTTTTAACGTACACCAATTTGATTATGAAACCTACAGTATTTTAATTGCTAGGATAAAATCTACCCTTTTATTGATACATTTCCTTATTAAAAATTACTTATTTTATGTGTCAGACTCTGCCTGGTGCTGAGATGATGATGGTGAACAAGAATGAAATGGCTTCTGCCCCCCAAGAGTTTACCAGGATGGGGAAAAACTATTACAAAAATGCAATTAAATGTGTAATTACATGTTTTGATAAGTGCTGTGAAGGAGAAAAATAGTTAACGGAAAGAATAAGGAGGGGACTTAGTTTATAAGGTACTGGATTTCAGAGAGGGCGTCTCTAAGAAGTAACACATGGCAGAGATTTAAAGATAAATTAACCACGAGGAGAATGAACATGAATCTCACAGGTAGAAGGAACAATGCCAATGTAATGCCATTCTCTGAGGGGGAAAATGCATTGCAAGGGCTGAGGAAAGGTCAGTGTAGAGGGGAGGAGTGAACGGGGCTAGGGGCTCCACATGAGATAGCAGGTCAGGGAGAACAAGGTGAGACATACTTTAATTTATTATTTCAGGCAATCATTAAAAGGGTGTGAAACAGAAAAGAAACATGGCTGTCATGCACTAAATGTCTGTACCCACCCTAAATTCATGTGTTGAAGCCCTAACCTTCAACGTGATGGCCTTTGGGTCTTTTGGGAGGTAATTAGGTTTAGATAAGGGCAAGGCGTGGGGTCCCATGATGGTATTAGTGTCTTTATAAAAAGAGGCAGAGACCAGAGCTTGAGATCTCTGCCATGTGAGGATACAGAAAGAAAGTAGATGTTCGCAAGTCAGAAAGAGAGCCACACCAAGGAATCAAACTAGCTAGTATCTTGATCTTGGACTTCCTAGCCGCAAGAACTGTGAGAAATAGATCTCCGCTCATCTACGATATTTTCCTATACCTGTGTATGGTATTTTGTCATACCAGCCCCCACCAGGACAATGATCTAAACTATAAGTTATGGTTTGAAAGAATAACCTCCAGCAATTGGAATTTAGCATTAAGTGAATGTTTTACTAAAAGAGCAACAAAGTCTCACACGTATCCTGGGGATTAATTAAATTACCTGCTGAATAAATTAATTAAATTACTTACTAAGTTGATGGCTACAAGACAAGACTGGCAGCTTCCTATGCTCTGGCCCAAAGAGTAGTGTAGGCATCTGAATACCACCCTACTTACTGCCTACGTATTTCACCAAGTCTGAGGAAGCCATAGAAATATACAGTTATCAACTATAAGCAGAAATTGCAGGTGTGCTTAGAAAACAGCCAAGATCTATCTGCTCAAAATACCATTTCATTCAGCTAGTTATGATATGTGACTCAATTAGAAATTTCAGATTTGAACTTAAGATTTCATTCCTTTATCTTTGGAAACAGAAAGACAGAGCTCGATATTCAGTAAAAATTCTGACTTTATATCTGACCTTGATGAAGCTATTCCACTTTAATAATTGCATTTGTAAAATGGCACAATAATGCTTTCTTGACAGGGTGTTTGGATGATTAAGTGATGCATGTATAATTCTGCCATGCTTCAAAATGTGTTTTAATAAAGCTAACTATTCCTCTGGTTTGGTTGTCTTCCTGGTAAACAAGTAGACAGATTTTGAAAGTAAATACCATTTATAATCATATTAAAGGAATCATTTTGTTTTTTTGTTTATTTCTTTCTTTTGTTTTCCCTGAGAGGAGACTTTAATAATAAGAAGGAAATAAATAACATTAGTAGGGATGTCCCAGATATGGGGTCGGTGTGGAAGAGGTTGATGACACGGAATCACTGAAATCAATATTTTGCTTCTGGCACACTTTTGCCTAAAGGAATCTTTACTTGTACTGAAATAGCAGTAATAATCATTGCAATATAGTAACAGTATCATTAGCTGTAGCAGTAGTCATAACAAACACTTGCCTGATAACTATTACATGGCAGGCCCTCTTCCAAGCGTAACACTGAATATACTCTGGTTTCTCTTCAGATCGCATAAATCTTTCGCCTTTTACCAAGCATAACACTGACAGGTAAGTGTATGAATTTCCTATTTTGCTACTAAGAATGTTGTTACACAATGAGGTTAGACAATTTGTTGACTATCACACAGTTATTTTCGGAAGAGCGGGGTGGCGGGGTTTTGAACCCAGGAAGTTTATTGCAGATCCTGAACTCTTAACCACTAAGCTATAAAGAAAACGAAAGATCTCATGTGTGCATGTCTGCTGATGTCTCCCCATTGTTACTCTAGCACTGAGCTGCTCTAGGAGTTTCTCCTCAGAATGGCATGGGAAAATACAGCAGCCAACTGATGTGTGGCACCGACGATAATTACAACAGAAAGGTGATAGAAGAATCTCCTAGGCAAAGACACATAAAACAGTGACAAGACAGATCCCTGAGAGCCTGGCTGGTAGAAAAATATGTAAACTTGAGAGGCGATACAAAGGTGGATTTCTGTGCTTGTGAGAGTGTGGCAAAAATGGCGTGTGTCTCTAAACGCTGATACAAGACATGGAATCGGACTGAGAAATACAGTCTTAAAGATCATATATGAGAAATGGACTGTTAAAACATTTTACCAAAGAATATTTGACAGAAAGAGAGATGAACTCAAAATAGACTAAGAGAAAATGTCACACTGAAAGAGCATAAAATACTACTACTGGGGAAAAAATGTAATCTTCACTATAATGATTCAGAGTGCTGCTAATGCAAAACATTTTAAAATCCTACCAAAAAATTGTGGTATGTGATTTTAGGAGTGGTTATGACACTTGCCAGGCCTCCAGAATGCTGTTTTTCTGACATTGTCAATTTGTAGTGTTCATGACAGAAATTTATGTTATATCATAAAGAATAGCCAAAATGTGCTGAATCATGAACTGTAAAAGGTAGTAGCTGTCTCCTCCTGGGTGTGCATTCGGATATTTTTCAGTCTTCAACTAAGAGTCTTTGGGGAGTGCCATAACCACACACAATAACTTAAGGGAAACAATAACAGTGCAACCTATTAATTTCATGTGTAAAATTAAGTTCACTTACTGAGAAAAGTATTTTGAATATTTATTATGATGCAATGTTTATGGAAGTAGCAGAATATAACTATGGATTCCATAGAATCATAGATATATTTAGTGCATGAAATAGCAAAGGCCAGAGTGTTGTGTTTGAAAACCCAGGTATTAGATTCATACCCTTAAAAGTAAAACATTAGTATAAATTATTTTATGAAAAGGAGGCTTAAACTCTATAGAAATGAGTAGAAAAAAGCATGGATCAAAACTGAACTGGGTTCGAATCCTATTGAAAATGCTTACTTATTTTGTATAGTCAGCCAAGATTATGTACTTTATGTATATTCAGTTTCCTTAGCTATAAAACAGGAGTAGTTATTTTTACAGAGTCTTGAGATAGCAAATTATAACACGTGCACATATTGAACATCAAAGTTTACATAAGTTGATCTGTATACCCGTTTCACACCTATTTCAATGGAGAATAAAACAAACATTTTAGAGGATCTATTATGAGCTACATAGTGTGCTTCCTGTTTTGCCCTTCAATATAATCTTGTGATCTTAGAATTATTAATCTGTTTTTTCACATGAGAAAAATGAGTCTAAGATAGACTGCGTCATTTGTTCAAGGTCCCAGAGTTACATTCCTAGATTTTAATCCAGGTTCCCTGATTTCAAGTCCTGAGTTCTTCCTATTGTATCACGTTAGGATATAGCATTGGGTTTTTGTTGTTTTGTTTTAAATAGATTTCCATAATTCCTAGTATAAAAAGTCCTGGGATGTGAGGAGCTAAAGTGTATGTGTGTCTTTCTGCCATGTGCAAGAGAGAGAAGGTGAGAGAGAGAGAGAGAGAGAGAGAGAGAGAGAGAGAGAGAGAGAGAGAGAGGAGACAGGGAGGGGATAGGGAGATATCATCTCATGAAGTTCCAACTCTCTGATAGATTTCTTTCAAAGAACCAAGTTTACATACAGAATTACTCTGCTCTTAATATATTTCAGATGGTCAAAATGCTTTTATAAGGACCATATTTACCTTCTCACTGAAACAAACATAATATATGAAACAGCAGTTTGAAAAACATTGTTTAGCAGACAGTGAATACAGGACAGTGAGGCCTGAAATATTGATAACAAACAAGGTGGGCCTTTAAAATACTCCATTTTGCTTTACTGAGAGTTTCCATGTTTTTTTAATGTTTATTTATTTATTATAGTGAGAGAGAGAGAGAGACAGAGAGAGGGAGAGAATCTGAAGCAGGCTCTGCACTATCGGCACAGAGCTCGAACCCACAAACTGAGCCCATAAGCCATGAGATTTAGGACCTGAGCCAAAGTCGGAGGCTTAACAGACTGAGCCACCCAGGCGCCCCGAGAGTTTCCATGTTTCCCTGAAGGGATAGGAAGCCCAAGAGGAGATTGGCTGACTCCCAGATCACCATAGTTCTTGAAACAGAGTGCCAGAGAAAACAGATAATTGAGTTTTTGAACAAAAATGGTAATGATGTAATGTGAAGTTTATAAATGTGTAAAAGTAAAATGGGTAGCAATAATAACATAAATGTTGGAAGAAAAAAAAGGAGAATACAATTGTAAGCTTATTTTTCTCTAAGTGAAGTGGTATTGTATCTTGGAAATAGAATTTAGCGAGTTAAAGATGTCAACTACAAACCCAAAGAAATTACTAAAATAATAAAAAGGAGCTATTTATAATAAGTAAAGAAGAGGAGAAACATGGAATCATAAAAAATTCTTTTAAAAACAAAAAAGAATAAAAGGAAAAGGAAAAGGGGAACACATTAAAATAATTGAAAATAAATAGAAAGATGATAGACTTAAAAGTAACCAAATCGATAATCACATTAAATACAAATGATTAAAATGCGGGGCCCCTGAGCGACTCAGTCAGTTGAATGCCCGGCTCTTGACATCTGTTCAGGTCATGATCTTGCAGTTCCTTCGTTCAGGCCCCTGTGGAGCTCTGTGTTGGTGGCGTGGAGCCTGCTTGGGATTCTGTCTCTCTACCCCTCCTCCCTTCATGCTTGATATTGGCTCAGGGCGTGATCTCATGGTTTGTGACACTGAGCCTCATGTGTGTTGTGGGGCTCTGTACTGTCAGCACAGAGCCCACTTGGATCCCTCTCTCTCTGTCCCTCCTTGACTCATTCTCTCTCACTCTTTCAAAAAAAAAAAAAAAGCTTTAAATAATCATAATCATTAGGAAACAAAGATAGAAATAGGTTAAAAGTAAATGAATGAAATAAAACATAGCATACTACATACTGACACTAATAAAAGAAAAACTGGAAACTACCACAGTCGCAAGAACCCTAAGACCTGACAGGTAGAGGTGAGGTGGGATCCTGGATGAAGGCATGGAATGGAAAAAAAAATGACACGAAGTTAAAACTGAAGATCTGAACAAAGTATAGACTTTAGTTACTAATAACCTACCATTGTTGTTTTTTTTATGCTCTTTGAACAATGGAATTAAATAGAAAATTAAGAACAGAATGTTTTCTTAATATGGAAAATAAGTAACCCACATCTAAATAACCAAATGCAAATGAAAAACAAGATATGACAATTTGTGAAACACTGCCAAAGCTGTACTTAGGAGGGATGTTGTAATACTCATTACCTATATTAGGAAAAAAGAAAATTCTCAGATTAATGACATCAAGTTTCAGGTAAGAAACTAGAAAAAGAAGAGCAAATTACATATAAAGTAAAAATGAATAAAGGAATAATAAAGATCAGAATGGAAATTAATAATATAGAAAATAGAAAAATAATTAAAAATCAATGACACAAAAACCTCAATAAAATCAATCGACTCCTCGTCAGTATTATTTTGGAGGAGGTAACTCACAAGGGAAAGGGTTTTCTAATTTTGTTAGAGGTAGTTTCCTGTGAGTGATCTTCGTAGTGTTTAATGAGTCCCTTATAACCTGATGTATATCTATACCTTGATAGTCAAAAATGAATGGTCTCCTCAAATTATATCTGCCCTCAATTAATTAACAATACATCAAATATAGTTCTGATTTGACTAACCTCTAAGTAAGCGGTTCAATTGTCTTGTTGGGCTAAGGCTTATGTAGGCATCACTGCTCATTTTTTGCCGATCTACCAATAGAATTTTAAAACCTTACCTTACCTATTTCATTTTTTCTTACTGTGGTCATACCTGTCCTCAGCACAGACCCAGTACCTTCCTATGCTTTAATGCTTCTTCAGAAAAAAAGAAAAAATTCAGTTCCTCATACAGTGACAGATTCACTCGTATGTTACAGCTTTTACTAAGAATATTTGCAATTGAAGTTGAAGGAAAAATTTCAGATAAGCGAGTAACAAAACTGATATATATTTTGGAAAAGGGATATTTATTCTTGCTAATGAAAATGTGTGTGGATATATATCTAAATATTTACAGTTACCATATTATTGACTGTTTAATATGTATGCTCAGTACCCTATCTATATAATTCTATTTTCATGTTCAAATTATTCTGTGGAATCATGTTTAATTATTGACCCATTTTACAGGTAAGGAAAGAGACACAAAAGCTCATGTGTCTTGGGATGCAGAAATCTGGGAGTCTGATGTAGACACAACTAACTCAAATTTCCTTTAGGATGCTCCTCCCTTCCTCTACAACTGATGGGAAATTAAAATATGTTTGGGCATCCATTTAGTGCCTATATGTTGGAGGCTCTCTTTATATAAGATGCTCTCTTTCAAGTATGAGAAATAAATCTATATGTGAGGAAATTTGTCCTTACCTCTATGCTGCTTTCAGGTAGTTTGAAACTTGTACGGGATATATGCGTGCACATTAATATTTAATTAGTTAGTGTGTGGGGGACTGGTCAGAGGAGATGTTTGTTTACTGCTCTTCCCTTGGGTTTCCTTGCATTTCTGGGGTAAGGCAGCTAAAATTAATATCATCCCATTTCCTTGTGATACCTCTGTTATAGTATAGCATATTATTTTATTATTATTATTTTTATTTTTTTGTACTAAATATTCAGGATTTGTGCACTTACTTGTGGCCTCTCTCTCTCTCTCTTCTTTCTTTTCTTCTCTTTCCCAGAGGGTTCCTAAAGCAGAGACCCAGAGGCTATCACCCCTGTCCGTCACTCCCTAATGCCTCATTCCCTGGAGTTTGACTTTTTCACACTTGCCTTTCCCATTTTAAACATCAGAACATGGTAACTGTGTTTGTCCATTGCTCCCACCTCAGGCAGCAAATTCAGTAGCTTCTTGATTTCTTCATGGGTCAGAACAGAGAGGTAAGAGAATCAAGTCCAGCGGCAGCTAACAGATATGGTCTATAAACGTATTTCTCTGAAACTATTTTCCAGACCAAATCAGAGTCATAACAATGAGAATGAATTGTCATGTAGAGTTTAAATATCATTATTTGTTATTTTGCATCTTGCCTATAATATTAAGTTTTTGATAGTGATTTAATGGAATTACCTCTATACTATAAGGAAATGACAGAAATTACTTATTTTGCATTTATTTTGTGGCACTGACTGAATCAAGCATTTCTACAAATGCCATTTAATTAACTTGATTCAAATATAACTAAACAAAGATTGATTACTATGAGGAAAAAAAAACATGTTTTTTTTAAAATATTCAGATTATCAAATTGTTATGTAGATTAATATGTAATTGGGCAAAGTGCATGTGTGTGAGTGAGAGGGTACTAAAGGGAAGGGAAACAGGAAAGGGAGAGCATAATATACCCAACAGAACAGTGACATGAGAAGAGATTATACCAGGACGAAATAGATGAGAAATCTACGGAAGTATAAAGGAAACAAAAGAAATATTGTCTAACACAAAAGGGGCATTTTTCAAAACCCAGATGCATGCACTTGGAGCCCTAAGAAGATAGTTTGCATAACTGGCATATCCTGGAACAGTGATTTTCACCACTTCTCCTGGAACCTTAACGCTGAGGGAGGACTCACCTCTCCATCAGTGTGAGTGGTTCAATGCCGTATTCTTTTCAACTACTTAAGAATCACCACAGAACACGAGAAGATAGTGTTTTATGTCATTTCCTGCTCTCTTGCTGATTATCTGAATGATCCTCCATAAACCTCTTAGACTCTTTGCACAATTCTCTCACCTGTCAAATGTGAATGTGTTCTATGAACTCACTGAGTATGTAAATTAGCTACAGTGGTTTAAATTTTCTGCAAAAGATTGGTTATCTTAAATACTCATTGTGCTTTAAATAATAATTAAGGAGCTTTAAAAAATCCTTTTGCTTACTTTTGTTAATCTCTAATTACTTTTCATTTTCAAAATATTCATTTACAGAAAGGAATTACTTTCATGAAAACTCACGTGCTTACAACCATTAAAGCAAACAATTTCTAAATAGTGCTTTGTTTCATAAAAGAAAGATGCAAACATAAAAGAGTGACCTAAATCATCACACTTAAATGCAAGTGACATTAATAAGCATATAGCCATAAGTAGCTGATAACATTGAGTGTAAAAAATGAATATAGTTAGCAAAGATCTAGGAAGCTTTCATATATGGATATGTAGTTCTTCTGATGAAAAAGTCTAACTCCTCATAAGATGCCATTTATTATATTTGCTTAAGTTGGGCTGTATAATGGACTGGCCTAAAATTAAGGAAAAATAATAAAACTTTACACCTGTGATACATCCAAAAATTAAGCAGAGAATACAAACAATCATGCAGTAACCTGTCCTAAAATATCCATTTGTCTTAATTTTTTTCCGATGTTTTGAGGAAGAGTGAATTGACACTGGCTTTTCCTAAAACGATTTTTTAATTTTTCCTATGCAAGTGGAAAATTAATTACATTTGAAAAAGTTGATCATTGAATAATTTTATGAGTTAAACAGGAAACCAGATAGTATATGTCAGATCTCTTCATGTGATAGTTAAGACTTTTTAAAGAGAAACTGTGCTGTACCATATTTTTTAATGGAATAGCATATATTTCACTGGAAACTAGAAATGGCTAATCTAACTTAAATATCAGAGTTTAGCATATTAATAAACTATACCATAAACTTCTCTGCAAGGGACAATAATGTAATCAATGTCTCAATCGATAATGAGTTGGAAGTAAAATAAGTTGCTATATTTTTTGAAAGAATACATACATTACTAGCTGGTATGTCCACAAATTTCTAGTTCTAATTTAGCTCAAATGACTCTGATTTTTTAATGTATTCATTTAAAGAAATTTATTGAGGAAACCAAACCAGTCTATTTTACTTTTTCCAGTCCAACCTAAACTACAGATGGCTGCTGATGTCAAGTAGAAGAGGAATCTACGCAAACATTGAAAACTTTGGAACTTCTATCTATAGAAAACACAGATAATGTTTCTTACCACTTATTCCAAATGGAAGAGTTAAAGTTTATATCTGTAGCAATGTCCTTTGATTAATAATACACACTAAGTGTATAATACATACAGAATTATAATGAATAAACATATGGATATTTCATGTACATCTCTAGGGACTATAGAACTGTTGACAGATTTTAGATTTTAGTGAATTTGATTGAGAAAATTAATATTAATTGTTAATAAAAATACAGGTTCTGTTTTGCAATATATTTTGCATTTTTTACTCAGTGAAGTAGAACTTTTTTCATATGAAATCTATTTGCAAATTTGGTAGGCTTAAAAAAAATAAAAAAGAGAAAGAAAAAAAAACTTGAATTGCTTTCACTAACTTCTCTTCATATATTTAAAATAGTATGAGAAACTTTACCAAGTCATTTAGTATTTCCTCCAAATAGAAAATCAAGTTAACCATGGGTTTACTTTATAACGCAGTGTTGTTTCTGTGTTTGTACTGAATTTTAATAATAGATTTACAATACAATCTCTCTGTAGGACTTCACCTCCCCAAAACATGTAAAAATTCAATGTAATGCTTATTAATATCTGAATAAACAGGATGAAATGACAACAAAATAATGCTTGACTATATTTATAAAATATAATAACATCCTGGATTTTTTAAATGAACATTTGAGGTAGGTATTTTTCCAAGGTTAAAAAAATAAACTAAGATTCATATCTATTTAGCAGAAGAGCCAGAATATAAAAAAAAGGTTGATTTAAGATTTTCAAAAATATAATTGAGAAAACAGTTAGCTGATTATATAATCTGACATAATTTTCAAAGGAGTCAGTAAGACTATAAAGAAGAAAATCAAATATCAACTTCAAGAAGAAGATATTGCTTAAATATGTATTACTACTTACTTATTTTTCTTTAATGATTATCAGATATCTTATATTATTATAGGTGGCTTTGAAAGGATAGAGTTGTTTGTAAAATAAATCCATCCCCACCATCACACACACACCGCTATTTCCAATTAAGCTTGGATATGCACTTGAAATCTCTTAATGGAGTCACTACCATTCAGCTGGAATTGAAGGAGATGAAAAGTATCCACTATGCTTAATCTAGACTATTGTCTAAAGTTGTGTTATAAATATATTCATAACACATTTATGTTATATTATATTCAGTGAATATAATAAAAAAAATAATGAAGAACCCTCAAGTACTCCGAAAGATATAATACAACTTTCTTAGTTACAGGAAGTAGCAGACAGAACTCCAGGACGGTCCCTGTAGTAAGCTGTAAAATGTTTTTGAAGATAACGGGTACTAATTCTTGAAAATCTGTAAAAGTTACTTTATAAGGAGAAACAATTTTTTGGTGATGTGACTACTTTGAGGATCCTGAGATGAAGAGATGATTCTAGATTATTTCAGTGGGGTTTACATGCCATTGCAGGGTCTTTATGAGAGAGAGGCAGCAAGATTTGGCATAGAGAAAAGAGGAGAAGGGCATGTGGCCACAGAGGAAGAGATGAGAGGGATACAGCAGCAAGCCAAGGAATGCCAGCAAACACCAGCATTTGGAAGGAGCAAAGAGCTGGCTTGTCCCTAAAACCTTCAGAGGGAGTGCGAGGCCTCTTCACACTGGTTTTGGCCCAATGATACTAATGCAGATTTCTTGCCACAAGAATTGTGAGATAATAAATTGTTGTTGGTGCAAAAATTTGGTGATATGTTAGAGCCCTCACAGGAAACTAACACAGATTTTTGATATCTGGAAGTGGGGTGTGCTGTAACAAATACCTTAAAATGTGGACATGACTTTGTAATCTGGTAACGCATAGAGGTTGAGAGAACTTTGAGATTAACCGATAGAAAAGCTTAAACTATTTTAGACAGAGCGTTGGTAGCAATATGGATGTTAAAGATACTTTTGCTGAGAGCTCAGAAGAAAATGAGGTATATGCTATCAGAAACTGAAGAAAAGTTGGTTCTTACAGAGTAGCAGAAAACTTACCAGAATTGTCTTTTACAGTCATTCATTTGTCTCTCAAAATAATTAGGAAGATCATGTACTCCCTATTATTAAAATAGTGCTATCAAATAGGAACAAAAATGAACACTGTATTTACCATACACCTACTGACATCCCTCCTCCCCCCAAAATAAATAATGTAATTCACTGCTAGAATCAGAGTCTGCATAATAAATGAGAAAGGATACTTGGCTCAGTGATATTATTCTGCGCACTGTTTGAAAATACATGCATGCAATCTATAAACTGCTTTCTAAATAATTTACCTTCATTATTCTAGTTGATATTAAATATTTTTTAATTAAATGCATGGGGAAAATTTGGAAAGTCTCCTTAATATTGTCTGCATAGTTGTGCAGCTAAAAGAGCAAACTAAAAGTCTAAAAATTTGGACTGTAGAGTCAAAATTTGGACTGTAGAGTCAAGCATACCTAACTGTTGGTTGGCATGTTTTTAAAGTCATGATGATGATATAATTTTAATAATACTGAAAGCCCCAAATTCCCGATATAAAATGACTGAAAAATTTAGGCTGGAAGGAAAAAGGTTTGTTTGCAACTGAGATTGAACATTGGATTGAAGTAGACTCCCATTGATAAAAAGCACTTGGTTTAAAAAGAGCTGTTTGTTTCTTTTAATGGAGAAGCATAGAAGTGGGACAATTTTTTTCTTATAATTTAAATACAGAATCCTATAATGAAATTAAGACATTAGTATTTTAATAGTTTGTATTCTAAAACAACAAAAGGGATACATTTGAAATAGCTCCAAAACTCTAAATATTAAAGGTAACCACAAGTAGTTAGTAACATCAGGAATCTTATGGGAAACTTCTCTTATACTCCTTTATGCAGAAGAAGTTAAACTAAAATTCAAACATGAATATTTAAAAAATCCAGCCATCATACTCATAATATGTTTTTTCTTGAACCAAGAGACTAGGTAATTATCTATCCATGCTAATGACTGTATAAGAGAATTCTAAGAGCATTCTTTTGAATTAGAAAAGCCAACATGATCTAGTTGTCTATATCTTCATATATTTTTTGAGAATTATGTCTGAGTAATGATGAAACCCTTCTTAAGGATAATGGAAAGCAAGCTTTCTGCAATAAGAGTTAAAAAAATGAAGGAAAATGAGAGTTTAGGTAAAATATATACTCTAAATGGTGCTAAACAAATAATTTTTATTCAATTATTAATTTTTACTCCATGTATTAATTTACACATGAATTTATTCAGTGGCCAATGTCAAATCACTAAAAGAGGTAGTTCAAAGGTACAATTCTGGAAGTATGATTTCACAAATAAAATATTTCTGTCCATTCAGAAGTTATTTGCCTCACTTGGACCATGTTTCTTATATCTTTTTTTAAAAATAAAAAACCTCATATATTTATCTTTTGTTATACAGTTAGATTGTGACTTTTGAAAACAGATTGCATGCTGCATTTGTATTCATACAAATGAATATATCTCAATAACCTGGCACTGGTTCTGAGAGGGAGAGGGGAAAAGATTACATTAAATATATACGGCTTATGAAGAAAACTAATATATGATGCTAATGCTGTATTTCTAAAATTGCTGATAGTATTTAAAGCTATATTATTAAAGAGTGTTTTTTTTAATGTTTATTTATTTTTAGAGTGAGAAAGGGAGGGACCGAGAAAGGGAGTGAGAGAATGCCAACAGGCTCTGTCCTGTCAGCACAGAGCCAGCTGTGGGGCTCAATCCCACAGACTCATGCGTGAGATCATGACCTGAGCCGAAATCAAGAGTCAGATGCTTAACCGACTGAGTCGCCCAGGTGGCCCATAAAGAGTGATTTTTTTTTAAAGGAAGCCATTCTTTGTCATCCATGTATCTACCAGTTTACCTACTTTCCTTGTCTCATTTAAGGAGTTGAAGATAATTTTTTTATAAATGATTTATAAAATTCCATATGTTTATATTGTATGAAATTTTGCATACAGTCAATATAGAGATTTTCTTTATAAAACAATCTAAGAAATGCATATATCAATAGCAACAATAAAAGTATTTGTAAGTGCCTAAAAATGTGCCAAATATTTTGCTAGGTGATGGAGGATCACAAAGCAAAAAGGGAAGCAGCATCTCCACGCAGGGAACATCCACTGTCATGGGCCAAATTTGAGCATCAGTTGCTTATTTACATCATAACTTCAAACATTTCAGGATGTGGCACAGATGCCACCATAATCAAGAATATTATTAAAATTTTCTTATACATTCATATGCAATGCATATTTAAAACTTTAAAATATTTAATCATTTCTTATACAATTACATTTTAGTTCCATTCCATAATGAAAATGACAAACTTATGCTGTTTAAAAATGTAAGCTTCCACCGTCTTCTAATTATAAGAACACAAACAAAGACTAAATTTTCTTATTTTATTTTTAGGAGAAGAAAATATACATTATTATTTTCTCATAACTCAGAAATGATAGGATCATTTTTAAAGAAAAATCCATTTGAATTTAAAGATGGGATGATATATTTTATGCTAAAGAAACAGATAGGAAAAGAAAATCCAAAAGATAATGTTCATTACAATGTTACTAGTCTTGCTTCTGTATGCAGAAGAATACCACATCTTTTTATGACTGGGTGGCTCAGTCAGTCAAGTGACTGACTTTGGCTCAGGTCATGATCTTGTGGTTCACGAGTTTGAGCCCTGCGTCTGTCTCTGTGCTAAGAGCTCAGAGCCTAGAGCCTGCTTTGGATTCTGTGTCTGTGTCTCCCTCTCTCTCTGCCCCTTCCCCTCTCATGCTCTGTTTCTCTCTCTCTCTCTCTCTCAAAAAAAAAAAAAAAAAAAAAAGCACATCTTTGAGTGATCTCCATAGGAAAGGAATATATTCTCTTTTAGCGGATGTGATTAACAAAATAATATAATAAAGATGTACTTTATCATATTAAATTAATTATATCTATATTGCATGACACTCCTTAGAATTTCAGTGGAAAAGTAGAGTAACTGCTTACCAAAATAGGAAAGAATAGAATGGTGAAGACAGAAAAGTTAATTTCAAGCTTCAAAGAAGATATTATAGGTAATGGAGGTTAAAATAAAATTGAGACTATAAAAGCAATTAAGAATGCCCCTTTAAGGAACAATGCATGAGAGATTGTGATAGCCTGAAATTGTTCATATTTGCATAGAAAAGGTCACAAGATATCATTAGATTGTTAACACTGAGTAAGAGACTTCCATAGAAAAAGAAATTCAGATGCATATTCCATTACAGGACATTAGATCTCCTTAGAATTATAATACACTACTATGGTATTATATAATTTTCATATTTCTCCTTGGACAAAGACACTTTTGTTTAGTTTTCATAAATATTTTTCTGCCTAGAAAACCCTTGATCAGAATTCTCTAATCCTCAGCATGATCGCTCATATTTATCCTAAATCCCTAGGTGTCCTGATATAAACCATGAAACAGTATAATTCAGTTACAACTATGTTGGTTTTATATTGTGTTGCAGCATATTACAAAACGTGAATAGAGAATCAAATAAGCAGTAGTGTCTATCTCTAGGTATTTGTCTCATTACAACCCTTTGTACAATGTGACAGGTTTGAAATACTTTGACAAACAGAAAAGACATTCTGATAACATATATTGTTGTTTCTTCATTCTCAAAAAAAAACTTAAAAGACAGAATTGCTAATTGAAAAAAAAAATGACTCTAGGTGTTCTGAAACGTTAAAAAACTCCATGTCAGTTTACGGAGAAGCCATTCAAAGAGTTTGCCCATTGCTGTTCTTATTAAAGTTAATGATGTTTGACCTAGTCTATTGACATTTACTTGACAAAAGACACATACAGTTGTTAACTATAATACCTGTGTGGAAATAGTATTCTTCTGCTGAGATTATATGTCATGAGAGTAGATAAAATTGCATGTTGAATTTCAAAGAAGAGCATCTGCTTAGAGCACATCAAGCAAAAACAGATGTTGCTAAATCAAATAACTATCAATCTTATGCTCATAATGCTTTTTTTGGGTCCTCACATTCAAAGTATAGCCTCAAATGGACAAAGAACATATATCATGTAATCTGGAATACCAATGTTGAATAAAGCATCAATTCGTTGGAATTCAACTAACAATAAATGCCAAAAAGTTTGTTCTGCTTTTTATTTAGGCAAAACTGCCACATAGCATTAGAAAAAGCTTATTATGAGATAATTCATAATATTATGAATACTATATTGTTGTTTTAGTTTTGTTTTTATTTATGTTTTTGTTTGTTTTGGTAAAAGCACTTCTAATTGTATCTTTCACTCTCTTATGATGTTTTATTAGAGTATTTACTGTAATGGATCTTTATATATGACATAATTCACAGTCAGCAAATGAAGATTAAGTTATATTTCTAGCTCTGCAGTTAAAGAGAAAACTACATAATGAGTTTTAGAAATACAGTCTGTCAACAGAAGTTTAAAACTAAAATGCATTCTGTTTAAGATTTATTTAATCAACAGCATAGCATTTTTCCAACGTATGGAAAAACCAAACTATTTTGAAATCATAAAGCAGCTTTTGTATGTGACTTCTATAAAATTATATTTCATTTTCATTATAGACGGTGGTCATGGTGAAAAAACTTTTGAGCTTTTCCTTCTTACCAGACACATTTTTACAGGAAGGAAAGCAATTTCCAGAGTTAAATGTATGATTTCAAATTTAACTGTGATGCTCATTGAAAAAGATATGGCTAAACCTTCCCAGAGAAACACAATTGTAAAATGTTTAGAGTTTCTCATACATGGTTACATCGTAGTCATTTATCCTTGCTAACACAAGAGGACTCTATTTGATCTATTAAGTATTAGTTCCTAATTAAACAAAAAGCACTTCTTTTAACAAAACATCCCAGTGACTCACATGAAAGAAAAAGCAAAGGAAGATAAAAAAGGAAGTAAAACGATAGCCAAACAAGTCCTCTCTTCTCAGTCTACTGCAATAAAGGCTTAATTGTGTCACAGTCATATTGATATAATATTTTTATTTAAAATCAGTATCAAATTATTACATTTAGAAAACTAAACCATATCTCTAGTATGATTACTAAGAAAATGAAAGTAAAATTTAGCTTTTCTACTTACATTTGAGCGTTCCTTTAGAGGTAGGTGAACACCCTTGCTGTATCAACTAAATCATTATTTACTTTGAAACCATTATAATGAACAATGATGGCTCTTCTTCTACTTAAAAGTACTTTGTCCTTTTCTGAGATAACGAGCCTTTGCCTTGCCTTCCAGTGCTGCCGACTTTAAAAGTACTACCTTCTAAAGTCATGTACGTTCCTAAACTATCGATTTGTTGTCTTTGTTCCAAAAAGAACTAAACTTGGTTATGCATCCCTAAAAATGCCAATACATGCTATGTTCCTACAAATTTGAATTCTCCTGGCCTTCAGTGCAAAAGTTAAATAGGCAAGCTATATTGGAAGGAATTATAAGCATACTTTTATCTAGTTTTGAAACAAAAAAGTATGGGAATGGAACAAACATTACCTATAATATATAAATTTAAGTATTACTATATTTCTGGAAAGTATTAGAACATACATTCCCTTATAATCATGATTAAATTTGGCTCTTTCGGTTGTGAATACCGAAACAGCATATTTAACTATGATTTTATTATAGAAAAAGTAATATTAAAAATTTTACAGATGATAGCACATATCTCCTAGAAAAATGATCAGTTGATTTTCCAGAGATGTTTATTTCATATGTTGATAATTAATCTTCAGAATGATAAATAATATTGATAATTATTACTGTATATTTCCTAATTGTGTGTGATGTTTAAAAAAAACTATATCCTTTAAAAACATGTACAAGAAATCTCCTCTAGTATTTGAAATTCACTTCTTTGCTATATTTCAAATTCCCTTTAACCCAATATGTGTTGCAAATATATTAATTTGCCCATTGACAACAAAATTGTTATGTATTTAAAATCTACTCTGATTTGCGTTTTTCACTTTAAAGTAAGAAGTGCCCTAATAACATTAGACGTTAATAAATGGTTTTAATATTCTACCTGATACACAATTTCAAATATTGCAAACTTATGATATTGATATCAGAACATAACCTGCAAAGAAACTGAACATTTAGATTTTCTATAGGTATTTTCAGTCTTTAGTTTTAAAAACAAACTTGGTTTTAACCATTTTGTTCCAAACTTTATATTTACATATTGATTATTGCTATGAAATGTAATTAAGCTATTTTTTCTTGTTTTACCTTGATGCAGTCTGATTACACCAGGAATGATTAATGTGCTTACCTAAAACAGAAAGAAACAAAACATGTTGTTAGTTTTAAAGTAATATTTTTTTTCTGAAGTTTGCTGTGGAGAAAATAAGACCCGGCAGATAATAACAACTCTCATTCCAACTGCTATTTTCCTTTGCACCCCAGAGATCTTTATAGTTGTGACAAAATCAAGTGGAATAAGTTGTTTCCAAAGCTGCATAGGCAAAGGAGCCTTTACAGATGACTTGGCGGCAAGTACATTTTTACTGAGTTGAAGACATCTATTTTTGTCATTTCTTTTCTGCCACCAGCATACGATGAATCAAATAAATATCAACAAAATGTTTGTGGAATTCTATTACTTCTCAAAACATCTTAGAGACATCCTTACTACAAATGCATGGATTGGAGTTCTACTACAGGAGAGATCATACTATCCACATTTATCCGCCCAGTAAATTTGAGATAGCAGAATCGTTTAAAATCAGGTTCAGTGATAATGAAATGGAAATAATAAAGTAGGCTATGTCTGTAAGTTGCATATTATATTACATGGTATATGTTATAAACATAGTACATATCATATGTCTATGAATTGCAAGCAAATTGTAAGTCTATGGTAAGACTAGAAATGTTACTGTTTTCTACTTTCTATTAGTAGAATTAGAAGTAAAGCTAATATAAACAGTTGAAGTCTTTTAAATCAGATCACCTATCTCCTATTTGAGCAAGGAGCCCAAATCTATGGGGCCCTCTGGTCTCTTCCTATGGAAGTGTGATTTTAAGCAGAAGTAGTTCACATCTGAGGTCAGACATTCCAAAGATTCCATGTATGAAATATCAGTAAATTATCTTATTTGGAGTTATAAATATGCATTTAAAACTCTAATATTATTAAATTTGTGAAATTATTGTTTATTCTTGTATATTCTTAGGAATCTGTGATTTATTTTGTATGATTTATACCAGAGCTTATGAACCATGATTGGATTTTTCTTATTTCTGTGTGTATTCTTTTTTGAATGTTAGAAGGTCAGAAATCATATTTGCTTATGATCCTAAAATCTAGCACAGTGTTCGATATATAGTAGTAGCTACATATGTTTTTTATAGAATTAATAGATGAAAGAATAATTGAGCTAATCACATAGAGAAACTAAAAACTGGAAGTTAAGCCGTTGTCCAATAAAATCCAAGAGAGTTGAACACTAAATAGTAAATAAAGGATGCATGATTAGTTATTTACCTTCTATTTGGAAAAGCTCAAAAAAATTTCATAAACCTTTTAAAATTAAAACTGAAAAAAAAAAATACCGCAACAGTGTGTTCAATAAACTGGAATGCCCCATCAATAGGACATTAAGAAGCAATTTGGGAAATTTTAGGCAAGTAAAACAATTCTAGTTGCTATTTACCATAAGAATGGAATTCATTTCACATACTGTCTATTTTGAGAGGTAGAATTTCTAATTGGAATATGTTGATTTTCCAATTAACACAGTTAAGGCAGATTTGCACATTGTAGGTAAGTTGCAGTTTCCTTGGGTGATGTTTCTCCAACATGTAAAATGGTGGAGGCATAGGTAACTCCTTTTGTTTCCTTGTGTTTATCTCAAAGGGACTACTGAAGAATTCTAAAGAAAAAAAGAATCTGAGATAGAGATTCACATAGCTTTTACAAAGAAGATTCATGAAAGGCTTATAATTATTTTCTAGCATGGTTTTGACCAATTACTGTTCCTTTTTTTTTTTTTTTTTTTACCTCCTCACGAAGTCAGTTGTGCTTGTAAGTATTTATTTTCTTTGCTCTATTATACATATTTGTGATAATCTGGGCAGTGAGCCCAGATTGCTTTATTTTTTGTTTATTTTTTATAGACTGTCCTAGATTCTTTTGAAAAGGCATAATCTAAATTATTATTACCATAATTATAGGAAGATTGACACTCTGAGATTACAACATAAGAAGATTCTCCATTATTTCATAATAAGCTAAATACTCTACCTTTTTTAGAAGTGATACATTACATAGTCAGAGCATTTTAATTTTAATATTGCCTACATGTCTAGACTGTATTCAGGACACAATATGGCTTTAACTGTAACATGCTGTTTTCCAAAATCAGAAGCCTATCTACTGACTGGTATCATTTAATTGTCAATATATTTATTATTGTCCCACATTCCATTATGTCCCTCTCGAAAATATAGGATTATTAACTGCATAATATTTAATGCAGTATAGACTACCTCTGCCCTCATGAATGAAAACCACAACTAAATTCATATTATAGAAATGAGATATAACACATAAAAACTGGAAACAATCGATGTAACTCGAATCCTTTAAACATGCCATCCATCTAATTGTGTCTCTAACTATTTTTTAAAATGCAGTCACTAGGAAAGCTACATAGTGTATCAATTTTCAAACCAGACCACAGTAGCTTCTGAGGATATGAATTGCAATGTTGTTTGACCATGGTAGTGGTAACAATACCATCGGGCATTATGTTTCCAACATGCTTTACTGCCTGACTCATGGAGACCTGTGTTGGTAGATCATGGTGGGGAGGCGAGGAGGTGCAGAGAGAGAAAGGGGAACAGAAGATCCAAAGCAGGCTCTGTACTGACAGCAGAGAACCCAATGCAGGGCTCCAATTCACAAACTGTGAGATCATGACCTAAGCCAAAGTCTGATTCACCAAATGCTCCACCAAAGCTCCACTAATATTTTTATTTTTTAATATATCCCACCTGGTTGCTGGATGCTTGGATATGTAAATATTAGATTTAAAAAACATAGCTATATTCTAACATACTATATGTGAAACACTAACATCTAGAGAGGTTGAGTGATTTGCGTAGGGTCATAGAGTTCTTGATTTCCAGGCCAACCTTCTTTTCACTTTACTTTGGAGTCATTATTCCTTTGATTCTCTTTTAAAAGAGGCTCAGGATGAACAGTGATGATGTTAGTTTTGTGAATTTGAGATCTATGTTGGGCTCCGAGTCAACAACAGATTCTCTCTCTAGGATTCTCACTCTTTCTCTCTGCCCCTCCCCTGCTCATGCTCTGTGTCTCTCAAAATAAATAAATAAACTTTTAAAAAATAAAAGGAATGCATTCTTTATAAAAAGAATTAATTATGCTTTAATAAGTTGACAGCATACTTTTGACATATACATTCAATGTTAAAATAAAAATAATTTGACTTCATTTGGATTGCTAGCCATTCTTTCTGGGAAATGCACAGGTGCACATGCCCTATATTTCTTTCAGGATCAGGTTCCTCATTTCTCTTTAAAGAATCCACTCTGTTCACCAACTCTATTACTGATTTGTTCTTAAGTATTAAAGTCTTTCAAATCCTAAACCACTAAACTTAAGTCACTTCTTATTAAGTTCAAAACAAGGGCAAGGAAGCTTTCATTTTGCATTTACCTGATTCCCACTAAACTTGTAGTCTCAGATAAGGAGATGCCAGTCTCCCCGTCTTGACCTGTTCCCATAATTTGATTTTCCCTTTTGAATTCTTTCAACATAGAGCCTTTCCTTTTTACTCAAATTGGGATCTTGAATGTTGCCCCAACCTCTCTAGGGTCATCTTTCCAAGTGAAATCATTTCTTTTTAAGCATGTTCTCTGTTTTTGAACAAAGTTTGGTAGGGAACTTCCTGATGCGCAAACTGCTGTTACTCTTTATAGAATACATATTATTTAGCACACAGTATAAATCAGTATAACTTTCTGTAAAAGGATGTAGTTTGCTAGCCACTGGTACTAGCTATTTTGAAATAAATAATTTACCAATTCATGATATTGTGGGTATCAACTGAAATAACACATCATAAATAGCAAAAGAATATGATGCAGGAAACAATATATGCTCCTGGAAGTGTATATTGGGAATGGCCATGAAGACAACTCCTGTATTTCACTTCTTTGTAGTTTATTTCCTAATCTATATATTGAAGGCAGATGGATGAGACAATCTCCAAAGGTCTTTCCTACTGGAACATGGTAAGAAATGGTAGAAACCATTACTACTGATAAAGAGACATTTTACTGTGTAAAAATGAGCAAAAATACATATCTAGGGTGAAACTCAGCAGACATCTATAACTTGGCTAACCAATAATTGCAACTTTAAAAAGTGCTAGAAAGCTATAATTGGATAGCTGGATGTTGTCATGAGTATAAAATTGGTTATGGGTTAAATTATCCCTAAGAGACAGATGTACTTATTAACTTTTTTTGATACATACTTGGGATCACAAGAGTCGTTGATATGTAAAAATCCATAAATGCAATAATTCTGAGGAATCTAAAGAATGAAATTCTGTTTTTCTTTCACTTACTCATTTAAACAGCTTGGAAGGCCCTAGAACTATGAAGACAAATATTTTGATTAAAATTCTATTCCTGGAAAGAAAATACTATCTACTAGAGGAACTAGACTTGCAAAGTGACAAATCACATGGGTTTTAATAGTGTTTCAATATAAATAATTATTTACATTAGATATATTATTCACTTTGTTTTGTTAAATTATTTTTTTTTATTTAGAGAGAGAGCATGAGTGGAGAGAAGGGCAGAGGGAGAGAAAGAATCTTTAGTAGGCTGCACTCTCAGCACAGAGCCCTACACAGGCTCAGTACCAAGATTCTGGGGTCATAAACTTAACCAAAATCAAGAGTTGGATGCTCAACCAACTGAGCCACCCAGGCACCCTACCTTATTCTGCTTAAAAAGACGTAGATATGGGTCCTTTTGAAGGCAATAAAAAAACTTACAACTATGACTTAATAGCATGATTCAAATATAAGCTTTGAAAAAAATTCCTCATGGTTACCTTGATACATTTATTTTTCTACCATAATTAATGTTTGTTATTATTGTTTTGATTAAGTTATCTGGCAAACTGTTTTAAGGCACAGAGCCTTAGTGATAGTATATCTGTTGCTTGGGTCTGTTAGTTCAAAAACTCATAGCCAATACATTACATTTTTAGCACTAAAAGGATAATTTTACTTTTAATAAAAGAGATGAATTATTAGGCAACGGTTATTGAAATCATACCAAAATATATGTAGAAATTCAGCAATTCATCATTCATGAAGCATCTACCAGTTAAAATACAGTTAGCATCGATGCAAAAACATAAAACCCAAAATGCAGAATAAAGATAAAAAGAATTTTGTCACATTAAAATACAATCTTTGAAATTATTTATTTCCCAATTTGTGCTGTGCTCATTTTATATTTCAACAAGCACTGTTGCAGTCCGACCTTCTGTTATTGAAAACGATCAGGACCAAGCCTGGAAAGTTAGCCTTGCATATCCTGGTCCTGCTTACACATTCTAAAAAGATGTCAAACTTATTCACATCACTTGGGCTGGTCAAACTTGTTTATATCATTTAGGTCTTCTCTGGATTTGACTTTGCACTGACTTTGAGAGTTACGAGCTAAAGAGCAGCTAAATTAAGCAGAACAAAACAAACAGAACTAAGTGAAAGGAACGTAGAAGTCCAAATCTACTTGTTGTGCACATGGCTGAGGCTGCTCTTCTCTCTGAACTTCAGCCACCTGATGTGCAAAACAACCCGTAGTAAGGATAGTGGTGGACAAACGTGGGAGGGTCACTTCACTTCTCAGTTTACCTCTCGAGTGGCCCTGAACCTCTGTACATCTCTGCACTGATGCTAGAAATGTTATAATTATTACAATAAAATTTTGACATTTACATCAAGTAAAAAAAAAATAGAGCGGATTCGACTATTAAAGAGAAGACAAGGAGAATGTAAGAATCAAGGATTTTTCGTTTGTTTGTTTATTTTTAGAGAGAGAGAGAGAGAGTATGAGGTGGGGAGTGGCAAAGAGAGGAGACATAGGATCCCAAGCAGGCTCTGTGCTGACAGCAGAGAGCCTAATGTGGGGCTTCAACTGAGCTGTGAGATCAAGACCTGAGCTGAAGTCGGAGGCTTAACTGATTAAGCCACCCAGGCAAGCTGAACTTGAGGATTTATAAGAGGAAAGCTGAACTTTAAGTGCAAAGGCTGAAATTATGATCTTAAAACACAAACACACAGTAAATAGAGAAATAAATAAAAACATTGAAGATGTGTGGTGTGTGTGTTTTAACCTTTTATTTATTTTTTATTTAGTTTTTAAAGCAATTTCTATGCCCAACATAGGGCTCAAACTCACGACCTCAAGATCAAGAGTTGGATGCTCTACCAGCAGAGTCAGTCAGGCACCTCTCAAAATACCAAAGATTTTAAATTATTGTTTGGTGAAAGCTAACATATAATTAACTGAAAGAGGATGCAAAATCGATTACGGCATTCTAAATGTTTTCAATACTTACACTCCTGATCAATTAACTATACTATTTCTCTCTCTGTTATTCTTCTCATTGACTGGTAAGCAAAAGTTTGTATAAGCAGAAAATATAATATATTTGTAATAAACAAAAATCCTCTGAACAATTTTTAGACTGACCAAGTATCCTTTTAATTTATTAATTTGTGTTGTTGATATTTAAATATTCTCAAGTCCTATGATATCAAAAGTCAAAAATCACCAAATGAAAGAAAAAAGAAAATTTAAAATTGAAATAATCATGATTGCTACTCCATGCAGAGGTTCTCTAACTTGGATACATATCCTAATCACCCGCAGAGCTCTAAAAATAAAAACAAAACACATGGACATAGCCCCACGCCGGGCGTTTGAGATTTAATTCATCTGATTAGAAATTATTCATCTGTATGTTTCAGAAATGCCTCACATGGTTCTAAAAGCAACAGAAATGAGAACCCTCTTCTTAGCCTTTACCATGTGATATGCCATTTTGGTTTATTGGCTGTTACTCTGTTAAACTTCCCTCCTCTCCTAGTCTACACTAGGATCTTTTACTGTCTTTGCAAACCACAGTAAATAAATACAGTGTGCGATGTGATCCTATGAACATATTTGCCTATATGAACACATGCATTCATACAGTTCAAATGAAAGTGTCATAAAGCATTAAACATTCATATATTCTCTGTTTTTAAACTATTGGTCATAAATATCTAAACTGCTAATATGACTCACTAATGGGTCACAAACAAGTTTGAAAATTACTGCTCAGTTCTCGTTCACGTGGAATACATTCCACACACAAATAGTACGCTCTAAGAAATTGAGAGAAATACGTGACAGATGATGTGTTTGCAGACTCCAGAACACAACTGTTTGTTACTTATGTACATGACATTGCAAAACTCAAGCTTCAATGAATATGTATACTAACCAGGTAATTGTGAGAGTTTCTTAGCTAGATCACCTTGCACCATGCACCATCTGGACACATTACACTTTTTCTGAAGGCAGAAAAACATCAGGATCTGCTTAGATAATTATCATTTGATCTGCTCAATTATCCAGATAGATGTGAAAAGAAATATACAAAATTGTTGGCAATCCACAATGATGTGTTCCACAATTAATATATTGTATAACAGAAAAATGAAAATAAACTACTCAGGAAATACAATCTCTTCAAAGAAAGAATGATGCCAGTTTGATCTAGGATGACATACACATGAAACAAGGAAAAAAATATATATATACAAAACAGTGAAAACTAAACTTCTAACATTACTTTCAAAGTAGTGACAAAAATTCTTAGCATGGTCTTTCATGTAAAATTATGAAGCTCAGTAGACATATGTACAACCTGTCCTTAAACAGTAACATAAAAATTAATGCAACTATTTTCATAATGTCTTTGGTTTCTTAATCATGTTCTAATAGCAGCAAGATTATGCAAATGAAGAAATATTTTGAAATGATGTTCCTTTAAATAAATAAACTTATTAAGAAATTTATTACTCTGTGTCTTACATAGTATTTTTAGCAATACACTCTTTTCTTAGTTCCACTGTTTTTCCCAATTGCTCATTTTTTCCATGTTAAAATATCTGAATCAATAAAAATGTTTGGATTAGGGGTATAGTTAAATAAACTTGGCTACTGTATCACCCAAAACTTGGACAGGGAACATGTCTGAGTATCCTTCGAACAGCAGGATAACTTATAGAACTTGTAAAGGAAACATAAAAACAAAAACAAAAACAAACAAAAAACTTCCCAGTGATCTATATTCCCTGTCTAAAACTAAAAAGTCACTTAAATCCTCAAAAAGAGGTTATATCATGAGGGACTAGAGAAAGGACTTTCTGTTGACATAAGCAGTAATTGATAAGGTTTCCTTGAATACTTTCATAGAAATGCTGATGTATTACACTTAGGATTACTAGTTAGCTCTCATTTCCTTTCAACTTTTGCCTCTGGATAAGCTCAACTATTCCCAGGAAGAAACA
This sequence comes from Paguma larvata, assembly GCA_030068075.1. Taxonomy (NCBI): domain Eukaryota; kingdom Metazoa; phylum Chordata; class Mammalia; order Carnivora; family Viverridae; genus Paguma; species Paguma larvata. Next base: position 116,222,654 of record CM057824.1, read on the forward strand.
CTGATCAAGTACATTTGTCATGCGAGCAACTATAATAAGGTAATTCATCATAGTCCGTCAGAGTTTTATTCTAGAAAGACTGCTGCATTTTTATCCTTACTTAAGAATCTGCTGTCACTCCTGCTGAAAATTTGGTAGACATTTTGGACATGTTTAAAAGCCCTTCTAAACTGATAGTGGCAGATAATTAAGTTATCAGCTATCGAAGCTTTCTCCGTTTTCTTTTTTCTACAATATGTATGACACCATGAACCCATCTGGCTAGTTTAGTCTGACCTGTTCACTGAGCATGAGACCTTGTTCCTTCCCTTTTTTCTTCTTAAGAGTAGCCAATGACCAAAGTAATTCACAATGACAAATGAAGCCTTTCTCGAGAGTCTAATTGAGCAATTTTGTTTTCCTTTGCGGGACCTGAAATCTACAACACTCTGAACTTCACTCACTAAGGTGACAAGAAATAGTGGTTACGAGGAAAGTAGGTGGATTAAGGGTTTCTTAAGAACACACAAATATACTGCTTAGGCGTACTACCTTATATCTCAATAATATTTCTTGTCATTCAGTGCATCTACTCGATTACTGCCTCTCTGCATTCTCAATGAAGAAGTCTCATTCTGGGGGATGAGTCCTAAATCCTTGGTTACCTTTCTTTCATTCTCTCTTTCTTTTTAAGACTTCTGCATCATTTGGTGCTTAAATGTATGCTTTTTTTTATCAGAATATATCAGTATATTGCCAATTTTGTCATCTTGTATACAAGTAGATGTTGTTTAGTTAAAGGAGAAGAGAGGAGACAACACAGACATGCTTTAATTTGGCCTCCCGTGTAACTCACTTACATTATCCTCATGTAATATACTTTTTCATCATTAATTATCAAACCCAAGAACATCATCTCATTGGTACCAAAGCAGTGCCAAAGTAATTAAACATAGGAAATATGTGTATATGTTTGTGTTTATCTGCTAAATACAAAATAACGTAAATATAAAGGTAAATACATAGAACCATAAGCATATGGTATATTTTGTATTTTCTCAAAGTAATAATCAATGTGACTTTGAACAAAATCATAGTGTTCTACTGCTTTGATAATTCTTTGCTCCCTCACCCAAAATTATTTATCAAGTACCTGTTGTATTCACAATATTATTTTCATTCCAAGGAAAACTTGGCAAGTTTTTTGAAAAATGTTAGTTTCCCAACTTACTAGGGGATAGAGACATAGGTGAAAGTGATTTACTCTGCATCGATAGACAATCACATAGAATGTAAAGCCTCATTACAATTCTGCTAAATTATTCCCTGTGTCTCTTAAGGAAGACAAGAGATATCAAACTTTGTGAGCAATTGGGATTTAATATTGATTTTCCGCATAAAATTGATGTTAAATTATAATAATCATCATATTTTCACAAATCCTCAGTATTTGCTTTGACTACCATAAGGTCTGAGCATAAAAGTGTTTTTTTTTTTTCTTTTTAAGGAAAACTAAACTGAAGTAAGAACATGGATATTTAAGAATTTCTGGCGGCGCCTGGGTGGCTCAGTCAGTTGAGCGTCTGACTTCGGCTCAGGTCATGATCTCGCGGTCTGTGAGTTCGAGCCCAGCTTTGGGCTCTGTGCTGAAAGCGCGGGCCTGGATCCTGCTTCGCATTCTGTGTCTCCCTCTCTCTCTGTCCCTCCCCCGCTCATGATCTGTCTCTGTCTCGAAAATGCATAAACATTAAAAAAAAAAAAGAATTTTTGTTGGCTGCCAGCTCCCTGAAGTGGCATTTTCTGCTACATCACTCCAAATCTGTTTAAAATGTTCGAAAGCACCTAATCGAAGATCCCATATAAATGCATAGAGTTTAAAAGTAAGTGGTGCCATTATTTAAAATTTAGCATTTAAATAAGTTTAAATGTTTTGAGTTTTAATAACTTGTGTGGGGTTTTTACAAACATGCATTTTTTTCTTATAAATTTCTTGAAGACTGAGTTGTAAACACAGGTAGGTCCTATAACATTGGGGCCAACTGGGTCATTATTCCATCTTTTTTCTACCCTTTGTTATTTTCCCTTTCCAAACTATCTACTATAAAGCACATTTTGATATTAAAAGTACTTGGGTGTTCACAGTACTTCATTATAATTCTAAGGTCTCAAGAAAAAATAATTTCATCACTTATAATATTAGCCCATAATTTTCTCTTCTTCTTTCCCTAAAACTAGTATAAGCTAACAAATAAAAACCACAGAGAGCCAAAATGTGTTATCACAAAATATTATTCATAAATCAATTGTAAAGCTAAGTCAAAATTGCTATAAAGTACATTTCTAGGTATTCTGTAGTTTATGAAAATCGAACTGAAATCAGGGAAACATCTACTCTCCAAAGGCCTGACTGCAAAACTCCTCTTAAAGAAACAAGTGTGAGAAATTTAAATGATCAGGTGACAAACACATCCTAAGAATAGGATCTCCTCAAGCCAATTCAAAAATAACATTTTCCCACCTATAAAAATATGCCTAAAATGGAATTTATTTCTTTAAAACCTACCCGCCAATTATAAGACAAACTGTAATTTTATGTATCACTCTGAGAAGAAACTTCATCAATTAAAATACATCATCTATTATCAAATGCATTCCAGTTTCAGAGATGGAAAATGTTGTTTCTTCGAATAGATGACTTATAACATTTTGGCCATGTGATTTTCTTAGAAAAGGGACTCTTTTTGTTTTAAGTTTACTTATTAAAAAAATTTTTAATGTCGATTTATTTTTGAGAGAGAGAAAGAGAGACAGCATGAGTGGGGAAGGAGCAGAGAGAGAAGGAGATGCAGAATCCGAAGCAGGCTCCAGGCTCTGAGCTGTCAGCACACAACCCAACATAGAGCTTGAACTGTGAGATCATGACCTGAGCGGAAGTCAGCTACTCAACAGACTGAGTCACACAGGCGCCCTTAAGTTTATGTATTTTCAGAGAAAGGGAAAGAGAGAGAGACAGAGAGCACACATGAATGGGGGAGGGGCAGAGGGAGTGGGAGAAAGAAAATACCAAGCAGACTAATCACTATCAGAGCAGAGCCTGATGCAGTGTTCAAACTCACAAACCATGAAATCATGACCTAAGCTGAAACCAAGAGTCAGACACCTAACTGAATGAGCCACCGGGCACTCCTAGAAAAGGAGCTCTTAATGATCCCTGGCACCTAAATATTCTGCATTTTTGCTCTTCAGCAAAAAAAAAAAAAAAAAAAAAAAAAAAAAAAAATTGGTCCATCTCTATCTCTATTTATATATAAAGCTCTGAATAGTACAATTTCATTCACCAAACTATTCATAAAATTTAGAATAAATTGAATTAGAAAACATATAGAGTTAAAATAATTTGGGGAGGCAATACTTAAATGTCCCCAATATCATTACATCCACACTGGCTAATAAATCAAAAGTGGAATCCATACGCTAAATAAGTCTTTCTGTCACAATATTTCTAAATAATGTTGATAAAGACTAATGGGAAAACTAAGCAGATTTCACTCATTATATCAGTTTTTTGAAAATCTGAAAAATTTTACCAATTCTCCATGTAGACTTTAATTTAGATGACATATTTTATAAACTCCAGGAAGGACTTACTCAATGTCAAGAAAAGTGGTCTTCATATTATACCTTGCTTAGAGATATCAGTAAAATAATGAAATTTTATTTTTATTTTTGTTATTTAAAAATTTTTTTTTAAATTTGTTTTAGAGAGAGAGAGAATCTCAAGCAGCCTCTACTCAGTGGGGATCCTGTGTTTGGGCTTGATCTCACAACCCTGGGGGCTCATGACTGGAGCCTAAGTTAAGATTAGGACATTCAACCAACTGAGCACACAGGCACCCCAACTGATGAAATTTCAAAAATGATCCACCAACCATGTCCCTGTACCATAACCATCTTGAAAGAATGATTTAATACAATACCTTATTTTCTTTTCACAAATGTATCTAAAAAAGCTATGTGAGTCCGGACCAAAGAAATACATGAACTTAACAGAAATATGCTCATATATAACTAAAATCAATGTTGATTTTCACATTCAGACAAGATGAATTTTTATTGCCAAAACTGCCAATGAGTCTGCCAGAGTTTAAAGTTCACATAATTTATGTCTCAAAACAGTAAATCTACCAAGGGAACTTTAGGACAGCTTAACCAGTAGGAGATCTTTAAATGCTTGACCTCTTTGACACAGACAAAAATCAAGGTGCCTGAAAAACAACACACTGTCAGATTATGAAATTCACCAGAGAAGAATTCAAATATCCTGTGAGAATGTTCCATCATTTACCCTGATTATTTTGACACTCTGTCCATCACACTGCATCCTGATGAGAACAACAGTGTGTTTTATTGTTGTCACTGTGATTTTTTAAGTGTTCTTGTTCTAGGAAGAAATAACAAGAACATTAAAAAATGTGTGAGACAACTAAAAATGTATATTTATAGAAGTTCTCATTATTTTCAAAATATACTATTGCAGATACTATGAGCTCATATATTGGTACTTGATATACATATATCAACACTGCTGCTGTTAAAATAACATATTTTTATTATTGAGATCATTCTGGCAAGATATATGAAAAATTAGAATGGATCAGAACAGTCAAGGTTCAATCCTAGCAGCCTGTATCGATTATTACTATTCAATCAACAGACATCACGTATTCGTGGTAATTTTAAGAATTGCTTTTAAGCCCAAAATAATGTTTCAGCTTACTACTAGTAAAAAATCTAATTAATTTGTCCTTATTGAGTACCCAATCAAAATGAAATCTGATTTAAAATATTTTAAAAATATTTGTTTCACTGTACTTTTGTATATTTTAAGAAAACTAGGTTAACAATATTGCTTATTCGTATTCCTCAGGAGACTTGTTTTAATAAAACAATTTGTTACTCTTAATTTAATGATGTGACTTCTCTGTCTGGTAGGGTCATTGCTATCCAAACACGACCATAGAATATGGAGGAAATTTGATATTCACAGGATGACAAATGCTTCTGTTCATCATTCATAGTTTCAGGAATGCAAATGGATGCTTTTAGAAATTGAAATTGTTGTCTATTCTTTTATTTTGATTCTTTAAACTATCAATTTGTCCTATCTCTGGAAGAAGGTCGTTATGTTTAGTAAACTTAAAATATGGACTTTATTTTCAACTTCTGTCAGAATTAGGACACATCTGAATATAGTAAAGTGGTTAAGACATGGTTTCATACTGGGTAGAATAATATTTTATGGGCAACTGGGTGGCTCAGTTGGTTAGTGTCTGACTCTTAATTTCCGCTCAGGTCATGATCTCACAGTTTGTGAGATAGGGTGTGGTCTCTGCACTGATAGCATGCACACATTCTCTCTCTCTCTCTCAAAGTAAATAAATTAATGTTAAAAAAAACATTTTAAAATTAAAATCTTGCTTCCTGAATCTAATATACATGAAAAACACTTTAAGGTCTTAATATGTGAAACATGATGAAAATATCAGCTATTAAAATTACTTCTTTTAAAGTGATATATTGAACTCTCAAAAAAACTCAGTAGGGATGCCTGGGTGGTTCAGACCATTAAGCTTTTAATTCTTGACTTTGGTTCAGGTCATGATCTCACGGTTAGTGAGATTAAACCCACATTGGGATCTGGGCTGACAGCATAGAGCCTGCTTAGGGTTCTTTCTCCCTCTCTCTCTACCCCTTCCCCAGTTGTGTTCTCTTGTTCTCTCTCTCTCTAAATTAAAAAAAAATCAATAAAACTGAGTAAAATATATAAACCAATTACAGATAGAGACAGTAAATATAATAAATGTGTGTATATCTATATCTATATCCATCAACAAAACAAAAGGCAATCTAGTTAATGAGAGAAGGTATTTGCAAAAGATGTACCTGATGAGGGGTTAATATCCAAAATACATAAAGAACTTACATAATTCAACACCAAACCAAAAAAAAAAAAAAAAAAAAAAAAACGGGATTAAATAAAGGGCAGAGGAAGTGAATAGACATTTTCTTTCTTTCTTTGTTATTTATTTATTTTTTAAATAAACATATATTTTAAATAAATATATTTTAAATATAAATATATTTTCTTTCTTTGTTATTTGTTTTTAAAATGTATATATTTTAAATGAATAAATATATTTAAATAAATATATTTTAAATTTATATTTCAAATAAATAAGTTCTACACTCAATAAAGGGCTTGAACTCATGACCCCTAGATTAGGAGTTGTATGCCCTACTGACTGAATAAAATCCTCTTAATAGACATTTTTCTAAAGACATGCAGATGGGCCAACAGATAGATGAAAAGATGCTCAACATCACAAATCATCAGCGGAATGCAAATCGCCACCACAATGAGATATTCCCACATCTGTCAGAATGGTGAGAATCCACTGTGCTTTTTTTAATCAGTTGCAGTATGACTAACACATAAATTTAGCCACATTTCCATTTTATTGTAGCCTCATCATATATGATAACTGTTACTTTAGAATTTTGCTGATGGCTTCATGTACATGTTACAATATCCCTCTTCCTTTTTCTGGTTATACTATATTGTTGGTTCATAAAGACTGAACTTAAGGCCACCAGCACTGTAACTCACACCTGACATATTTTCTCTGTAAAGCACATCACAACCTTCTTGCCCTTAAAAACACCAGGAAGTGCTGTAGTACAATGTTTGGGGGCCATTTTTAATAGTGAAATCTCCAACTAAACCCAAAAATGCAAAAGCAACATGGCACTAAATAGACCATGAGAAAGATACTTGTTTAGAGGAGGAGAACTGAACCAAAAGGCAGAGTGTCTGAGTGTTTGAACTTTGGCTGAGAACATGCCCTGGACGGGACTCTAATTTCTTACCAGTCTGCATGTCCATGCATGACCAAAGTGCTGTGGATACTAATTTTTGGGTTACAAATAAATTTAGTGAGTAGGAGATTCCACAAACATAGGATCTGAATAATGAAGATGGGTTGTGTATCTGTGTGCACATGTGTATTAATAAATGGTTGTTATTCTTAAAGTTGAAAATAATATTCAAAGGCTAATTATCTTGGCTATTCTCCAATCTGTCCCATAATCCTTGACTTTCCTTCTGTCCTCTGTAAGAAATAGTTTAATATAAAAAACAATACAAAAAACAAAAAACATTAAAAAACAAACAATACCACCCATAAGGTTAGATTTTTAGGAAATCTTACTTGTTATTTGATAAAATATATCAATATTTTTGAAGTTATATCTTCCTAATTCAATAATTACAATAGGATGATAATTACAAAGATTTAAAAAACCATGATAGTTTTTAAACATGTTGTGTTTGCTTTCCTAATATATTTATAACTGAAAATACTTGAACATATATTTTTCTGTGTTAACTTCTATCTGAAAATTTATTCTTTCAATATGTAGACATAAAATTTTATAATACTTTAGAACTTTCCATTGCTTGCCAAGACAAGATACAAGAGAGATTAGAGCCAAATTTAGTTTCGTATTCTATCAATTACTCCTCATATTTAACACAGTAGTAAGGTGCTTGGAGTTCTTTATGCTTTTGCATATGCTAGTCACTCTGATAAGAATAGTTTTATTCCCTTCTCTTTACCAGATGCGCAAGTTCATGAGTAATTTCCTGATTATGGTCATATTATTGTCCTAATAGCCAAAATAGATGTTCTGGAGATGTTACCTATTTTTAGCTTACATAATAAAGGTACTGGATATAAAGACCTAGGTCTTATCACCCTTTGCTTTGACCCTTGAAAACTAAATAATGTGTAATCACCAGCTCCGCCCCCACATTATGTAGAAGACTCTAAAAAAATAAACTTTAATTCTAAAGACAACAAAAAGTCTTTCTATGATACATTTTTTTGAATGTGTAAACTAACTATAATTTCAGAAGAATATTCAGTACAAAAGATTAGCGGATATAGTAGGCATCCTGAGGTGTTATTTATCATTGAATATCTTGAACTTAAGAAAAAAACACCCAACATTTAATGAATAAGTAAGAAATTGGGGTTTTACAGGGCATAGGATTAAAGAGAGAGAAAAAAACAGCGGCTCAATTCCTATTTTGCTTTGATTTTCTCAGAGAAAATTTTAAGGTAGAAATATAGGGAACATTCTTTAAAGGATGAGTTAAGTTCTGGAAATGTGGGGGAGCACCCAGATATTTCAAGTACTTTTTAGTTTTCCAATACAGAAAAGTTGCATCATAGGTTATTGCAAAATTTGTTGATATGGTTATTGATAGTCTTTTGGAAAATGAGAAACAAAACTTATGGCAAGAGATACTTCAGCAACTGTTGTTTTTTCAATTTTTAAAGTATGAAAAACAGGGGATGTTAGACACTGAAAATAGCCAGTGATTACTTGGTATTTTATTAGATTGTTCAAGGAATGAGATGATCCAAACTAATTGTTTCAGCTTTTGTTTGGATGTGCACTAAGGTAATCCATTTAAAGAGGGTGCTATGAACCAAACTAAAATATCCAGATTTTTAGAAATAATCTTATTAATTCTCTCTTGATATCTTTGTCAATAAGATGAAGAAATAAGAATGGAATTGTGGTAAAACAAACTATTCCTCAGCAAGTTAAAAATCCCTGAAAAACTGAATTATTTCATCACTATAAATTTGAGGGGGCTTTGTTGTCTTATTTTAGCCAGACTTTGACAAAAAAAAAAAAAAATACACCACTAACAAATTCTCTTGGAAAATTCCACAGGAAGATAAAAAGCGATATGAAATTCATTCCAGGCAGAAAAATTCCAAAAGGAAACTTCCGATTACTTAGAGCTTATGAAGACGGGAGGATTCAAATACCGATAGCAGTGACGGAGAAATTGCAGAGTAGTTTGTCATTAGCATCACTGAAACATAAATCTTTATATTTAAAGTTAGGAAAGTAGAGTGTTGCAGAGTCTGGTGATATTTATCTTAAAAAAGAGAAAATTGAGAGGATCTAAGCACTCTTCAAGTATCTGAAGGATTTTTCTAAGGTATTTTCAGGCAGTATCTTCCACTTTGGTTTTAAGGGTTTAAAACTGGGATAAATGTCTAGAAGCTACTGAAAAATAGATTTTTCTTCAACTTTAGAGAGAATTTCTAAGTCCAGAAGTGTCCAATCAGGGATTTGGTCAATTACGCAGAGTAGTAAGCTATTTAATAATAGAGCAATAGGAAAGTAGTGAAATGCTCTGTGTTCAGAAGGAATACCACCCATAGGGGGGATGACTTCTAAAGCTTGTTGCAATTTTCTTTTCAATATCTTTTCAAACAAATATCACAATCCAAAAAATATATATAATCGAAATGCAAAATTATTCTACTTTTTTTTGAGAGAGAGAGTGAGATAATGTTTGTTCATTTTTAAGAGAGAGACAGAGCATGAGCATGGGAGGGGCAGAGAGAGAGGGAGACACAGAATCCAAAGTAGGCTCCAGGCTCTGAGCCTCAGCACAGAGCCCCACGTGGGGTTTGAACTCATGGACTGTGAGATCTTGACCTGAGCCGGAGTCAGAGGTTTAATCGACTTAGCCACACCAGCACCCCATTTTTGAGAGAGAGAGATAGTATGTATGAGTAGGGGACGGTGCAGAGGGAGAGAAAGAGAGAGAATCTCCACGTTGAACACGGAGCCTGACGCATGATTTGATCCCACGAATCTGGGATCACGAGCTGAACTGAAATCACGGGTTGGATGTTCAACTGACTGAGCCACCTGGGTGCCCCCAAATTATTCTATTCTTCAGGAAAATGTACTTCAGTTATGATTCATAGTGTGCAAACACATTTAAAAAAGAATAGATTAGTACTCTGAAGTGAACTGGATTATAATGAAATAATTTGTGATGTTATCTAAAACACAGTTATTGGTGTGACTGACTCCTTTTTTGATTGACAGATTGAAAGTGTAAGAGAATAATCTTTATACAAATTTTCTAAAGAATGAAGTGACTGGATGACACAAGAAAGTTTTTTAGATAAGCTATACATACATACTAGCTTTCCGCAGTTAAGAAAATCCTTGAAGTTTTTCTAATAAAGTGTGTGTGTATGTATGTGTGTGTGTGCGAGTGTGTGTATTTATATATGTATATATATGTATATCACCTTTCTAGAAGAGGAATACGATATGTTAACATAAGCATGTATTCAAAATTACATCAACAATCATTTTATTTCCTGGGAAGAATGAATGGGGAAAAATTATGTAATGTTTTATTTAAACTAAAATAGAGAAATAGAAGAAAAAAACACCAAAAGAGATAAAACTATTTCATCATGACTGGCAAGCAGCAGCTCTAAAATATTACTGTACTGTTAGTCAAAGTACACTATGGATTTCAGAATTTTATCGGGAGTGGGTCCCTTTTGTTAGGAACCAAAAAGAAAACCTAAAGTTTAATTGAAAAGAATGTATATTTTGTATGAAACACTCCAAGTGAGTTATTCTAACACTTGTCATGCTATTTAAAGATGGCTCAGGAGTTGCTGGCCTGTAATCATATATTTGGTCTCAGGATAGCATGAGTCAGCAGACTAATAAAGAACAGGCAGACAGCAGACACTAGATTTTTAGTTAGAGAAACAAGCAGAAGGATCCGAGGCCAATCCACATACCCAAGATCCAAACTGATAATTCTGGTACTTTCCTTTTTTACCTTGAATTCCTTTGGGAGACCTTACATTGCACTTTAAGCAAAATGAAGAAACAATCAAGAATGTGAATCTATTCCCTGTTCAAGTTTTATAAATCTTTCCAAGGTCATGTGCAAATAATTTAGGGAGTTGTCTGTTATTTTAAATCACGTGCCCCACTGATTCCTTACAAAAATGCAGATCATCAAGCATAGAGTGAATAAAGATACGCATGGAAGAAGAGAAAATTAACATTAGTTGTATCTCTGAAGAGCCTGTCATTGTCTGCTCTACCAGAGCCATCGTCTATTTCTCTTTAACTCCTTTCAGGCTACTTCATTGGAATTATAATTAAAGCCTATTTTATTTAAACTCATTTGACTGCCATCTGTGGATTTACCTGCCTGGGAAATGTGACACTTCATACCACACCTACACACAATTACACACACACGCACACACACACACACACACACGAGGTAGAAAATAAGGCACTATCAACTACTAATTGGCATGCAAGATGGTAAAACAAGAAAATAATGTACTTTTAAAAATATAAGGCATGTCTAAGGCTTTCTTTTTCCCTGTTCATCCTCTGGTTTGATTGGCATTCTCATCAGCAGTGTGACATCAACAGAGACCTACAAGGGAATTATAGCAATGCATTTTCCCTAGGGCCACCATTTATACTATAAATTATGAATGCATTATTATGCTGCCACTTTGGTTTTGAAGAGCTTATGTTAATTAAAGGCTAAGAAAGCACACACGCAGCACAATTATTTTTAATTAAGATTAAAATAATTCAGTATGTCAATACAGTCCTCAATGGGCATGATGGCTTAATGTGTCCCTTCAATTCCTTGTCTATGTAGTACAGCCATGTGTAATGCTTGTTTTTAGTTTCTTACCTTTCAAGTACATAAAACTCAAGGTCATCCAGAGATAAACTTTATGTCTGAGATGGTGCTGTATATAAGCAATTATGGAGTGAACACTATATACTAAGGACTATCCTTTCTAAAGTGGATAACCAAAACGTAAAATATAAGATTCTTATTTAGAACTTTGCTGTCTTGTTTTGGATGACCTCTGAATTTGTTGCTAAAATGGAGACTATTCTTTGTATAAATCTACATAGAATAATAAAATGACATAGCATGAAAACCATATTATAAAACACATATATTTGACTATATTTTAAGAAGTGTAAAATTTCAGATTTTTTATTGCAACTTAAAATTAACTTTTATTTCTCAATTTAAAAGTAAGCCTAACTAATTTGTACTTGCTATTTTTTAGGTTGTTACAAAATGAATATTGTTGAGTAAACTTCCTTTAATTTAGAAAACTCCAATTTCCAATGTCTGCTAAATTTAGAAAAACAAAACAAAGTTTTATCTTGTCATGTATTCAACAAATACTCTTATTGCAAAAAACACTAAAATCTCCAACTCATGGCATTTTTAGGTAATAATCCTTGTCTTGCTGTTGTATTTTTACATGTGAGGATCTATTTCCTTGTAAAATAAGACTAAAAAAAGACTAAATGGCAGTTTCCATAAAAAATGGAACTTTTGTCATCTATCAGTTAGGAGAAATCATACCTCACACAGGGATATGCTCAGGTGACACCTCTTCTATTCTTGCCAAAAGTACAACTCTTAGGGCTGGCAAGAAATCTAAATGTTTAATTTTGTCACAGCAGCAACCTAGTAGACAGGCAAGGCAATGACCACATTCTTGACGACAGGTGAGCCACAGAGATTCCTTAGGGAACTCTGAGGCTGAATCATTTAGAACAGCATGCCCAAATTGATGTTGTTGGGACTCCAGTAGAATAAAAAGACAAAGTCAAAATGAAGAAAGTGTAATTAAAATTTTTCATTTGACAGTTTACTTCACTTTAATTGGCAACTTAACACCTGTGCTCATTTCAGTGGCAAAGAAGTTCTTATTTTAACATGAGACAATGTTCCTTCATAGATAAATCTAATAAAATTACAGAGAAAAATGTGCAGTGCCTGATTAAAAGAAACATGAAATTCAATAAATATTGATATGTGCCTTATAGAGTACCTTATATTCTTGACACCGGGTATTTTTAAAGGATGAAACTAATATCTGTGTCAAAACAACAGGAGAAAACCGGACATGCTGGGGGAGAAAAGGGAATTATGTGTACATGGAAAAGGCTTTTTCAATTTTAGCTGGTAACCACAAAATTTTATTTGGAAAAAAAAAGTTCCTTTAAATCAAAACTAATTTATTCTATGCTAATTTCATTAGATGTTAATATATATAGAAATATTAAAATGATTGTATTTGTAGATGTTATAATATTGTTTGCAAAAATACATTTTAGCAAATCCAATAAAAATAGCAGAACAAACATTAAACAGTTTTTTTTTTTTATTGGATAGAAGTGTTTTGCCTGAGTGACCTATGGCCATAAAATAATGGCTTCCCTTCTAACCAATCTTCCCAGTCCTCTTTGAATGGTGAAGGTTTCCTAAGTTATCTAGATTTAGAAATATAATTTGTCTAATTCAAGAATAAATAAGAAGCCATATGCTACCATTTCTGGCTTTCCTATCCTTTCCTATCAAATTTGTCTTTCATTTTACGTACACCTTTCTTGTGTGGCAAACTGCAAGTATCCTCAGTTTGCTTCTTCTTTATGTTAATTTCCAGATATAATCCCTTCTTGATGGTAGCTATTAATTCAAATAGAATTTTTTAATTTTCAGCGATCAACTTTATCTTTGCTAGATAAGTAAAAATAATAGGCTGATAATTCTACTTTAAATGGAATGTCTCTACCTGAAAACAATCTATTCACAAGGAGAAAAGTTTTGTTTAATTGTGTGGTGGAGGAGAGAAAAAACATCAAATGAAATATATCTCAAATATAAAGTTTTCAATAAGTTAAATACATTGCTTCTGGAATTTAATATTTATTTTAAAGCTAAATATGTAGGAGCACATTGTTATTTTTTAAAAGACAATAAAGATTTATTGTCTTTACATTCTAATTTTAGGAAATTTTTATTAATGCATAATGATTAAATGTTGAACTAGGACTAAAAGAGCAGAGCCACACATGGGGCTTGATCTCATAACCGTGCGATTATAACCTGAGCCGAAATCAAGATCAAGAGTCAGACGCTTAACTAACGGAGCCCCCCAGGTACCCGGCCTAGTATCTTTCATAGAAGACTAGAATGGAGTTATGCAGATGAAAACAAGTAGCTAAATGAGCAAATATCTGATCACAATTGGTATATTGCCAAAAACAGGTGGAGCAAAGGGGGAGACATAATTCGACTTTTCACACAACTTAAACTATTTCTTTTTTTTTTTTAACGTTTATTTATTTTTGAGAGACATAGAGACAGAGTATAAGCAAGGGAAGGGCAGAAAGAGAGGGAGATACAGAATCTGAAGCAGGCTCCAGGCTCTGAGACATCAACACAGAGCCCGCCGCGGGGCTCGAACACAGACCATGAGATCATGACCTGAGGTGAGGTCGGCCGCTTAACCAACTGAGCCACCCAGGGGCCCCACTTAAACTATTTCTAAAACGTTTTGAAATGTAACTTCAAAAGTTATATATTCCGTGTGCGCTCACATGATGTTATACTGTATTTCTCGGTTGTTTTTGTAGCTTTAATTTTCCTGGAAAAAATACGAAGCAAATTAATTCTTCATAAACAGAAGCTGTAACTCTATGGAAACAAATTCAAGTTAAGCCAAGTAAGCAACTCCCTTGATATTTTTATTATACTTTTTTTTCTATTTTGATTACTTAAAAAATAATTCCAAATTACAACGACCCCCATTCATCCACTCTGACACAGATTTATATCTGAGCTTCAGGCATGGTTGGTCCATATTCCATACTTTTACTATTCAGTTTTATATAAGGCAAGGGCCTTCCATGTTTGCTTTGAAAATGAGCTAAATATCACAATCATCAAGTAAATTTATCATCTACACACGGCATTCTGCAAGTTGCAGGTTATATTCAGTACATGCTTTAATGCTTTGACTTAAAATGATAAAATGGTAGTCTCAGCAATCTGAGAAAACTTGAGAGCAAGAACAAGTATGTATTTTCTTTTAAAATGCTATTGCTTATATTTAAACATCTGAAAATGAATCTTAAGTAAAAATAAATGAAGTCTGTACCTGCCTAGCCAAAATGTGTCCTACGAATTTTCTTTTTTTTTTTTTTTTTTCTGCAGCTATCTGAATTCAAGGATGTTTACACTATGTTATTTCTCTCTCTAAAAGAGTTGATAAGAGTTGATATTTTTCCTTGGTAAAGACAAATCTCATAGAACCCTGAATAGCAATTGTTCTTGCAAGGTATTTATTGTAAAAACACCTCAGAAATGTTCAATTTAAGAAAATAATTTAAATTCCAGTTTGTTAACATACAGTGTAATATTAGTTTCAGGTGTACAATATAGTGATTCAACATTTCCATACAACACCTGGTGCTCTGCACAAGTGCATATGAATGTTTGATTTTCTACGTGAAATATCAGAAATAAAAATGGGTCATTTAAACACAGTAGACTTTTCTGTAACTGAATACTGTGTGGAGAGAAGTACTATGATTCATCAAATTTTCTTTAAGTTTAAATACGTAACATTTTTTGACTCTTGAAGTGGATTTTCCCCGAAAATGTCTCTTAGCACATATATTATAGCTCATGCTACCAGATACTGGGAGGAAACAATTCTGAAGTCGGAGGGTTTAAGTCTTGAGTAAAACCCTTGGCAAATAGCCTAGTCCATTTGAGTTTAGTTTCTGTCGCTGTGTAATAGGAATAGGAATCTACTCAAGTGATTTTTGTGAGAATTAAGCATAAAAATATTAGAAATGTCTGGGAAATAGCAAAAGACCTTAGGAAGCTAGGTATTACAAAGTTTTCTAATGAATATAATCAACTCTATTAGATAATTCAGAATATACTTTTGAGTGTTTCAGAATAACAATTTATATGATATAGGATTTCAGTAATTATGTGGAATTTTTTGATCAGGTACTGCCTCTCAGAAAACATGGAGTCATTCTTGCAAATAAAATCTCATTTAGTTTGGTTCAGTATTACTTGTTTCTTTCCCCTATATTTAGAATATATATTCTTAGAAAAAGCTAAATCTTTAGAGAGTCATTTCTCAAAGTTCTTTTCCTCTTAATTACTAAGTTAGGTGTTAATTGATGTTACAGATTACAAAAGGATTAAAATAAAACATTTTAAAACAGAAATGTGTGTTAAAACTATGATTCCTTTAAACTGAAATTTGTAACATCTCTACCATAAATTTCCAGAATCAATATATGAAACACACTATTAATATCTCAATCTAAAGAGAAACAACTTAATATAAATAAATGAATCCTCTTATTTTATTTTAGGAATTATATTTTCCATTAGTCTAATAGCAGAAGAACAAAATTAATTTTTACTTAACCATTACAGTAAAACAGAACTTTAGTTTACATTGGTATAAACATAGATGTCTTCAGTTTTTAATTTTAAGTTATAAAAATGATGCAGGAAGTGATGTAAAACAAAGTTTATATCCTTCTTTCTTAAAATTGTTAGTTTTAATTACTCTGAAATGACAATGCTAAAACTGAAGTATTTAATTGGTTGAATATATATGACCATTGACCAGCAACTGTACAAGATTCTCAAGATGGTACCCATAGAAGGATATAAAAAGGCGTATTATTCCAAATTCAGTAAATTTAATAGTGATGCACAGAAAAAATATTTTGTGATTAAACTTAGATCCGTTGTAAATATATATACATAATATATATATATATATGTACATATATAATACATATATTATATACATATATATGTATATAATAATAATATATATAATAATAATAATAATATATATATATAACTGTATCTTGCATGTATGAGATACAAATACAGCCTCCATCTTCCCTTGGTAATACTGAAGCAAAGAAACAGAAGAAATAATAAAACCACCTATATCATTTCAGAAAGGGCTGCATGTAAAACATATCAAAGGCAGACCACTAAGCATTTCAAATGTTCAGTCATGGCTACTACACTTAGTGTGTCTGAAAATGTTTTAGTTTTAGTACCTGTCCTAAAGATATGGCAAATTTATTTTTAATATAAATTAAATGATCTCTACCTTGTTTTATACTTTGTGGTATAAAAATACTTAGAGGTTTGGAAAAACTAATTTACATGTGGATTTTTTCCTCATCTGACAGTCAATATAAATTTGAATAAGGGAGAAGTTGAGTAGCCCTCAGGCTTTGTAAATTCAACCTTATCTTCACTTTTGCATGTGTGACCTTTAAATGCCTTTAGTGGAAGAAAAAAGGATTCTTTGTTATATGAATACAGAAAATAGCATTTCTTTATTACTTTTAGATAACTTCCCATAATTACTTTATTACTGATACATGAAGTTTTTTTTTAAAAATTGGTAAATTGATGACCTTCTGGATAATATCTTTCTGAAACAGATGCAAATAAAGAAAATATGTGATATTAAAAGGAATGCTGTATCCAGTGCAAAATGGGGTAAGCGATTTGGAGGGACAAAAGAAGCAAAATTTTATACTAACCAAGGAAGGAATTGATGAGCAAATTAGATTTCACTATTGATGAACGAAAAAAAATAAGGTACCATTTGTCAGGGAGCTTCTGTTAGGCATTAAATGCATGGTGTCCTGGTAGTTTCTTCCTGCGTGCACACGCACGCACACACACACACACACACACACACACACACACACACACAGAGCTCAGGCAAACTAAAAGAGCAGAGTAATTTGGAAGCCCAGGCTTGGTGATGGCATTGTCTACTAACATTATCGTAGTGAGAAATTAGTGTAAGAGTTGGTAGAAATGGAAAACAAATTGAGGCCAAAAATGTTTGATATTTTAGAAGAGATTTTCAGCCCTATCAATCTGTAACCAGATGATTTCTTGTCCTCGAGAAACTCTTGTCCAGTAACGTAGAAAGGATGCTCCACTATGATCGCTTTTTTAATTAAACTACTTGTATTATATTTTCAGAGGAAAAATTTAAGGGTTATGTTTTGACCTTACATTTTTTCTGATTGGCTACATTCCATATACATTTATGTTTAAGATTGGCATTTGTTAACTTCAATTCTTTTATGGTTCAGTAAGGCTACCTAGATTCAGATGTAGTTCTCTCTTATTTAGAGATTTTTAATCATAAAATAACTTTAAAATGTATTATAATATATACTATTATACATATATATCTATAGAATAATCAAACCTGTTGGAAAATTTTTTTTAATTTTTTTTAACGTTTTATTTATTTTTGAGAGACACAGAGACAGAGCATGAGCAGGGGAAGGGCAGAGAGAGAGGGAGACACAGAATTCGAAGCAGGCTCCAGGCTCTGATGAGCCATCAGAACAGAGCCCGATGTGGGGCTCGAACTCACAGACCGTGAGATCGTGACCTGAGTCGAAGTCGGCCGCCCAACCGACTGAGCCACCCAGGCGCCCCGGAAATTTTTTTAACAGAACCTATTGGAAAGAATTTGTGTTTTGTAGGAGATCACTAGGACACAGTTTCATACTACAAAATAGAGAATTTGGAAAAAAAAAATTTTCCTTGACAGTAATTAAAGTTTTCCAGCTATGTAAGGTAATGGTGAAAATAAAATTTAGATATAAAATACTTAGACATTTATGCCTAAACTAAATTAATTACCAATCTAATTTCCTAAGTGATTGTAACACATTTTCAACATGGAAATCAAACATCTTTATGTAAATAAGATTGTAACAGACTTATAATATGAATTTATGTAAGTATTCCCATTATTGGTCAAAGTGTTTCCATTTCTTATTATTGCTCCCTGTAATTGCCTTTAAAAATACAACTGCAATGTAAATTACACATACTCACAAATTAAAATGACATTCTTTTTCATAATTCTTTCAGATGAAAGAATGTTTTCAAGAAATTATATTCTGAAGATAGCACTTTAGTGTCTAGATCATTTAAATACTTTGCAACACAAAAAATATAATTCATATGTTCCACTGAAGAGAGAATGAGTTTTACTTTAAATATGCCTAAGATACCTGGGTGACCCTGATGTCTTCATTTTGTGCTCTGCTACTCTGTCCTTAACTTAGCAATACATGAGAGCAAGTTTTGAAGGTCATTATTAAGTATGAACTATGCTGCATGTAAAATGCCATTCCTGATGTTAGTAGAGCCTTTGAATTCTGGAACGGTATATTATGAGGTTGTGTAATACAACATACTCATCATTTTCTATCCACAAGCATCATGAAGTTTCCAATGAATTACCCATAGCCACAGAGTTAAATATGCCTCCTGGGTTAAACCTTTTATTTCTTCTTCTTATAATAACTCTTAGAGAAGGGAAAAGAATGAATCTGAGAGCTTTTTAATTTATAGGTTTTATTTAATGCAATAAGTGGTTACTTTTCACGTTAGTAAAATATAATTATGTTGACAAGAGGTTAGTTTATAAGCAATTAATTTTTATTTTGCTGATGTCAGTTTGAATTCTAGGGGCTCAACGAAATGTATAGATGCTATTGCTACACAGAGTTGCTCAAATAATTGTGGCCTACCACACCCGCAGGTTGTTGATGTGTTTGATTTATTTCTAAGGATACTGTTATTCTTTTTCAGTTATCAATCACCTGATAGTATTCTTTAAGGAATAATCTGAAATATGTCTGAATATGAGTAGTAAACCATGAAGAAAAGGAAGTTAACAATGTTTTGGGCTGATTTTCAAATGTGAATTTATATTGAGTGGCAAGTCCAAAGGGTTATTTACTTCATAGTGCATAGTAATTTATCCTCAAAATATGGGAAATAATATTAAGTTTTAAAGTATATGGCATTTAGGAATATGTACCATTGAACATGTTACACAGTCACCTGATACCTAATATTGTCTGATTCCTCTTTGTGTCCCTAAATCCGTGTTGGTGCTCAACATAGAAAAGTATTTTCTGTATAAGTTTTTACTGGACAGTAAAGCATATTTTATGGTTAATTAGAAAGGAATAGAAATACATACAAATTATTAATCCCATTTTCCATTTTATAAAATACAATTTATTATTCTGGATTGCTAAAAGTATTTTAAAAAGAGTGTACTCTTTATTTATTTAATTTGAGAGAGATGGGGCGGGGGGAGGTGCAGAGAGAGAGAAAGAGAGAGAATCCCAGGCAGGCTCCACACAGCACAGAGAACCACACAGGGCTCGATCCCACAAACTGTGAAATCATGAACTGAGCCAAAATTAAGAGTCAGACACTTAGCTGACTGAGCCACCCAGGCACCCCTCTACTGTTTATTTTTATTCTTTATATGTTACTGCAGTGACAAGGATCTGTGAGTATTCAAGCCCATATACAATCGTTGCTATGCTGGACTGGCAAACTACATGAAGGACAATGAATGATTCTGTAAAATACGGGTCAAAAACATGAAGACTGTCATTGAACCATATGACTATGGGATATGTAAAATTATAACTTAGGTTAAATTTAAATTTTTAAGAATAGTTAGACAGGGAATCTATGAAACCAATAAATAATTAAGGATAAAAAAATGTCAGAAAAGTGTATGATAGTTGCATTTTTAAGGTCCGAAATTAAATTCATTGTCCTTATGCTGATAGGATCAGTGATGGTAAGGAGACAGGGATGTGGTTTTCAAGGTATTGTATAGTAAGAACTAGTCTTTTTATTTGAATGCAAAAATGAGGATTAAAAGGAAGAGTAGTTATTTTTCACATATCAGACTCCCTAAAATAGAAAATCCTTGTCAGCATGAATATACTGATGGCACTTCATAAGTACAAATTTAATTTAAAAATATGGAAGTTCGTATAGTGTAGTTTAAGAAAAAGGTAGCCTTCTAGGCATGGCGTATTGACACCTTTTCTTTATAAAATACTTTCTCTTAAAGGATTATATAATTCTAAGAAATTAGGTTATAAATAAAGCAGAAAGTCTTGAATTTAGGAAAGGCTATTTTTGTGTTAATGCTGAGCAGAAGCAGCAAAATATCAGGAAAGCTTCAATGCCAAAGTCAATGCCACCTTAGAGCATTGTGAGATACATAATAATATCTAGTAACTCATTCAAAGAACCCTACTCAAATACCCCCAGGAAAGTTGAAGTTTGTAGGCTGATGTCTTTGTTAAAGTTAAGTGCAGAGGGAGAGTGCATAGCTTATATATACATCGGATTTGCTTCTAAGCTATTCTAGATTGTTGAGGAAGAAACTGGGATATTTTCAGAGCAGACATTGTAATGAAATGGAAGAAGAAGAAGAAGAAAAACATTGAATAGTTTAAAAGCAAAAATAGCAGAACTCAACAATAAGGACATAGGTAAATTTAGTCACTCAATTTCTTCAGAAATTATATACCTTCCAGTTTTTTAAGACAGAAAACATCAGAAGATAATGGTAACTTCTATTAATGAGTTACAAAATAACAATTCAACAAGACTTCTAAAAGTTAAAAACATCATTCGTGCAAAGATAAGAATACCATTAATTTCAAACACGGTATATTTTTCCTTTAAAATTATTTCACATCAAATAAATTTCTAATATATATCATGTATGCCTTAGATGCACCTAAAAATATGCACATTTGTCATATAAAACTGAGTTAATATGATCAATATGTGGGTCACGTACACACACGCACATACACATGTGTATCTACATAGATATACACATGTGAACTTACAAAAGGAATTGTGATTTATAAATTAGTGTGCAAATAATTTAAAATTAAATCTCACAAGGGACACCTGGGTGGCTCAGTCAGTTAGGCATCCTACTCTTGATTTCGACTCAGGGCATCATCTTACGGTTGGTGACCATGAGCCCCACGTTGGGCTCTGCACTCATAGTGCAGAGCCTGCTTGGGACTCTCTCTCTCTTTCTCTCTCTCTGCCCTTCGTCCACTCGTCTGTGCCCTCTCTCTTTCTCAAAATACATAAACTTAAAAAATTATTTTAAATTTCATAATTTCAAAAATATAACATTTTAGAACCTACTAGATGACTTATTATTTAATGGATACAGAGTTTATGTTTAGGGTGATGAAAATTTGGTGGAATACATAGTGGTGATGGCTGCACAATATTATGAATGCAATTAATGTCACCGATTGTACCCTTACAAGGGTTAAAATGGCAAATTTCATGTCATTTATTTATTTTAAAAAAACCTAAACAGGACTCCAAAAAAAATAAACACTACTTTATGTGATATTCAGGCTAAACATGTTTAAGGGTATATATAAAGGGAAGTTTGATAAAAGCCTCTTAATCAACACTGAATATGTTTATGTTCAGATTCTAAGAGATCAAGGGAATGATTTAATAATTATAATTTCCTTAGTTATTTATATATCCATTAAATACTTTTAAAAGATTATGTGGGCATACTTAACATAAATAATCTTAATATTTATTTATTTTCAAATAAAAGTTCACTGTTTAAATATAAAAATTAAAAAAATTATATATTTCACTTCCATTATGGTTTCATTCAAAGTATGCATTTTTTCTACACTAAAAAGCTATAGAATATAAGGATTACAAATATACTCTGGCTTATCATGTCCTTTATATAATACCCATAATTTCATGAGTGTTAAACTAAGATCAGGGAATTTCTTTCATCATGAATTACCAATAAAAATGCACTAAAATCTCTTCAAAAAATATCAAACTAGACACCACACACATGTTTAAATAAACATTTATATACACTCCTCACAGTCGCAGTTTGTCTTACTGCTATCACAAACCAACACGGTTGTATGTTTTTCAAATGAAAAATTATTTATCACAACCGCGAGTACAAAATGGAGGAGATTTCTTGGTAGACCAATCAACTTAAGAGAAGCTAAGAAATGGCTTTAATTTTTCCTGTATTTTTGAGAGTCCCAGCCAAACTCCCAAAAACTATTATGGAATAATCGGACTTCCAGAAACATGACTGAAACCAAAGTAAATTCCAAGTGTTTCATTAAACGTAGAAGTGCGAACTTTCTAACTAGCTGACTTATTTTTCCCTGTCGGGAGGTAGTGTTATGGTATGGGCAGCAATAGTGTCGCAGAGAATTTCCCATATCTACAGAAAAGCCATAAACTCTGTAAATCAGCATAGGGAATATTAAATGTGCACTAAGGATAAAAGAAGTATTTTGAATTTCAATAAACACTTATAAAAATGAAGCTTTTTCGAACACATATTCTAATGAGTCAAATCATCATGTATACTTTCCCCTTTATACCTGTAACACATGAAATTGCCTGGTAGGAAGGAGAGTAGCTTACACTGTCCCATTGATCTCTATTTATTGTTTTGTATTTTCAATTCTTTCTGACTTCTTTTGAAGTGCAACTTTCTCCCCAATTCACAAAGAACACTAATAACATCAATAGAGTGTTCATCAGGGTATTTATATTTTAAGAGTAGGAAAGAAAAAAAAATTAGTTCTTTTGAATACCTGAAAGAAGAAAGTTTCACTTTGATTGGTATCTTGTGCTGACAGAAATCCTAGCACAAGGATTTAAATATGCTTGAAAGAAATTGACATTGTGCTAAGGGATATTAAATCTTTCCCCCCCTAATATCTCAGTGGTAATTCTCTTTATTATTATAGAGCAAAACCTTCTCACCCCCAACCTCCTGTGTTTATGGGTGGAAATCACAAAAGCTTTACCAAGTTGGAAACAAATCAAAATGGCTTTTCTGACTTGTTAATGAAATCGTTCCAGTCTTTTTTATTCACCATCCTAATAGTCATGCTGTTAGTAGACTGTATCCAACTAAGAAAGTTATTCATTTAAATAAGAATCTATTCACTCTTGTAAAATTCACAAAAGAGGCTTAAGCAATATGAATAACAGAAGAATCACTTATCTATCAATATGAGAGCACTTCCCTAGATTTGATGATAAATTCACCATTTTGATATGTACCTTTATTTATTCTGATCATGCATATACATGATAAACTTTCTAAATTGATTCTATGTTAAACTCAAAAGACACAATATGGTCAATATAATTTTTGTATATGCCATTTAACTATATAATAACCATTAAAAAGAATAATGTATATATTATATCTAAAATTTGCAAGTAAATATATACAAAACTAAAATAATTAAAAACATGGCTACGTTTACTTCTATTTTGCTACCTCATTTGCATGCAAATATGGACCTTAAATCATAAGATAAAAGATAACTCAAGGTCAGACTCCAACAGTGCTGAGAGAGAGATCATACAAAGCTTATGCTTTTTGACAAAAAAAAAATGTATCCTTATCAAAAATAAAGGATAGCATTGTCAAAGTACGTATTTTAAGAAAAAAATAAAAATAATTTAAATTAATAAATAGATATTAAAGTTTGCAGATTTTTTTTAAGTTCACTCATTGATTTTGAGAGAGAGAGACAGAAAGACAGAGAGACCAAGCAGGGGGAGAAACAGAGAGGGAGAGAGAATCTCAAGCAGGCTCCGCACCATGAGTTCATGACCGGAGCTGAAATCAACAGTCAGACACTTAACCAACTGAGCCACCCAGGCGCCCCATCATGTAACTGAGGACATTCAAATGAATAACCTGTAGTAAACTGCATATGTCATCATCTTCTTCAAAGACAAAATGAATTGGTCATGAGATTCTACACAAGAAGTGTAATATTAGACACTATATTATGAATAGGAGTTTATAGATCACTCTACTCAAAGAAGATTGCTATATCCAGAGGAAAAAATAGTAGATCCTTCATAATACTTATGGGACGGGTAAACCTCTACAACTCTTTAACCTCTTTAATCATCACACTAAACCCTGCTGCAGGGTGGTGCAGTAGGTGCTGCAGGACTGGTGTTGGCTTTCCTGATGAAGAGACTGAGGTATGTAAATATGAGGCGCTTAGGTGAAAAACAGTCAAACTTGTCTTTGATAACAGAGTAGAAATAGCAGTCTGAATATGAATCCACTTAATTCATGCTGTTGACCACCTCATTATACTGCCTTTTCTTTGGATTTTTAAATATTATCTTGATAGTGGATACAATGAAGTTGATAAAACTAGTCACATAGTTTATAGGAAAGGTATTTTTATAACAAAGGAGTAGGTAAAAATCATTGAAATAAATTTTCTTTTTGCCAAATGCCATCAAAGTTGGAAAGATCCAGCGGTAGAGACAATGGCTCAAGATTAATTTGCTTGTATTAATCTTTGCAGTTTGGTTGCTTCTGCTATCAGAATGGTGACATTTCCTTTAGCCAAAGCCATGAATGTGTAATAGGATTATCTATGAAAGTTCTAACCCCTATGTAGTATATTAAAAATCACAAAATATATAAATGTTCTCTAAAATTATATACCCTTCACACCAAAAATTCACATAGCTGACCAAAAATAGTAAGATCCCAAGTAAAATAACCAGATGCTTGTTTACATTCTATATTTAACCGGACTTTGATCAGATTTTGGGGAATTTGAAGTAAAATGAAAACATCTTTTTCCCTACAAAGTTTAGTAGTCAAACATGACAATAAAAAATGCTTTAGTAAATTACTGCCTAATTCAATGCCACTTAGCTAGATAATTGGGACAGATCTACTATATAGAGAGTCTTGGTAAGTCTGTGCTTTAGAGTGAATTATAAGTTGGAAAATCAGCATTTCAGATAAGTGACATCAAAGGTCAATCCAAGAGGGAAGCAGAGGCGGGGGTACATGGAGGTGCCATGAAAGTATGAGGATTCGGGGAGCAGAAAATCCAGATTTGAATCCCTGCTTCAGTACTATCTTGCTGTGTGACCCAGATTATTACTCCTCTTTGGGTCTATTTTTTATTCTCTCATCTGTAAGATCACAAAGAGCAAATATCACCTTCTCAAGATTCTTGTTAAGATTTTATGTACTAACATTATATGGAACCGGTTAATACAGTCTGACATATTACAGGTGCTCAAAGTGGCTTAGTTCCCTGGTATCACTATCCTTATGTAGAAATGCTCATATTTGTCCTCTAGGTGGGAGTTCCCTTGTCAACAGTCATCTTTCCCTCTATGCAGTAGGTAAAAAACTTCATGCCCTATCTATGAGGCCAGAGGAGTAAGTGATAAATACCTATAAAAAGCATGGGATAAGGCCGGGAAAACTGGAAGTATTTAACGGCTTCAAAATAACAATACACTATTTCCTACTAATTTTCCCTTGGCCCTGTCCAATGCCTCCTCTATTGACTCTATCTCCTGCCTCCCCAACTGCCAACCTCTAGCTTCACAATTCATCAGATTTCAGTGTAGTCTCAAGACGTTAGAAAAATGAAAGTTTCACTTCAATAAAATATTATAGGGCTCTTCCCCTTATTAAACTTGTTTCCACAATAATTAAATTCCCTAGGTTGTTTTTTACTCTAGAAAATGGATAAGTTCCCATTTTTTTTTATTCTTTATTTTCTAGTCAATTCTTCCAGCCAATTGTGAAGGTGAAATGAAGGCCAATTCCCACTGCCACTTAATCCAACAAAGTTTATTGTTCCAAGCATCTTGTTCAAACATTACCACACTCATATTTTCAGAGACACTATAGACGTACATAATGACTCGGAGACTTAAAAATAAAATCATTAATAACAAGACTCAATTTTTGTTATATAATCCAGAAATGTTTCATGTTGCTTAACACATTGCTGTTTGTGAAAAATCTCTGAATTTTCAACATCATTACAAATATTTTACATTTAGTTAATCGATTTTAAAAGAGAACTTTAGACTACAGTAAATACTTTTGTCTTTGACTACCACATATTATACTGCAGAAAAGTCTTAAAAGGCTGGGGAAAGAGTTATATAATTAACTAATATATAAAAGGTCTCCATGCCCTTGAAGGGATTCTAAACTAATCATACTATCTAGAGCTTTCATTTTAAATTGTCATATAATTGAAGAAGGCATTAAAGCCTTATTGGAAAACTCATACTGAGGTGCAATAATTTAGTTATTTCAACTCTTATTTTAAAGTGTGATATCCTCCCAGTAAGTTTTCCAATTATGTTTTTAAAGTAAATAAATCTTTAAAATAACTAAGAATCTTAATATTTTGCTGCTAATATCCACTGGAGTAATTTATAAGGACAGAGACAGATAGAGCTCCTATTACATTATTCAGGGAATAGACTATCAGGCCTATTTGTTGTATACACAGTCCAAAGTTGCTTTATCATCCCTGCAGAAAGTAAGAAGCAAGTCCAGAACAATCAAACCCAGAAGAAATCATTAAAACAAGTGTTAGAGAAAAATAAATGCTTCAGAAAAAGTTGACCTAAATCATTCTATCTCATTCTACTGTGTTCTCATCATGATAAACTTAATACTGTACTTCATCTTATTCCATTAAAATCTTTTATTTTGTTCTTCCTAAATGTAAGCCTCATGAGAACAGAGTCTATTCTACTTGTCCATAATCTACAAAAGTGCTATACGTATTCTGGACTACATTTAGTTTGAGTTCACAGTATTTAGTCAACTTCTAGTAATTTTAACACATTTTTTTAAGTTTATTTATTTTGAGAGAGAGAGAGAGAGACAGAGAGAGTGAGCCCAACGTGGGGCTTAAACTCACAAACTTGAGATCATGACCTGAGCTGAAACCAAGAGTCAGATGCTTAGCTGATTGAATCACTCAAGTGCCCCTCATTTTTATTCATTTTTTTTATATTTGTCTTCTGCTTAAATCTCTCCCTTCTTTGAATACGTAAGGATGTTGACAAAATAGGTGTTGAAATAAAGAACTATGAGTAGAGAATTTTCTGTAAATAACTAATACTGCCATGTTAAAAAAATGAGAGAGAGAGATGAGACCAGTTAACCATTGGAAAGCAAACTTTTATACTTTTTTAGGCACTAAGAGAAAAGAAATGGATGGTTTTTTGACAGTGTGGTATTCTTCCCTCTTGAGGTTTGAGAAACACATATCTAATGGTTATGCCTTCAGGCAAAAGTCTTAACTAATCAAACTACTAATCTGCTGTCCAATGTTACATGCTGCAAATCACGTGAGCTTAAAATAGAATGCCATTAAAGAGATTTTCTATACAGTCATGTTGAATACAGCAATAGAGAGGAAAAGATTATCTGCCAGAAATGTGACTGCCCAGAAAGTGGGTGAGTGGGTAGGCGTGTGTGCCTAAAATCTTTGCTATAACAAAAGCATATCTAAACACTTAAGGTATTAAAACTGACATGTTTAAAGATAGATAGGTAGGTAGGTAGATAGATAAAACTAGCATACTGTATTTTTCGAGGGTACAGAGTTTCAAAGATTCTGCTCCTTCTGTGGATTTAAATTATTTTGCAAGCCAAGCATTAAGAATAATAGTCTACTTTGTGTATGGCAATTGATTATTAAAAATGAAGGAACAGATTTTAACAAATTGAGTGGTTTGCAGAATTTACTTCTCTCACTATCTTTACAGTGAACTGGCAAATCGTTGACCCTGGACTCCAAAAGATAATGTGTATGTGACATGGAAAAGTTTTAAAGGAAGGAGTGAATAAGAAACAAAACAGAGGCTGAGTTCATTCAGTTCGCCTCTTCAATTTGACATTTCTACGCTTTCCCTTGTAACCTTCTGTTCCTTTTTTTAAAATATTGTTTTTTAAACAGAGAAATACTTTCTCCAGTGTGTGTATTATTTAAAAAGAGTTGGAGGGGTAAATTTGTTCCCATATGTAGGTAGCTTAACGCTCGGAAAATGTAATTATAAGGCTATAATAAAAGTTCAAATTGTGCTACCTTTCTCTTCCCCACTTTGTAACGATTTATGAAGAAGCTCTATCCTTATATCTCAAAACTTTGTATGTCAACACACCAATACAACTTTACCCAATAGATACAATCTATTTTTCAGTATGTCTAGTCTATTACTGCAAATCACTTAAAAAAAAAAAAACAATGGACATCTCTACAGACTGGTGAATCATTTGAGGTGGGGCATAACTAGATTGGAATATTGATAACTTGCAGACAATAGTCCTTCAATGATTCATTAGTTTGTCTTATTTGGATGATAGGCAGCAATTCAGTTATGTGTTATTATTTTTCTTTTTAAGTACCTTGTGTGCAATTAATATAATAGACATCCCAATCTGAATATTTTTTCATATTTCCAGCTCTGCAAAAGAATAAGCTCTCAATTGATTTTAATTAAAGTAAAGAAATAATAATAATTATCCATTTAGAAAAATAAAACAAAGAAATAGTGCTTGGTTTTTAAAGTTTTTTTTATAGATCTAACATTCCATTAATTTTAGAAATTAAATTTTGGGTTTTTTTCATGTCAGAGCATGCAAATGATTAAATAAGCATATTATATTGCTTCAAAAATATTTATAAATAATTAGACAGGTGTGTCTTTATAGATTTGGTCCTTGGGATCTGAAGCATTATTATATAAAATCCATGATAGGTTAGCAAAACCTTATACTTAGAATAGACACATGATAAAAAAAAAAAAGATTACATTCTCAGAATATACCCAAACTAGATAAATGCAGCTCTTATGTGGACGCTTAATACAAAGAAGAAAAGATGAGTTTAGGTGCACACTAGCCAGAAGCAGGCCAATGGCCAGGCACCCATCCGTTTCATCTTACCGCAATTAGAAAACAGAGGCAAACCTCAGTCGGAAAGGCCTAAATGCCTGATTTCTCTACTTTTTATAAATTCTGTACTTCCAGGTCACTATTAAAATCACGTAAGTATATTTTGAATGCTTGCCGACTCTATATTACCAAATAACGGTCAGAAAAACAAACTTGCAGGAAGAGAAAAATGCCCTATGCATTTAACCAGAACCTTGTTGGCCTACTGTTAGTCTTCCCCCCAAAAATTATTTTCTAGTATCAAGGAAGATTTGAGAGTTTCATGAGTGGGTGCCAACCAGGTGTTATTGTGGTGTCCCTTGGAGCCACACATGTGATAGCTTTCCCTGCCCTCCAAGGATGCTGCCTCTGCAGTTTAGTAAGACTATCCACACATGGAGTTCCTAGTGGCCAGGAAGGGGCAAACATTGACATGTGTGGCTCCTCTAAACTCCATAACATATAAAGTTGCAAAAATGTTGCCAATGTCATGTCAAGTGCTTTATATAGACCCACTCCCTAAGTCTCCACAACCCTTTATGTCTTCTCTCTCTCTCACACACATGCTCACATTTTAAATGCTAGTCTGTCACTATTATACAAATTATAATACAAATCATACTTTTATTTTGAAGGTGCATGTTTCAAAGATATTTGAAATATTCATTGGAGTATTTTAATCATCTAATAAAGCAATGAGATGGTTGTTTGTGTCAAAAGGCTGGGCCACAGTGCCCAGAGACTTAGTTAAACATTACTCTGTACCTGTGAAGGTGTCTTTCTGATGGGATTAACATTTAAATTGGTGGACTTTGAGTAAAGCAGATTGCTCTCAAGAATGTGGGTGGGCCCCATAAAAACAAAGCAAACAAACAAACAAACAAAAACCAGCTTAAGAATTTAATAGAATAAAGACTGATCTCCTCTGAGTCAGAAGGATTTCTGCTAGCAGACTGCCTTTGGACTCAATTGCAGGTCTTTCCTGGGTCTCCACCCTGCCATCCAACCAAGAGGACTTTGGATTTATCAAGCCTCCACATTCCCAGGACAGGTTCCTCAAAATAAATATCTCTCTTCTCTTTGTTTTCAACCCACTCTTTTGGGAGGAAGTGCCATATGGTGGGATCTAGGGAGACCTACAACGGCCAGGAGGGGAGTCCTGGGATGAAAAATACCCGGGCACCCCAGGTGCTGGAAGCCCTGTTCCCAGACTCCTAGGTAAGGAATCTGACTAGGTCACCTATCAAGCAAACTCTGATCTTTAGCAATGCCTTCCCCTCTGTGTCCCTACTTCCTCAGTGCGTGTCTGTGTGTGTGTGGGCACGCATGCACATGCAAATGTGTATATGTATATGTATGTTTATATTCACATACATCCTGTTGGTTCTTCTGTTTTTCCAAGTCTGACTAAGACAGATAAATGAGGTATAATGATAGCTTTGAATATTGTATCTTATTGCTTAAGAAATTTTAATTACTTTCATTAGTAAAATTTCACTTAATCTTTGCAACAATATTTAGGGAATGCAAGGAAGGAATTACATTTAATATCTTATAAATAAGAGAACTGTAGCCAGGAGAAGTTAGATAAAGTGCTTGAGGGCCCAAGTTGTGATGCATAGCTGGATTTGAACTCAGGTTTTTGACTGCTTGCATAATGGTCTTTCATTGCTGGATTTGAACTCAGGTTTTTGACTGCTTGCATAATGGTCTTTCATTTTGGCCTCTGTAAATTATTGATTTTACCTGGTCCTCTGACATTTTCAGCTTCTAATTCTTTAACATGAATGGTGACTCACAAGCAACCTCCATTCAACATAATTTACTCAAAAAATAAATGAAAATTGAAGTTGTTGTAGGAAGAAAATTGTTTGTAATCCAAATGTTTAAACAACATTCCCACTGTAAGGAACTGAAAATTTTGGCAAAATATTAGCAGAGTTTTTTATGAAACAACATTAAATCTCTGATTAACTAGCCTCAATTATTTTAAAAATTTCTGTTTGTTAAATTATTCTCTAGGCTTTTGGGTTAGAACACTTGATTGAACACCTACTTTTTCTTCCCTCCTCAAGTCCCATGACACAGGCAAATGATATTCTAAAAATGGATTAATATTCCCCAAATATAAATGTTTGGGGAAAAGGAACAAAGAGAGGAGAACAGAGGAAGGACGTTTATAAGCTGGAAAATAAGGACAAATAGTATATTATTTATCAGATCCACTGAAGAAGTAGAATTCAAAAGAGGTAGTGAGTAAGGTTGAGAACAGAATTGATTTATACCATTAAAATTCCCCAGAGCTTAAACTTTAGAGGAATCCTCACCATTACAAATGCAAGTGGAAGTGAAAAGGTTTTAATGTCTGTTCAGGACACCAAAAAAACCATCCCTCTTTCATTCCAACCATGTGAAAAACTAGTGGTTTATTCTCTGGAAAAGGTGAATAAGAGGGTCTGTCTAAAACAGAGTCGAATCCTGCAAAAATATACATATCATATATGCTGAGACTGAATTTCAACTTCAAAGATTTTGCTATCCCTCCTATGTGGTCTCCTTTCCTTTTCATATTTTCCATTAGATTGTAGGGAGATGACCCAACATAATGAAAAAGACAACGGGAGAGCAAACCAAACTAACCCGCTAATTAGGTCTATTGGCCCAGAAATAATAGTCTAAGTGCCTACAATTTCTCAGGCACTGTTCCAAGAACTTAATCTATATTAACTCACTTCATCAATACAATCCAAAGAGGCACTGATTATTATTATTTTTACCTTTCATATGAGAAACCTGGGGGCACAAAGAGTTTATAGAATTTGTCTATGTGGTAGAAGCTAAGATTTCTATACAGGGAGTTTGGATCCACAACTTTTGCACTTAAGAACTACTCTTTACTGCCTGGTAGGAGAGAATGTGTTCCCCAAAACTGACCAAGAGAAAAAACGATGTGGAATAGAAAGGCTATGAAGAAACAGTCCGAGGAGTTACTATCATTAGACTTAAAGATCTAAAATTATCTCCAGAAGGTATCTAATGCAAAATAAAATTTCATGCACCATTAACTATTTCACTCACTATTTGAGAAAGCTAGAATCAAACCGAAATTGTTCTATGCTTGTGAAAAGATATTTGTTTGTACCTCTTTTCCATATAAAATTTGGTCATAGATTATTATTTTACGCACTTTCAAATATGTGGTGATACTGATTTCAACTTGTTTAATCTTTCCATCTATTAATATTTGCATCGTAGACAACATTGATATGTTTTAACAAAAGTTAGGTTAATATTTGTGCTCTCACATATGATCTACCTTCCTTACTGTTACCAAGCTCATCCAAATCATAAAAAACAGACTTAAGAAAAATCAACCCTCTTTGATGCATAAAATGATGAGAAAAAAACCAATGATGATACTTAGTGTTCTGGAAGTTTATCAGGTTTCCTTGCCAGTTTTATTAAACATTTATGTCTAAAACTTATTTCTCTTAGCATGAATATTTTTCATACCTTGGTTTTGTGAATAGTAATAACTTTGAATATCATATTTGATGTATTAATAAAAATCGTTGCTCCACAGTGATAAAACTATCTATGAATATGAACCATCTCATGAGTTCTGTCACCTTTTAGGTAGCATCAAGTCAGATTCACCTTGGTCAGCTATATTTTTGAATTCTGAAATCATGAGTTTTGATTCTGAAATTAGTACTTCTTAAATTATAAAGTATTATAATTTAAAGCATTTGCAATGAGATAATTATGAAAATGGATCTGTTTCTCAAATTTTAAGGTATATTTTCCAATTCTATTAGCTTGCAATAGTAACAACATTATTTGCGTAAGATTAGTAAGATTAGAAACTCTTGGATTCTAAAGTCAGTTTAAATTCCAACACGAAACGAAAGTGCTTCATCACCTTTGTTTCACAGATGAAACAATGAAGTTGCCACCTTTTGCCAACTACGGTTCAAGACTGTTTCTAGTTACACCTGACACTTATGGACTGAGGATTGAGATTTTGGTAAACCTGACTAATGGAGGGTCAATTTTCACTTGCTTTTGAAATATGAACATGTTTCTTTTATACTCTACATGGAAGAATTTCCAAAGTGGGAGGCTATTTCAAATAATTTCCAGAAACCTCTCTTTGTAACACCTTCTTAACTGTGATCTCCTAATCACTATGCAGAAGATTTCACTGCCTAATTAAAGGGCTGGTGTGGTGATGAAGATAAAGAATACAGAGCAGGGCTGTGAGCTAATCTACAAGCAAAACACAGGAACTACTTGTCAAGAGTAAGGGCATATTTTATCGACAGCTGTGTCCAATAAGGATGAGTTATGTGGTAAATATTTAATATTAATGCATTTCTGCCATGATTGTTACCTCCTTCATTATCTCTCACTGTGCTCAGTAAAATAATTCATATAGTCATTTATTGAAGTTCCATTTAAATGGCAGAATTTTTAAAGAATTATATTCATTTCAATGGAAATATCATCCTCATTGTAAATGATAATATACAAATCCAATGAACTACATGTATAGTTAATCAAGTTAACTATTCAATTTATTGGTAATATTCTATTTTGAATCCATGAAATACTGTATTAGTTACACATATATGATAGAGAAACAATATTGACATAATTGTCACCATTATTGTTTGAGAAACTGGTGACTCAGAGTGCCTGCATGGCTTAGTTGATTGAGTGTCCCGCTTCAGCTCAGGTCATGAACTGACGACTTATGAGTTTGAGCCTCACGTTGGACTCGGTGCTGACAGCTCAGAACCTGGACCCTGCTTCAGATTCTGTGTTTCTCTCTTCTTCTGCCCCTCTCCCACTCATGCTTTCTCTCTTTCTCTTATTTTTTAAATAAACATTAAAAAAAAAAAAGAAACTGGTGGCTCAGTATGCAAATGTAAATTTAGCAGTAATTGCCTTTATAAAGGGAATGCACATATTATGATAGAAAGGCCCAAACTTTAAAATACTGTCTCAGTTGTTAGCTCAGTAGCATTTGCAATTTACACAGTCTCTCTGACATTTAATGTCTCCATCTATTAAAAAAGTAGTAATATTATCTACCATGTAGGGTTTTTGTGAGCATAAAATATAATAAGTATTATGATGATATAATAATACAGTGTTAAGTAAATATAATATACAATGATATAATAAGTAAATAGTAATAATATAATAACAAGTAAAATACATGAGGCATACTAGGATTTTGATAAATGTTATTTATCTCTCACAACATAGATAACATAATACTAGCTCTAAATTACCCAAGCCAGATGAAAAAAATTATAAACATTTTAAATATAATTGCTAAGGTTTATTATTCAAAATATTTCATATATAGACCTGTAATTTCAATAAATATAAAATGCATTTTCAAATATGACCCAGGTTCTGTAAATGTTAGTGGCATCATAATAAATAAGATACAGAGACAGGAGTAGAATTATATATCCACATCTAATGCAAGGTTTATAAATCTGCACTACATCTACATCTATCTATCTATTAGCATCTCTCTCTCTCTGTGTATAAAAATCTAATTTTATACATTTACCCTAGGACAAACAAGAATAGTTAACATAATTTAAAAAAGAAATGTTTTAGCAATGAATGAAATGGACAGAATAGACAAAACATTGAGAAATAAAAACATATAGTATGTATGGTTAGTATAGTTTAAACATAATTTTTGAGTATTAGTGTAAAATATATTATTAAAAATAAGCCATTCCATTAAAATGTTAACAGAGTAAACAAGAGAAGTCTGAATTGCTTTATTATAGTTCAATCTTTCTTCATCAAATTCTCTGCAGACCATTAAAGATTCCTCTTACTACACTCACCTAGAAACTGAATGCTAAACCTCCATTTGGATATCCTTAGATTCCTACATTAAAGATAGTGTAGGAAGAATAAAATGATCTGGTATATTTGGATTGGGAGTTTCTTCTTTTATGTACAAACTGATATTAATCTTTTTTTTTTTTTTAAGTTTATTTATTTTGAGAGAGAGAGCAGGAGCAGGGAAGGAGCAGAGAGAGGAGAGAGAGACTCCCAAGAGGCTCCTCACTCTCAGTGTGAAGCTCAGTGTGGGGCTTGAACTCATGAACCATGAGGTCATGACCTGAGCCGAAACCAAGAGTCAGAGGCTTAACTGACTGAGGCACCCAGGCACCCCAACCTGATATTAATGTTTAAAATACAGATATTACAAAGAATTTTTAAACAATAATAATGTGTTTTATATTTCTAACACCAATTACTTATATTTTGTTTTTGTCAGCTATTGAATAAACTTCCTCAGTAAAAACATAAAGGACACTAAAAATATAGAGAGAGCAAATGGGGATATAATTTTCCTTAAATCAACTACGGATATTTTCATGTTCTTCATTTACCAGAAGATGAATACTCTTAGGGAAACATAATTTTAAAAAATTCAAATACCTTGATGATTTTAAGTAGATTGACATGCCATGTTCTGAGCTTTAATTTTGGGTATTTGGCACAGATTGCTTATGGTCCACCTAAATTTGGTTTCCATCTCTCCTAAATAATATCTTTGTAGCTAGGCAGATGGCTGCCAGCTTCCCTTGAAGTTAGGTGTAATTAAGTTCTTGTTGATAGAATTGAGTCTAAATGAAGTGGATCAATTCTGAGAGTGAGACTTTACACTTTGATCTTATATCTTTCCAAGTGCTTTTCCACATCTTGGAACAATGGATTCACCAAAACTGGGATAACGTGGAAAAGAAGGCAACATCCTATAAAATGGAAGAGGGAGAAGAAAGATGAAACCTGGGCCCCTGAATAATGATATGAAACAGACATTCCAACAACCTGGAATTCTCACTCACTTTAAGGTTATGACATGAAAGAGACATAAAAATCTATATTATTTAAATCATATTTTTAAATGTCTTTGTTAGAGCAGCTTACCCTCTGACCTACGTGCTACATATAATCACTGAATATCAAGTAAAAATACCATTAATACCATGAGGAATCTTCAGCATACAGCTGTGAAATTTTCATACAATTTAAAGTTGGTTTTAATATACCACAAAATAAAGGATATTGTTTCAATATAACTGGGTATGACAACTTGTTATACATTAGTCTTTTTCAAGAGCTTGGAATATGCAGGGTAATTCGGAGAGATAAGTGAAGAAGCTAGAAATGAAGAAACTTTGATTTATGTCTTTATGTGTGACTTTCTTGGCTCTCATACCAAGTGGTTTTCCTGTTTGTGACACTCCAGTTGTCTCTTCATCTGAAATCTAGTAATACATTAATTATATCATGCATGTTTTTTAAAATTATAACCTTGGACAATTTTTTTCCTATCTGCAGTTAATTGCTAATTTTCCCCTTTAATTTCTCTCCCAAAAATCATTACAAGATCACTCTGAACATTTATGGAAGAAGAAAGAGGACCAATTCTGTCTTTCTTTCTTCTTCTTCTTCCTTTTTTTTTTTTTTTTCCTGTTTTAGACTTCTAAACCCTCACAGTGCCTTCCCTAAGTTAGTCCCTAAGAGAACTCCATGTAACTCCTTCCTCGCTTCTTTTTTATTTCCCTTTTCTATTGAATCACAAAGGCCACTTATATTTCAGCATATGGACGTAAGTGGTTTTACATTTTTGAAATCTATCCAAACATCCTGCCTTTTTACCTTTATTTCTAAGGGACAATGATTGCACATTGAGTGGCCCTTGCTTGCTAATTCCTCCTGAATTTCTGCATCACCATCTCATGTTGCAAGTATTTTTGCATTGTTATTTGATTGTGAAAATGTGAACATACTTTATATCCATAAAATGTTTGTGAGTTCCTTAGAGGCAGTATTAAATAAATGATAGAACTCATTTTTTTCTGAGATTCTGAAATCCAAATCTATTCAATAAATCCTATTTTATCCTGGGTGTAATTCAAATAGGCATTCTGAATATAAATAGGCACTATCAAATCCAGTGGAAATCTGAGTTAAGTCACTTTCTAGTACTGAGGATTGAGTGGTCCAGCTGAATTCCTATTCTGTTTCTCTCTAACACTCCCTCCCCTTCCCAAAATGTTGTTTACCTGGCTCATCATGGTCACCGACTCCAGACCCAACACACCAAGAAAGAGATTGGAGTATCTCGATTTGTCCATACTAATAGCAGTAATTGAGCACTTTTTATATGTCAGACACAGCTCTAGGCACTTATAATACTTTTGTGAATAAACAGACCATGTTAACTCACGGAGTTATATCCATTTTAGCCTAATTGAAAAAAATGGGACTCCTGGTCTCTCTCTGTAATTTTCACTGGTGATGTTGGGTAGTACACCGTATCTTCTCTTTCATCATAACCTTAAGCCTGGCCTTGAATCACAGACATTCTGATGTCTTTCCTTAACTGAAGTTTCATCCTTTCTTCATTTTTCTTGCTTACAAAGTTTCTTGAGTACTGTCCATTCGTACCTGATTCCCAGTAATAGCCTATAGATCATTTTGATGCTGTATGAATAAACCCAGCTCTAACCATTTATATTATTTGAATTAAACTTTCAGGTTCCTTTAGATGCTATTCTTGAATAGCATGCCTGCCCACATAGGAGTCATATTTCCTGTTACTTTTCCATACTTGTTCACATGACAACCAGCGTCTTTCTCCACTGCAGTTCAGTCATATTTCTCTAGACACATATTGCCAA
Organism: Paguma larvata; assembly: GCA_030068075.1. Taxonomy (NCBI): domain Eukaryota; kingdom Metazoa; phylum Chordata; class Mammalia; order Carnivora; family Viverridae; genus Paguma; species Paguma larvata. Next base: position 116,260,845 of record CM057824.1, read on the forward strand.
GGTAATACTTATTTTACATACTCCTTTAACCCACCTCCACAAGTAATTTCATTACATGCTTTGCAATATTAGGCAAATAGATACCTGTAAAGATTATATTTCCCCCCTCCCACTCCTATATCAAAAATTTAGTCCATGTTTCAGAGAAACTGTGGGTAACCTCTCATGTATCCATGGCACTCACTGTCCTCTTAAACTTTGCATTTTTACTGCAAACTCTTGGAACGTTAAGCCTGAAAACATTTTCTGACTTATTTGAAAAAAAAAAGGTGCTCTTTACTTTTCATGTTCTATAGCTCTGGTATGTATGCTCCGCTTTCTGATAAATCTGCCATTTCTTAAGGATTGGGGTCACATTTGTGGGGACTGAAAATCTGAAGTTAATGTGTAAATCACAGAGTAGCATTCCGGTGAGTTATCAGTGATAACTACCATGCTTATTGAATTTCTGATATTTGTGGTATTCAATGCTATCAGACACGATGCATTTCTCAATATCAACATAAGTAATATTTCTAAACTATTCTCCAATATTTAACTAGGTGATGATTTGATATAAAAATGACTTTAATAAATACAACATACCAAAATTGCAAATTGTTAGATTGTTATGTTAATTTATAGCAAGTACCATTAGTTGCTGGAATTCAGGTTTGCTCTTAACCCACTCATTCTGGCTTGCCACGCTTCTACTTAAAAAGGAAACAATATATCTTATTGCCAACATAGGGCAATTGTTACAAGAATTTAGGTTGTACATCTGGCTAGGAGGGTTTTTAACCCCAACACATGTACTGTGACATTGTTTTCTACCTAACATTTAGGGAATTCTAAAAAAGCACTAAAGTTGGCAGTTATTCACAGTGCTGGCTACAGGAGACCAATTCTCTGCTGGATCAAAATGTTAAGTTAGTTCCAAGAGAGAATGTGAGAAGAAAGTAAAAGCAATCTCTCTTTCTTCGGAGCTCTAGGAATTCACATTTTCCAAGAATGGCTGAAAACATTCTCTATCAGCTGATACCATCCAATGAGAGAAAACTGTTGGAAAAAGGGAATTACAGAAAAGTAACACAAGTTTACTGAAAAATGAAAGAACTACCTTCAATATTATTTTTGTTAGCAAACTGTTTAGCCCTAACATATTTTCACTTAAATATTTATCTTCCTTTATTTATTTTGGCAATTAACCTGATACCATCTAGTAGATCATTAACGTTTGATGTTTTCCATTGAGACTAAGACTATGCATATTTTAGAAATTAGTATGATTGATGTGGGGTTGTAGAGAACTCGCTAGACTGGACGGATAGACAAGTATCTGTAAAGAAATGATAAGGACTTCATTCTTCTACTAGAAAACAGTCAAAGCTTTTTTTAAAATGATTGTCTCATAATTCCATTTCTGCTAAAAATAGTTTCACGTGGATATATTTCCCAAAAATTCATGCTCTACTTATTTAATGTTGAAATAATTTGGAAAAACTCCTCCTGAAATTAACCTTTGATCAAATTATAACCCTCAAATGACAAAAACGTATAAAATTGGGGAAGATAAATTTAGTCTGAAATTACTGAAAGCCTTCATTAAGCCTTAATATATGCTGTCAGCTTTAAACTAAATAATAGATGAGATTTTAACATAATCAGAAAAAAACTGCTGCTACCTGCCTCTGTTACTGTCACAATGAAATTGACAAGATAATTTTGAAAATAAGGCCTTCTCCAAGTCACTTCATGGATCTGACAAGCACATGGTATTTAGAATTATATCTGTTCCTACAGAAAAAGATTTATCTACAAGGATGTAAGATAGTTGAGTGCAAGATCAAATATATCCTCCTTTAGGTAATATAGCATCCCTTTGCTTTTAACAAATAAACACAGGTGCTAGCAATTCTTTGCTTTCAGAAAAGACTTCATTTTATGTCCCTTCTGTAGTAGTCTTTAAGTATTCCTGAAAGTAGAAAACCTTCAGAAAATTGAAAAAAGTGTAGCCTATATATGTTACACCAAGTTACTGTGTTCATGCGATCTCTTGAGGATTTCCTTACATTATTAACATATGTATGTATGATTATTACTGCCAATACAAAAAAAAATAGCTAGTCCTCTCATTGTAGGGCAATGGTATAAAATAACAAAGAAAAGCAATATATGCCTGTAATCTTCATGGGTATATGTTAGGTAGGACAAAGCTAAAATTTAAGCATAAAAATATGCTTACGAATCTTTCCAAGCCTGTAAAATATAAAATATTCAATAACTCCTCTTTTTATCCAGAGGAATATAACTCATAAAAATTAGTGACATGACTTTGGACAAAGTTGGGGTTCGTGGGGTTATTATGCACTAAAAGTTGCTTAGTTATATATAATATGTTATTTGACATTTTTGATCACATATTAGTTATTATTTAATTCATAAATATTTACCTCCCAATTTTACTGCATGCCCAAATGCTGAGTGCTGGTGGCAATTACTAACAATTATCATATCTGAAATCAGATATCTCTGGCTCTTTGAAATAATATTTAAGCAAAAATGTGTTCCATCTCTTACATGAGAGTGCCTGATTGGCTTTTTAAGATCACATTATAAATACACAGGGAAACTTGGCATGTCTTAAAAGCCAATTGATCATTATTGGTAGTAGAGCACAGGTTAGCAAAAGAAAGAGAAAATATTGTTATAATACATTTTATCAACCATTTTTGTGTATTTTAGGATTAAAAATAATTTTTCTATATTAAAGCACTGAATATAACTTTACATTTCCTTTAAATACAAAGCTTAAATTTCTAGCTCTCTATATATCACACTTTGTTTTCCAAATGACAAAGCTAATGACACCTTTGTATAAACCATGATGTTAAAACATAGCAAAAAAATCATTGCTATTATCCTTCCATCTGCCTAAAATGGGACAGGAAAGAGACACAGCAGGGAGAAACTCATGAACTTACCTGAAAGTTAAATACAATAGACAGGTCACATTTTTGAATTGCCAACTTTGATGTGCCTTTACTTCTATATTACAAATCATGTCATATTCAGAAAGTTTAAACGTGAGGGATCTATTGAGTGGTGTCCCTGATCTTCAAGAAACCTGATTTCCAAAGAGACATACAGATGGATTTTTTTTCTTTTTGTCCTTTTCATTAAATGTCTCCAAGCAAAAAGTTCAAGATGGAGGGTGAAAAAAAAAGTTTTAGGAGCTTGATTTGAAGTGATCACTTTTTTCATCAGAATAGCTATAAAAACCAGTTTTTTTAAAGGAAATATAATCACATCTTAAATCCATCTAAATATTATACGGATATGGAAAGATATAGATTTCTAGCATGTCAAAGCCATTTATAAATATCTAAAAAGCTTTAGTAACTAGGTGTCATTACTCACCAACCTCCTTTCCAGAGCTTCACGTTCAGAATATGCTCATTATTAGGGGAAAGTAAAATCTTATGCTTCATTGCTCTTACTCCATTTTGGAAGAATTACATATTGATCACCAAAGTAGAGAAAGGCGATGCTTGATGTACCGGAATTAAAGTAAGATTTAAATTGGTGTCAAATATTATACCTCAATAACATTAGGCCTATTGAAATAATATCTGTAAAATTTTGAGGTAAGAATAGACACAGAATGTATTGCAATTTGTGAATCTTGCTATTTCCTTTGGCAGGAATAGAAATGAAGAGTCTAGTAGCCAAGAAGTGTTAAAGAACTAAAGAAGAGCTAAAAATGAGAAAAATAACATCGAACTTTTGTTTTTTTTTAAACCTATTTATGAAATATCCTGTAAAATATCTTCCTGAATTATTTTTTAAAGCAAATCACTTGCATATCCCAGACAAATAACATGTTTGCACATTCAGGCGACTGGGGGAGGAGATTGAAATGTAGAATGTATTTTTTATCTCATGCGTAGGACATATTTATTAATGCACATTTTGAAAATTTGTAACTAATTAGAACCCCTTCCTATCAAAAGAAAATAAGACACCAAGCCCATGTGAACCCAGTCTGGTATAAAGTCAAGGATCTCCAGGTTTATTCTGGAGCTGTAGGAGACTCTCAGTCAATAGAGAAGTCTTGTCTGAGGGTCACCAAAATACTAGAAATGCATTCCTTGAGAGAGTCAGGCTTGTTCAGACCAGCCAATGCAAGCCAGGTACAATTATAATCACTCTTCCTTTGCAATGAAAGCATTATGAAAAAGTCACTTTGAAAGAGTCTGGCATTCACAATCTGTTAGAATAATGGGGACATATTTTTAGCGTTCTACCACTAGAACTTGCTTCCAATGTGCAAGGCCCAGGAAATGAATATAACTCTGGAAGTCTCAGCAAGGTCGCAGAAGAGTGGAACAAAAACCTTTGACTCCTATATCTGCTGCAATAAACCAGCATTTGAGAATACGTACTCATAAGAGCTATTATTTGCTGTGTACAGTGTTCTAAGCTCTCCATATATGTTGAATAATTTAATTTTCCAAGCAGTCCTATGATGTGGTTCTGATATTCTCCTTTTACCGATGAGGAAACCAAGCATAGCACAACAAAATACCCCATGTCAAAGCAAAAATCTAAGCAAGGGTTCTAAACACAAATATCTATTGAACCACACCTATCAGGTTAATACTGAGACAATTTTTCAGCCACGTGGTCATAGTAGTTTCACAATACAAGAGATACACATGATATGATGCTGGCTAATGGAAATGTGCAATACGTACTTGAATAAACACTGAAGACAGTGTACGTGCTTTTGAAGCTTTTATTTTTTCTATAATTGCAGGTAGTATTTTAGGCTAGAATGAAAATGAAATATTTTTTTATGTAAGAATTTTCCAATAGGATCTTTCTGAAATAATTTTATTATAGAAGGTACTGATGTATACTGTTACTGTTTTGCATCTTTAGAGTCCAAGTGTCAACATGATTTATAATAAAACTACCCCAGCCTAATCTTTGCAGCCAATTGACTTACTTTGCTGAAGCCAGCATAAAATAATACCTTGCACACATTTCACAAACGGCCATTGCTGAATAAATCAAGCAAGTGTTTAAAAGGTGTGTCAATCCAGGTTAATTTTGTAATAACATTTGTGGGTGACCTAGGCTACTTTTTCAGGATGTGCCTCAAGAAATACAGTTTAATGGAATTGTCATGCTCTTGGTGTAATTCAGAAATGTGGATTTGTCAGATTTCTACAGGTGTTCCGGTCCTGGGGGAGCAGGTCACTAGAGTGAAAATCACATGTGGCTAATTCGCAAGCTCGAATGCCAGTGTTTCAAATTATATTGGAGGGATAGTCTGGGGCTTGACAACTGGGACAAGTCATCTGCAAGGGCATACCCTCCTGGGTAGTTATGTTCTCTGAGGAGATGAAATTATAGATTAGATGTTTCTCCAGAGAGCACAGAATTAGAACAAAGGGAATTGAATGGTCTTAAGGGATCATTCTATCAGACAGTGGGAACCTGATTAATTGCTCTTCCCGCCTATTCTGCTGATGTTTCTATCTAAATAACTAGGTCAAGGTACTTTGGAATCAGATCACCTTCCTCTAGATCGTTTCCACAAAAACAGTGGAAACTCCACACCCATGGATAGCCATTGTCCTCCTCTACACTGTAATGTGTAGTTTTGCTATTTATTTACTAAATTAATTTTACCTGAATCTAATATTTCAGGACCTAGAATCTGACATTGATTAGCAATAGAGGGCAAGAACACAGTCAGTGAAAGTTTACTTCTTTCCTTCCATGTAGAGAACTAGCTGTATAAAATTTGTGGTCTAAGAAGCTCCATCCACACTATTACATAGAATGGGTTAGAATAGGTCAAGATTGAAAAAATGAAAGAGTTTTGCAAAACCCAGCCCAAAGACATGAAGAACCTGAACATGGGTTGTGTGGCAATTTGGGATGGAAATAAAAGGACAGGAGCAAGAAATATTTGAGGAACAGAAAGTTGTAATTCTTTTCTTCTGAGTTACAATGTGAACGAGTACTAAAGAGTCACAGACTTACTGTAGCTAATTTTTTTTCTAAATAAACTAAAACACCAAACTCAGTAAAAAATATCAATAAAAGTGCACGTTATAAGAAGTTGTAGGAAAGGTAGCAAGTACAAAGGAAATCATTCCAAATAACTTAAAATATCCTTCAGTACCTTTTCCCTTAATATGATCTCTGCTTTACTTTGCTAAACTTGCTGACTTGTGTCTGACATCTCACAGAGATTACCTGACAAAGTGTACTATTACAGGTTGTTGGGTTGACTGGGTGAGGCGGCAAGACCTTTTCAGTGTTAAACTGTTGTGCTTAACCTTGTCTTCAAAGTCTGGACCTCTCACACCAAAACAAGAGCAAACACTTCTCTAATAATATTTGAAAATGAATGGGAAGAGGGAGTATACAGGAACTCTCTGTACTTTCTGCTCAATTTTGCTATGAACCTCAATATTCTCAAAAAAGAAAGTTTATTAATTAACACACACGACGAAATAAACTGAAAGTGAAATCACAGGCAAAAGAATTCAATCATTCTTCTTCCATTCTCCATTCTTTCTTTTTCTCAATCAACCAGGACAGCATTCATAACCACACCTCTGATTTTGTACCCTTCTCTAGAGGGGTGCCTCTCCAGAAACTACCGACAGCTTTGTTCTCCCTGCCTCCCACCAATCTGAGCTTCAAATATGCCCGAAACACCAAAGCACCTTTACAATAGATATCTACCCTACCTACCTTTCAAGAGAATGGATCTGGTGCGGGGGCAGTGGCATATATATAAAATTAATGCCATTTTAAAGTGCAACAGTGAAAATTGATTTACTTCAACCCCACATTCTGTGTACTATTACCAAGACTTTTTATTTTACAAGAAAAAGATTATAATGATGAAATAAAATACAAAATCTCACAATGGAAATTTAAAGGTCTCTCCACAAAACCTTGAATTGGAGGCTATGCCTTCATCTTTTCAGACCTTCTTCAGAACCTGGAGATTTTCCTGTATTCTAAAACCTCAGTTACATTTTAGAATGCAAGCAGCTTAAAAATAGCTTTTGGAGGTCTTTTAATTATAGATCAATAAGTGTGTCTGAGTGCAAGATCAATTATTAATTTATGTAAGCTGAAAAAATTGGTATATTTTATAAAGTTGAGCTCTATCTTCAGAGTGGTTCTTGCTGTTTGGCAACAAACTAAATGGATAATATGATATTTCCAAACCTTTAATGTTTCACTATTTTAAAAATGACATCTGCCTGAGTTAGTTGCAAAACACTGGACTTCGATAAATGTAAAGTTTAGTATGAAAATGAAGTGGGAGGAAAATAAATGCTAACGTCTGAGACAGTAATTCTACAAGCTGGTTTTCTATAGTTTAAAATGTCGATATATGATAAAAAAAAAAGTTGAGGTAGAAGAAATGAAAATATTTTCCACAGTATCCAATGTTTTCTCACATAAAGTCTAAAAATGACTTATCTTTTGGTTAAGTACATTTCTTTAAAATATGTTAATCTTTTTTCTCTGGCAGATATAAAATAGAAATAAAGAGATTAAACAATGCAGTAACAAAGAGCCATGTTTGGTGGACATAAAACCAAGTATCAAAGAAGAAAAAAAATACAAGTGCATCTTAATTCACACTATGCATAAATAGCATCGACAATCAAAATCGCATGCAGAGTTCAAACAGACTTGCTTTTTAATCTTTCTTCACAAGGCAAAGTAGTGACTGACAATCAAATATGAATAAACTGAAAATGAATCAGCAATAAAACAAGTGATACACAATTAACCATTTGCAATGTTAACATTGTAAGAGAAAGAAAATCATTACTTAAAATGATGCAGTTTTATTCAAAGTAACTGCTTTAAATATAGCTTATTACAGCATCTGGCCAGGGCCGCAAAATTTAATATAGATAGGGATCCGGGTTTTTGTTTGCTTGTTTTTAAGCATTCTTCTTTAACACCATTTCTCAGTTGCTATTTGATACAAGGAAGTCATTTCTCTCCCTTCTCCTTGCTGGCAGGCCCACACCTCTTGACAGAAGCTAATATGCTATACACGCCAATTTCTAGTCTCTGTTGCTGGTACAGTGTGATTGTCAACCTATACCTGAGGAAAGTATGCTGGGTGCTTCGGGAAAACATGGCTCCCTGTCAAAAGGAGAGTTGTGAGGGACAGGTTTTGTTTCCTTACTGGTTTTGGACACTGTCATGAGAAAGCAAGGTGCTTGGAGATAGCTATAGCCATTTTGCTCCAGAGAGAGGAAGATACAGAAAATCTCAGAAACCATGGTCCACCGAATCAACCAGCAATACTATTGTTTAAATGGCTTTTACTTGGGTGTTCTTGTACTGGAAAACAACTGAATACCGTTTACCTTAAGGAAATTCAACCCTGCATCTATCCTAAATTATTTGGTCTACAGGAACATTATACCTTATGTAATCATGTCCAATTTTCTATCAGTTAAATGATACAATTTCCTTTAAATTGTCTGGAACAATTGCAAAGGGAGAAAATGTTCCATTTGAATACTGACTGTGATTCATCACAAAAGCGATACAAGATAGTGATGCAATATAATTCACCTTTCTAAGACTGCCTTCTTTTTGGTGCTGTGTTTCTCTCTGTTGTGGTTTTCAAATGTATTTGTATTTTTTTTTTTGTTTGCTTTATTCTACAAATGAAGTTTATTTCTGTTTTTTTTTTTTTAGTTTTCAGAATTTCAAATATACAAAAAATAGGATGCCTGCCTAGCTCAGTTGGTAAACATGTGACACTTGATCTCAGGGTTATGAGTTTGAGCCTTATGTTGGGTGTATTTATTACTTTAAAACAATAAAAATCTTTAAAAAATAAAGAAAGAGTTAGTGTTGCCCTGGTTAAGGAGGAAGAGGGCAAATTCATGGAGCTTGCCCTCTGCTTGGTTTCCAATCTTTTCTCCTTTCAATAGCCCCTACATCACTATGGGAAACACATTTTCAAAACCACTCCCCTTGTCCTAGAGTAGGGACAAAAAAAGGAATATTAGGGGAATGCAATCTGATCTTTACCTACATTCTGGAAAAGATGGCATGAAGAAGGTCAATATGAGCTTTCCTAATGATCCAGAGTCCCACTCAGATAGTGTATAGGTGACCACAGGGGATCAACATATATCGGTTGAAGAAATGAATAAAACTTTTAGATCACCGTGTTGCAGATAGAGCCCAAACTTATTCTTGTTTTGTACCAGGACTTTCCACTATGCAATGATGTTCTTCCCGCAGGCAGAGGAGAGGTATAACAAAATAATAAATGCATATGTTATGTGCAAGTCATGGAACTAGGCATTTCCAGGGTACAATGAATATATAAGATCCAGTCTTTGCCAAAGAAAAACATCATTTAGTAATAGAGACAGGATAATATATATGTGGCCACAAGATACAAAGCAAAATATAAACACCACAAGAGAAGTAAAAAGCATTTTAAAAATTCAAAAGAACATGCTTGTATCATGTAAGGAGAAGCATAAATGACAAGATCATTGAGATTGATCTTGAAGGAGGGATTGGATTTCAGAAGGATAAATGTGAAAAAACAGTTTTTGATGAAGAGATAATACAGGTTTCTAAGTAAAATGGTAGCCCACTTTTCCTTAACCATAGAAAAACATAAAGAGAACCAGGGAAAATGAATTGGAAAAATACTTAGGGATTATATTTTGAGAATCTTTGAATGCCAGAAAGAATTCTCTCACATTTGAATATTCCACAAAGATATCCTAAAAGACAATTCAAAATATCTAGCCTATATGAAGAATTCAGAACATTTATCTGTAAAACAAATATAAGTTAAAAAGGCTTCCTTTGGTTTTATTATAATCTATAATACAATTAATAAAAATAAATGCTAAGTATGCATGAGACTTCAAGTTTTATTATTTATAACCAAATTTGCAACTATCCTATTTATCTATGCCCTTAAAAATAAGATAATAGTTGATATGTTCATGTATATTGTAAACAGACTGTTTATTTATTTTTTTAATGGTTATTCATTTTTGACAGACAGAGAGACTGTGCATGAGCAGGAGAAGGGCAGAGAGGGAGGGAGACACAGAATCTGAAGCAGGCTCCAGTCTCCAAGCTGTCAGCACAGAGCCCGATGCGAGGCTCAAACTCACAGACCGTGAGATCATGACCTGAGCCAAAGTCGGCCGCTTAACCGACTGAGCCATCCAGGCGCCCCCAGTCTGTTTAAAAACATAATGATTTGATGCTCATTGTTATGTAAGCCGAGACCCAATGTTAAACTAGTAGGATAAAGACACACTAGTAATATCGTAATTATTTCTCTTCATACTAACATCTAAATGTTAAAATGTGAGATTTATAGATCTTTTGTTTTAAAGGATCTGAGAAAAGATGTGAGGATTATTAGAAATAATGTCAAAAACAAGGCTGACTTTCAGCCGTGCATCTTAATTGGTATGTATCTGGAAATAATAATTGTTCACAATTTTATAGGAATAAATTGCTCCAATTTGTCCCTACCCCACAGAATCATCTGTTTTTAAAGTGAAAACATCTATGTCATTAAACAGCCTGTTAACTTGAGTGCTTTTTGTTATAAAAAGGAAGATCTAAAACCAATGTAATCTTGTGAGAAAAACTCATAGTTTTTGTTGAAAGATCTAGCATTCCTGAATCTTTTTTTTTTTTTTTTTTTTTTTTTTTTTTTTTTTTTTTTTTTTACAAAGAGAGAGAGAAGCAGGAGAGAAGGAGAAAATCTCAAGCAGGCCCCAGGCATACCGCAGAGACAGATGAGGGGATTGATCCCGCAACCCTAGTATTATGACCTGAGCCAAAACCACCAGTCAGACACTCAATTGGCTGAGTCACCCAGGATCCCCAAATCCAAATTTTATACTACTTTCGTGTACATTAACTTTGTGTCTGAATAAAGTTGGCTTTTAAATTCACTATTTCTTTGGTTTTATACACATTGTAATGATAAAATTGATTTTAGAAATTAAAGTAAAATTTGTGTCTGAGTCATCAGTAAAACATGTCATCAATAAAGATTCAAGAGAGTTAGATAATACTTTAAACTTTCAAAAACACATTCTGTATAAAAATAACAAAGTAAAATAAAATACTCAAAACCATAAACAACCTTTGTTATTAACATTGGTAGAAACTTAATAGGTTATATTCAATTTTATTAGTCAGGTGAATATATTTAAATTTATAGCAATTTACTCCATTATACACACACACACACACACACACACACACACACACACACACCTTGGCAACTTTCAAAATGGATTTTTAGCTGTTGTTCCCAATAAGTAGTGTAAACTATAGAAATATTAAAACACAAAAAACAGAGAAAAAGCCTAGAACAATTTTCAACACAAAATTGTATCTGTGCTTCCTGGAAGTCCGAGAAAAGGGGAAACATGATTTAAAAAAACAAAACACCTACCTTATAAATAAAGGTGGACATTCCATTTATTGTAAGGCACTAAAACTTTCTTAGCATTACAACTCCAAAATAATTCATTGTGTGGATATTCAGATAAGGAAAATGGAGTGATACTTTGTGCAATGTCTTAGACAGGTATACAAAAGATCCATGAATATTTTTATATGGCATCGCTACTCATATATGAAATCTAATAGCCAAGTGTTATATAATACTGTCTATATTGTTGTGTGGTCTAGAAATCTAACTTTATAGTGACTCAAGTAGGGATAGAATCAGAGCTTAGGCAATGTCTAGGAATGGCTGCCAAATAGACTATCAATCTCAAATATCAATTGTCTCAACCAGGCTTCAAGCTGTCTAGATAATGGATGGTTCAAAATGGTGTCTGCTGATGCCAAACAATGCTGACTTTTTGTTATAAAAATGCTTATAGTCAGAAAGTCGGCCAATATGAGCAGAGGTGCACTTCAGATGCAGTTACAGACCAATTCAAAATGTTCCTTTGAAAGCAGCTCTGATCTCGCTAAGGGTCAAAATTAGTTAGGTATAGACCCAGAGTTCTGCACCATCGAGCATGGAAAGGTCATTTGATGTCACTTTATTATTTTTGTCTGTGGCAGTCATTATTTTTCATTTCACATATTTTTAGATGATATTGGTCTTGCTTGGGTTAGTTTGGGTATTTTATCTATTCTATTTTTGCTATCATGAGGCAGAATATCCTTAGAGATTGACTATATATCTTTTAAACACACACACACACACACACACACACACACACACTCACACACGCACGCATACACTATTTTATTCCTGTGTCAAAACCAGTCACGTAATTGTTTGAGGCTTATGGGCTTTGTATTTCTGCTGGCTGCTGTCCAGCACTTAAAAGAGAACCCAATCATTAATAGAATTCCCCTTCTGCTGAGAAGACCCTTTGTGAAGCTTCCAGTTACATCTACAGGATCCTGTGATATTAAGTAAGAGTTACAATGGACGTACTAAAAAAGAGCATCCATATGCCACAGACAGTAAGAATTGTGTTAAATTAGTTTCTGTTGGAAGTCTTTCTTTGCATATCTTTAGCCATGCTATCAAGTCCATCCAGGCCTTAGGCTTATGTTCTTTAAACTGAGACATTTTTCTACTTATCAACTTACAAGTTCTTTACTGGAAAAACTGTGACAGCACTTTCTTTGAAGACATCAGTAGGGTGGATGTAACAGAATATTGTTTGATCACAATATAAAACCTGTTTTTGTCACTTAATTACTCATGCTATGAAAGATGAAGGTAATAAATGTGACAAAATAATAATTAGTGCAATTAGCGACATGTACTGAGTTACTTAGCAATATTTCCCTAAATACCCTTTACTTTTGAATTCAAAGGGAATTTTAAATCTGCATTTATGTTTTGTTGTGGTTTTAATTTTTAAACTTTTTCTTTTTCTTTTTTTAGCTAAATTAACTTAATGAGGTTGATTAGCTTCATGGAAAAACTATTTTTTGGGGAACATATATTGGAATTTCATTAACTCATTTAGGATATTATTTAGACCACGGCTCTGCTGGCCACAGCATAACGTATATTCACAGTGAGGCTGTTTTGGTTCTGAAGCCGGAGAATGCAAGATGCATTGATTTACACTGACCAGTGCAACTGTCAAAAGTTATGGTGGCTCTGAGTCAATAAAGCATCTTGTGGGGACATAAACTAAATCTTGTAGTTGTAATTCACAGCACATATCATAATTTTTGATTAGATATTAATATTTGTTAATATTTGCTTAATGACTAATATCCCTCACTGAACCGTTTACTGACTGCAAGTTCAGTAAACACAAAAACAATGGCTATTGCAGGCAATGCTTTACCATTCCAGCTTGGTTCATAAGGAGTGCTTGGGAAGTATTCGTTGAATTAAGGGGTATGTATTATTGGTGAGCTTTTTATATCTAAATTCAATATGGACATACATTTTTGGGGGAAAGCGTTTGACTGCCATTTTAATATAGAGGGTAATTTAACTCGCACATTTTGACACCAATGGATATTTCGATTCTAGATCTGGTTTCTATATCAAACATTTACTCCCTTTATTAAATAACTCTTTGCCCCTTATTTCCATTTGCTAGTCCCTTGATCATTATCTCCTTCATGTCTTTAGTTACACTCTCAGTATGTCATCTGTTTGCTTAGTGGAACTCTGAAAACTAAAAGGGTTAATGATTTCCCCTGTACTTTTAAAAATTACGACTGCGAGTTTAATTTCAACATGGACGGTTATTTTCATTTAATTGTTCTTGGTTCCTTTTTAAAAATGTTTGCTATTACTTACTACATGTGATGATTTTTACCAAATGAAATAGTCCCATTTTTCATTTTCATTTTTATGATTTTTACATGTGGTGAGTTTTGCACATGCAGTGAATATTACAGTGAAATGAGTAAGAGACTATAAATTTTCACAGTACTCAATCTATGCAAAAATTGTGACTATTTCCTTTCATATATTCCATAACTATCTTATCATTTTGATCAGTTTACTACATTTTAAATCCGATGCTTTTAACCACCTCCTATAATTTTTAAAGTTGAACATTAAACAGTTTTTTTTGTACATAGAAACAAAAAAAATTAAATCTATTTCATTTGTTTCGAATCACATATAATCATTTTTCATAATGTCTTATTCATTATTTAAAACTAGGTGTCGCATGTTATTTTTCAAGAAAAGTTGGGGTTAGACTATTCTAGAGCTTATTACTTTGGATTAAATTCAAGAGATTTGGCCATAAAAATGTTAATATGATAATGAATAGAATATTAACATATATAGCAAGAAAAATACATGTTTATGACAACTACATAGAATTTATTAATTGAAGGTGGTCTATTATCTAGTAGAATATAACTAGAATAATAATGTTAATTTAAGAATGTTTTTAGGACACTTTGGTCAATCAGTTAAGTGTCTGACTCTTGATTTCAGCTCAGGTCATGATCTCTTAGCTGTGAGATGGAGACCTATGTTGAGCCCCATGTCACAGTCCGTGCTGGGTGTCGAGCATGCTTAAGATTCCCACTCTCCCTCTCCCTCTGCCCCACCCCTCCTTTCTCTCTCTCTCTCAAAAGGAAAAGTGCTTTTAATGCACTAAAGGGAATTGTACACAAAATATCAATATATGAAATTCATATTAAAGAAGTTAAGAGGAGTGTGAAATAATTTTAAAGAAATACTCTATTACATATATTATTCACTGCCTATTAGAAAAAAGTACATAGCAAATATTTAAAATTTTTTTATGTCTTTAAACTTAATTATCTAATTATATATACTAATCAAGTTATTTTATAGTAAAGGAACAAAGGTTAACTGTTCAAGACTTTCTTAATATTGACAGTTTTGTAATCTGTGAAACACCAGGACACTTTAAAATATAAAGTTATTTTGACTCAGATTTTGTTTCTTTGAATCAAAATTTAAGAATATTCCTGTGTGTATGTCTGTGTGTGTGTGTGTGTGTGTTGTTAAATCTGAATGTTTGTGTATGTATGAATGTGATTCTTCCTTTTACTAAGTAGGGGCCATCCTGTCATTTTTTTAGGCAATTTTCTTGGTAAATATTTCATTATATTTCCCAAATGATAACTATTTTAAAAAAGAGAATGCTGCACAATAAATCACGTTTGCTGCCAGAAGATAACTTCAAAACTGGAACTGCCCCTGACAGTTCATCTGAAGATTACCTCTTCGGATGAAGGAGGGAAAAATTCTATGGAGTCCAAAAGAAAGAGAATTTTTAAAAAGCTCTTTAAAAGAACCAAGACTAATTGCGTGGTACAAACTTTTGTCTCCATTTTTTGTTGTTGTTTTTTTATTTTTAACTTCCATAAACAACAACAGTATGTGTTAAATGTATTGGAAAACAAGCAGCAAATTAATAGGGAGATTAAAATAAGACCAAACAAAGCAAAAGAACAAACAAAGGGACCAAAAAGAGCATGAGATTCGATAGACCTTGGATCAGAAAGTTTCCTTAGATACAAATTGTTCCTTTTCTACCTGTCTTTAAATATCCACTGTTGCTTTTATTGAAGTAGTGTTGTTTTTTGGTTTTGTTTTTAATATCATCCCAATGAGAGAAAGACAGAAGGGCAAAAGCACTGGGCACAATACGGGAAGCTTGGGTACTGATTCTCGTTCTGCCACTCACCCAGCATATGTAACCAAGAGCAAAGACTAAACTCCTCAAGTTCTGGGGGCACTTGGGTAGCTCAGTCAGGTAAGCAGCAAACTCTTGATCTTACATTTCCTGGGTTCAAGCCCCATGTTTACTCTGTGTTTAGAGCATGGATCCTGCTTGGGATTCTCTCTCTCTCTCTCTCTCTCTCTGGGCCCTTCACCCCCTCCCTCCCTCCCTCCCACAAAATAAATTAATAAACTTAAGAAAATACATTTTAAACTCCTGAAGTCTCGGATTTCTAATGATAAAATGGACTTAAAAAAAAAAAAGCTTTCTCTAACAATAGTGGTATTGTTTTAAGAATCAAATACGGCTTTCCTGCGGAATTTTACCAGACATTTAAAACAGAGTTAATTCCTATCCTCCTCAAGCTGTTCCAAAAAATGGAAATGGAAGGAAAACTCCCGGACTCATTCTATGAAGCCAGCATCACTTTGATTCCCAAACCAGATAGAGATCCAGCAAAGAAGGAGAATTACAGGCCAATATCCCTGATGAATATGGATGCAAAAATTTTCAATAAGATACTAGCAAATCGAGTCCAACAACACATAAAGAGAATTATCCACCATGATCAAGTAGGATTCATCCCTGGGTTGCAGGGCTGGTTCAATATTCACAAGTCAATCAACGTGATACATCACATCAACAAAAGAAAAGATAAGAACCATATGATCCTGTCAATAGATGCAGAAAAAGCATTTGACAAAATACAGCACCCGTTCTTAATAAAAACTCTCGAGAAAGTCGGGATAGAAGGAACATACTTAAACATCATAAAAGCCATATATGAAAAGCCCACAGCTTATATCATCCTCAATGGGGAAAAACTGAAAGCCTTCCCCCTGAGATCAGGAACACGACAGGGGTGTCCACTCTCGCCACTGCTATTTAACATAGTGTTGGAAGTCTTAGCATCAGCAATCAGACAACAAAACAAAATAAAAGGCATCAAGATTGGCAAGGAGGAAGTCAAACTTTCACTTTTTGCAGATGACATGATACTTTACATGGAAACCCGACGGAATCTACCAAAAGCCTACTAGAACTGATCCGTGATTTCAGCAAAGCTGCAGGATACAAAATCAATGTACAGAAATCGGTGGCATTTCTATACACCAACAATGAAGCAGCAGAAAGAGAAATAAAGAAGCTAATCCCTTTCACATTTGCACCAAAAACCATAAAATACTAGGAATAAACCTAACCAAAGAGGTGAAAGACCTCTACACTGAAAACTATAAAAAACTTATGAAGGAAATTGAGGAAGACACAAGGAAATGGAAAAACATCCCATGCTCATGGATTGGAAGAATAAATATCGTGAAAATGGCAATACTACCCAAAGCAATCTACACATTCAATGCAATCCCAATCAAAATTCCACCAGCATTCTTCTCAAAGCTAGAGCAAACAATCCTAAAATTTGTATGGAACCACAAAAGACCTCGAATAGCCAAAATAATACTGAGAATAAAACCAAGGCGGGAGGCATCACAATCCCAGACTTTAACCTCTACTACAAAGCGGTGGTCATCAAGACTGTATGGTATTGGCACAAAAACAGACACATAGACCAATGGAATAGAATAGAAAACTCAGAAATGGACCCGCAAGTATATGGACAACTAATCTTTGATAAAGCGGGAAAATGTATTCAATGGAAAAAAGACAGCCTCTTTAATAAATGGTGCTGGGAGAATTGGACAGCAACTTGCAAAAGAGTGAAACTAGACCACTTTCTTACACCACTCACAAAAATAAATTCTAAATGGATAAAAGATCTGAATGTGAGACAGGAAACCGTCAAAATCCTAGAGGAAAAAGCAGGAAAAAGCCTCTTTGACCTAAGACGCACCAATTTCTTACTTGACACGTCTCCAAAGGCAAGGGAATTAAAAGCAAAGATGAACTATTGGGACTTCATCAAGATAAAAAGCTTCTGCACAGCAAAAGAAACAACCAACAAAACGAATAGGCAACCAACGGAATGGGAAAAGATCATCGCAAGTGACATATCGGATAAAGGACTAATATCTAAAATCTATAAAGAACTTACCAAACTCCACACCCGAAAAACAAACAACCCAGTGAAGAAATGGGCGGAAGATATGAATAGACACTTCTCCAAAGAGGACATTCAGATGGCAAATAGACACTTGAAACGATGTTCAATGTCACTCATCATCAGGGAAATACAAATCAAAACCACACTGCGATACCACCTCACACCAGTCAGAGTGGCTAAAATAAACAAATCAGGAAACTATAGATGCTGGCAAGGATGTGGAGAAGTAGGCACCCTCCTACATTGTTGGTGGGAATGCAAACTGGTGCAGCCACTCTGGAAAACGGTGTGGAGGTTCCTCAAAAAAAATGAAAATAGAGCTACCCTGTGATCCAGCAATAGCCCTGCTAGGAATCTACCCAAGAGACACAGGATTGCTGATGCATAGGGGCACGTGTACCCCAATGTTCATAGCAGCACTTTCGACAATAGCCAAAACATGGAAAGAAACTAAGTGCCCATCAAATGACAAGTGGATAAAGAAGATGTGGTACATATATACAATGGACTACTATGTGGCAATGAGAAAAAATGAAATCTGGCCATGCGTAGCATCATGGATGGAATTGGAGGGTATTATGTTAAGTGAAATAAGTCAGTCAGAAAAAGACAGATACCATATGTTTCCACGAATAGGTGGACTTGGTGAGACTAAGCAAAAACCAGGGGGAGGGGAAGAGGGGAAATAAAAAAAAAGACACAGAGAGGGAGGGAGATAAAACATAAGAGACTCTCAAAGACTAAGAACAAACTGAGGGTGAGGGAGATGGGGGGGGGAGAGGGGGTGATGGGCATTAAAAAAGGGCACATGTTGGGATGAACACTGGGTGTTTTATGTAAACCAATTTGAAAATAAACTATTTTAAATTAAAAAAAATCAAATAAAATAATGCTAATGAGAGGCTTTTCAAACTGCCACATGCTTCGTAATGTATTATTTGAGCTACAGAGAAAACAGTGCAGAATATAAGTGATATTTCAAGTCTGAATGTGAGGATGCATGGCTCTCTAATTTAAAGCCACAGTCCTATAGACTTGCCAGAGAGTGAACTAGTGAAGCATTTAGCTTAGAAATTGAGTGCTTTGGACTGCACATAAGTACTTTAAAACTCTTTTAAATAAATGCTTCCATATCATCCATTTCACAGGATGGATCCCTGGTGAAATGACACTTCATATTAATAGCTAAATTATTGACCACTGTTAATGTGTTCCTAAATACGAAATGGATTTAAAGATTTTTAGAATAACATTGTTGGATAGTAATTTAAATAAAATGTCATTTTAAAAACATCGGCCTTGTGCACAGAATAGCAAGCACTGAATCGGTAATTCATTCATATACCAATACATTATTGAGAGCGAACAGTGTAAAAGTAGCTATGCTCGGCACTCTGAGAGTTTCAAACAGGAGTAAGACAATGGGTTAATAGACCGGAAGGGATTATATGTGTCTGCGGTCCCTATTGGAAGAGAGAAAGTGAAGTGAACGAAAGATGTGCCGCAAAACCTCATGGGTTTCCAGAGACAAACTGTTTGTTACTTCTAGGTAGGATTAACAGGGAATGTTTTCTGAAGCAGTTGTAAAAATCCAATCCACAAATGTTTACCAAACACTGATTGAAATATCTTCCTTTTCCTGATATGAGTACGATCGTAACTAATTTGAACAGTATGTATTTTGCTTTTGACTACTGGATTTTATTAAATGGTGCCAATTTTAAAAAAAATTCTTAAAATATAGAAACATTCATATTCTCTCTGAATGAGACTGAATGCTATTTTAATTATCCCAATTTAAATGTCTATTTTGTGTTGAGTACATTATGTTAAATATTAAAAAAATGTAAATGTAAATTAAAAGGCCATCATCTATTTTTCTGCAGATGTCTAGGACAAAAAGTATGTGTTTACTCTTAATAAATTGGAACACTAGGCTTCGCCACAATATTTTATTATCTATCTGCCTTTGTGCATTAATATTAACAGCCAGAGAAAATATGTTGGAAAGAGTCTAGAACTTATGTCAAAAACAAACAAACAAGTAAACATTAAAGTAGCCTCACTGCTTATATGTTATCTTATTGAATCTTCAAAACCATTCCAGTGAATTATGTCTAACCTAGAATTAAGGAGATTAGGAAACTTGCCCAGAGTACAGCCAGACTGAAATCTAGCTGTGTTTGAATGGAGTTCATACTTATTTCGCTTTGTTTTATTTTTTTTTCAGGCATGAGTTTCAATGAAACATTTGCTCTCACACAGTATCCAAAGAAATATCTAAGCTATCAAGTTTTAGTAGATATAATATATATAACATGATTTTATTATATAAAGGTACTAATAAATCTATAGTCACAAGTTTTATTAATATATTTTCCTGTAATTTTAAGATTTTACAGTACTTAAATATCAAATTTAATGGAAATACATTTTCAAACTTGGTCAAAATGAGTCATTCATTCTATATTTTTTATTGCATTTTCTACTTATTATTTTATTTATTCTGCATTTTCAATACAAATTCTAAATTAGTTGTTAGCCTGAACAGCAGACCTAAATCTGTCGTTCAACAAAATTTTCTGTATTTTGATATTGAAATTTTCTGTGTATGCGTGTATGTGTGCATATATTTGATTAAGGTAATAATAAATAAAATCAACTAAACTTCCTTTTCTCTGGGTTCCGGCAAGCAGTTTTGGTGATACATTTGCTTTCACTTATTTATTGAAATGCATCTGTGAGACAGGTAAATAGGTGATGATTATATACGACATTTAAAAACATTTTACTCCAGATTCTTTCACCATGTCCCCTACATGATGCAGTCCACATATAATAAGAGTTAGCCTTTGGCTGATAGGTTTTTCTTCACTGATTTGATGCGTTAGTTTCATTGGAACAGAAAGGTTAATCGTTTAGATCTTCCCAAAGGAAGCAGGCAAACAGCTCATTTATTTTGATAGGAACAACTTTTCAGGCTTGTTTTGTTTACCTATTTCCTAACCTTAGTCTGACATCCCAGACCCTTTTCCTGCCATCCATAAGCAAGTACTCATTTGAAAATTAATCCACTGGAACCAATTTGCATCAAAAGCAAGTCAGCCTAGTATGCTGGAGGCATACTTGGACTGGGACCAAAAAAGTTGATTTCAACTCCACTACCAATTAGCAGAGAAACCATGGGCATCTACTTTTATCAATTTTCCTTCTTTTTTCCATTATCTGTAAAATGAGACATCTGGATTAGTTAACATCCGAGGTTGCCTTTGCTCTAAATATCCTCATGAACATATGAGAATTGTAAAAAACAATTGTCTGTTTTCTACATATACGTTAATATAATTGCAATATTTAAGTCAACACTTTTATATACCTTCTAACAGGAAATAAAGAGGTGATGATAGTATTCATTTATGTGATAAGAAGGAATTATATTCAGAAAAATATATATTCTGCATTTAAAGAAAGATATTGCATCTGTAAAAGACCTTTCAGTCAGGTTTGGAGTTATGCTTTCAAATATTCTACAACTTTATTCTGTAACTTAAAACTATTTAACACTCAGGGAAAAGTCATTCAAATTAATTATTCCCAAATTTGTATGAATACCAGTGATGCCTCTCCTGGCACTGCTAATTTATATAAGTGTATTTGACATAATAAAAGGGACACTTTAAACCTCCATGTACTATTTCACTAGGGGGGACCTACCACTTCTATAAAGAAATCTTCATCCCCAGGCCCTTGGGAAGCAAAATTATCTTTTAATAAATACTTATAATGCTAGAAATAAAATTCTTTTATTTAGTACTCCTAATGAAAAAATATAAAACGAAATGCTGAAGACTGGTTTGCTCTTTATACAAGCCCAAGAGAATCAAATACAATGGCAGAGTAATACAATTATTATTTTTCATTATTTTTAAGGAGGTAGAGGGGACTTGAGCAGTTAGCCCAACATTCTCTCTTTCTGAATGAGACAACAATGCCTACGCAGGACAAATGATTAAGTGACTGTGACAAGACCACAAATCTGTTTAAATGCAGGAATAAATATGTGGCATTACCTCTGTACACACACATACACACACAAATCCCACACATACTGTTTACAGGGAAAATCACAGGTTTGGCTATGTTATATATACACTGGCACGATGTCACGTAGGACTGAATTTTTCATTTTTTCAATATTTGTTTAAAATCATCAAGACATATGCTCCAGATAAATAGCACACACTGACAATTTAAATAGCTTCATAAAAGTCAAAAGAACACCACTTACATGTAAAAATGGAATTAGACACATTTGCTAAGATTATATACCGTTAATATCAACCTTTGTTTTGTGTTTTGTGTCTTTTCTTTTATTATAATGTCTGGCACATAGAAAGGCTCAGGACTTTAAACAAATTTTTGCTTTGTCCTAACTAAAGACAGCTAAGAACCGTTGGATTGTAAAGTACAATGGTCAATATCTAATTAATAATCAACTTTAGCTTTGAACAGAATTTTATAGACATGGAGGAAAGAGGATGTATTTATATCATATCTGTAAACACAAACAAATATTTAAAAGCCTTGGGACCCCTGAATCAGAAATACTATTGATTCAGCACAACAGGCTGTGATGTACCGCCGAATGTCATTTGCTTAGTCACAGCACTGGGGCATGAAGGTAATAAAAATTCCGTGAATATGTTTGCAAAATACAAATGCTTAAGCAATTCTTTGTAGCCACAACTTGTGGTGTAGATGGAATGCAATCTTGAATAAACAAGATGAATGAAGTGAAGGGTAACCACTGCTTTATCATTCTTCATGTACACCAGAATCTATTGCTTGTATGTCTAAGGGGCTAAGCTTTATGATTCTGAACAATGAAACCATATTTTAAAACCACATTAAAAGCAAATTAAATATTAATCTTACCAGAATGGATATGTTGAATGAAATCTAAATTCAAATAATCTATCATAGAACTCATATTACAGTAAGTCTCTCTCAAAATATAATATCTAAAATATAAATGGCAACAACTGATTGTCTAAAATGTTTCCTTACATGTCATATTCCATTTCTCCAAGTATAGTTTCCCCAGGAGTTTCGAGGATGATGTAGATTTCTATTTTATGGCACCTGTCCCCAGGATTTAACACTTTTTCCTTGAATCGTAGAGTTTCTCCTCTGAGGCCAATATAGCAATTTAAAAAACCAGTTCAACCCATGGCATAGTTTCAAGTTTTATTGCTATATGCATTATAACGATGAAATTGACAAAACATATATTAATCTTAAGTCGTTTAAATATTTAGCTTCCAGAAGTGATGTATAAACATATTACTGAAGAGGCACAGAAAATCTTTCATAAAATATTCTAATAATCTTTTTATCCTTATCTTCAAACGCTAATTCTTTTTCAAATAAGGAAAGCTGTAAAGCAGAGCAAATGTTTAACTTTCTGTCAGAGTCAGTAGTTAAATGATGCTACAGGGAAGATTTGCTGAAATCTGAGGAACTCAGCATTCAGAAATATCCTACTGACCACAGTCTTGTTATGACACAAACAAGACTATGAAAGTCCAATTACAGGGCACTTTTATGTCTCTTTATGGATATTGTTGAATACATTACTCTTCTATAAATTTTAATTAAATTAATGCCCTGGCCTCTGATTACACGTGTATTTTGTAATCACAGAGTAACAAAGTTCACCATCTCATTCATTCATTAATTTACTCATTATTGAATGCTGTGTATAAACACTCTGATAAACACAATAGAGACACAAAAATGAAAAAAAGAAAACAATATCTGTCCTCAATTACTTCGTAGTCTAGTAGAGAAAATAAGAAGTATCAAATAGCTCTACCACAGGAGAAAATGCTCTTGAGGTAAACAATAATTTGTGATGACTATCTAGAACAGCATCTAGGATTAGTATCTGCTCCGCACTTTCGAAGATTAATGTATGTGCAATATAATCTCATATGTTATAAGCACTTTGTAATATATGTATGTAACTGTATAGTTGTATATTATTTCAAAAAAGAGTTCTCTTTCATTTAGTTAGCTTCTTACAATACTCAATTCATGGTTATCTTTTCCAAGAATGTAACCTGTTCTCTCTTTGCATTGTGGCCATACTTCACTCAGAGCCCTTATCAAAGTGCAGTGTGATCATTATTCATTTCTGTCCCTCTTTCTATGAATTCCTTGAGATAGGAATTATTTTATTTTGTCCTTTTATTTCCAAAATGTAATATGCACCTGACGTAAGTATTCAATAAATGTCTGTTGGTGGAACAAAAAACAGATAAGTAATCTGAGTTCCTCAAAACAAAAAAAATGTATATTTCTTACTGTATTTTAATAAATATTAACTGAATCAAATTATCTTAGAGATTTACACATGTGCATGTTATGGCATTATACTTTATACAAGTTTTATCCATTTAAATATCATTGCAGACAACATATTAATACCTCATTTGACAGGGTATATTTTAAAATTTTGCTGGATTAAATTTCATATCCATGGCACAGCCTCTAAAACTTCATGGTAGAATTTTTTTCTATAGATTTAAATACAAATTCACGAGTGTGTACTGCATATAGTACGTTATTACTAAATTAAACAGTTTTTGAAGCAAAACTTAAAGAGAAGCAAGTGCAGTTTAATGAAAAATTGCCAGCATTAGATGCAGGCAGATCTATATTTGCATTTTAACTTTGCAGTATCGTAGCCCTATTTCCTTAGGCAAGTTGTTTAAATTCCCTGTTTCAGTCCGCTCATCAACAAAATGAGGATACCACGAACTACCTTTTTTCAGAGTTGTTACTGGAACTGGACAGTGTATGTATTCATTTAATAATAATTATCATAATGATAATAATGATCTCGATGATAGAGGATCATAATACTGATAGCAAACAGTTAGCACTTATTATGTCCAGGAATTCTGCAAAATACTTACATTTAATATTTCAGGGTCAACAGAAATATGACAAGAATGTCTCCCTTTTGTAGTCACAACTCCCTACTGGGCAAGGATAGTGTCTGTATTTTCTTCTCTAATTTTTTTTTATATTAACTAATTGATTTAACAAATAAAATTGTGCAAGGCACAGTTCTAGTTGTGGTCCTCTAGCAGGATTAGGCTGCCCAAAAGGCTTGATACTCACTGGGCTTATGTTATGAAATAGGGAAACAGAGATTGTGCAAAACAAATAATTGCCAATTGTATAGTAAGTCTCATGATGTATGGAAAAAATTGAGCAGGAAAGAAAGATATGAATTGCAGGAATGTGGATTGGGGACTGCAATGTTAAGCATTGTGAAATTTGTCTTTATAAGATGTCATTGATATCTGGTGATATCTCAGAGAACTGCATTCCAGAGAGAACAGTGAGTGGGAAAATCTTGATCAGAAGTATTTGTGTGTATAAGGGCACATACGTGATTGTGTGTACGGGGTGTGGTGTGATGTGGTGTGTATGTGTGTATGTATGTATGTGGTATGGTGTGTGTGCATGTGTGTGTGTATGTATATATGTGGTGTAGTGTGGTGTGGGTGTATTTGTGTGTATTAAGGAAAAGCCAGGAGGCCAGTGTAGCTGGAGTGAAATTACTAAGAGAAGCAGGGGATGAGTTTGGATACATAATAGATCCAAAATGTCTCCGCATACATATATTTTCAGTTAATTTATTGTTCCTTTTTACTCTTTCTTGGCTTACAGTTTGGCCTCTTCTTCCTGTTTCTCACTCCTTCATCTATTATTCCTCTCAATCAGTCCTATCAACTCTATATTTTTAAAAGTTTTATATCAACTCCATGTGGTTCTTTGCAGATTTCTCTCACCCTTACTGTCTGGAGCTCCTGCTTTATTCTGGTTAATCTGCTTGAATTCTTTCTCTCACCCTTACTGTCTGGAGCTCCTGCTTTATTCTGGTTAATCTGCTTGAATTCACACTGGTCACCAGTGTGTCCATCTATATTGAAGACAGTTGCCTTGTAAAAATATTTTCATATGTGGGTATTATTTGTTTCTGGTACTTAGGCAGTATTGCCATATTTGGAAGATTTTTGCACCAAGATCATAAATCCAGAATTGTAATAGAGAGAAAATAAAATTATAGTTTATACTTATCTTTGTGAGCAGTGTTAGCCAAGGTAAGGATGGGAAAAATGAAATCAGGCAGGTCATATTCATATATAACTCTGTCTGACATAAAAATTATCTAAAATGTGAAACATTTATGGATATTAACATTTTTGAATACATGCATCAATTGGAAAATAAGTGCAATTATAAATATGATGTTTATTTGTGTTCATAATATTGAAAATAATATTAATTATAAGTGTATGATTTTGAGCTGTAATGTGAAAATTTATTGATACATAATGTTAACGATCATATTAAGTGGCATTATTAATTAGGACCATTTCTAATGTTATTAATTTTGTCAACAATACAACACTGAAAATTGTGAGTGTTTAATTACTATGAAAATTATTAGAGTTATTTTAAAGATAGATTAAAATCAAAGCAAGAAAACACCAAAGGCAAGGAAAATATATTAAATATTTGACTACTTTTGAAAATTATGATTTTGTGTTTCTATATATTAAAAGAGAATAACATCTAATGTTAAAAAATTGACTATCAGGAACCACATTAATAAAAAGTAATAAAACCAATGTTATACAGGGGCACCAGGATGGCTTAGTCGGCTAAGTGTCTGACTCTGGTTTCGGCTCAGATCATGATCTTGCAGTTTGTGACCTCAAGCCCCACATCGGGCTCTGCACTGACAGTATGGAGCCTGCTTGGGATTTTCTCTCTCTCACTCTCACTCTGCACTTCCCCTGCTCATGCTCTCTCTCTCTCTCTCAAAATAAATAAACTTAAATAAAAAATGATGATGTTACACAGTGTCATTGCATAGTCATACAGCTTCTTTTTTACTCCTAAGGGAATCAAAGGGCCTATGTTATCATCATAGATGTTAGGAAATAAATCTCAGAGATCATGAGACCATCATTAAAGTTGACCAAACTGAGACCCAAAGTTACATAATTTTTCAGTGGTACAGCAAGGCTAGGACTCTAACCTGGTGGTGTCTTTGTTGCCCTCAGGTAGCTCTTCAGACAAGTTCTTATAGTCACTATATGTTTGTAAAGTAAATCAATACAATTTTAAGATTTAGAAGAGTCTCTTAGAAAGGTCAAATCAACTTACTAATTTTGCAGACAGATTTAGCCTTGGAGAGAATAAACACCAAATGTTTCGGAGGAAATGGGAGGCTAAATGATGAAGTGGGGCTTGTGGCATCACTGGGTTTTTACAACACTGAGTAACAACCATATTTCCCAATTATAACTAGAATGGAATGGCACCTTCCTTAGACACAGACGCATATCCAGTGATATAACACAATAACTCTTCCAAACTCAGACACAAGTTATGCATCTCTGCCGTCATTCCTACTTTTTCCACTGATGAATTTGGAGAAGTGCTTCTAAAAAAGCCACAGAAATACATTAATTCTAAGATACTCTGTCTTATAATTGCAATGTACTAGTCTTACCATTTAACCTTAAAATATATTACATGTAAGCAATTCTCCTAATAGAATAGAACTGCATTAGGTTGAATTTCTCAAAAAGTAATGTAATAAAATGAAATAATTACTTTGATTTATAAGAATGTTTTACATTAAATAAAACCACCTTGATTTTACATTACACAGTAAGAAGATGATTTTGAGTCTGACCTTAAATTACTTTAACCTTCTACTTTTGTTCCTGATAATTGAATATTTCGGTTAGAAAATTTCTAAAATTGAAATGCTATCACTACATCGCCTTATCCTTATTCTTTATTTGTCTTAGTAGACTGTCCATGAAGATTTTAGGGGCCGTTAAATGGGCCAAAATGCATCGCATATTGGAGGATAAACTTGTCGATTGGGCTAATCGACTACAATTATTTTGGTCTGCAATATTAAAATGATTAAATATGCTGATTTTCTTCTAAATCACTGAATAGTTTCAATATTATATAGAAAAAATTGTAGAACGAAAATCAGAAGAATTTGTTTACAGCTCACAGAGAAAGTGATAAATTAATTTACATTCCATCACAGTTTCACAGTAACTAAAATCAACTCATTAGTTAGTTATGTGTGAACTTTTATCCTGTCCTCCCCAAAATACAGTTCCCAAAACTCATTTAGAATTCCTTCTCCATGGTTATTATCTACTGAACTTTGTCTTTGTGAACATGTGTTAAAATGCAACCACACTGAATGAGAAATAAAATGAAACATCTATCACTCTGTTCTTTATCACTATTTTTGTACACACAGCCCGTAGATATAAAATAAAAAAGTTCTCATAATATGGTATATAACCCTTAAGTATTATTCTTTTGTCTTGGAACCAGACCTGGATTGGAATCTACAACCGTTCATAAGAAGGAATCATTAACCATAATTTTGACCAGGTTGATCTTCAAAGGGTGTACTCAATACTCGTTCTTTACTTATTTTATAGAAAAAAGTATTAAATGTGGTTGCTTTCAGCCACAGCAGTAGGAAACCAAACAGCGCTAATGTGCAGAAAATCATTTGTATTCAAAAGTGCTCATTGCAGCATTATAAATTCTACAAAAATCAAACACTGAAAACCAACTGAATGTCCCCAAATAAGATGATGATTAGTTTTTGTTAAAACTCAAAGAATAAAATAAATGTTGGTAATAAAAATATATTTTTGATGAAATTTTAGTAGTTAGAAATATATTCAAAAACTAATGTTATGCAAAAAAAGCAAAAGAAGAATTCAAAGTCATCTATTTGCCTTGATTCCAATTACATCATCTTCTTCTTCATCATCATCATCATCATCATCATCATCATCATCATCATCATCATTATCTACTATGGAAAAAGTACTGAGGAAACCAGGCTAAGGCATATTGAAATATTAACACATAAAATTGAGTACAGTGATTGTGGGGTGTCAATGAGAAGGATTATTTTGCACAATGAGATAATGACTGAGTTTTCTTTCCTTCAGTATATTTTTCTTAATGACACTTTCTTTTTATATTCAAAAAAACCACAAAAATTCATATTAAAAGCTAATGTATGATTAATAACAAAATTGTGATTTATACAAATATATTAAGAGTAAGAAGGAAAATTCCCTATAGGATGTTTCTCATGAAATGTCTAATGTATCTAATGGAGAAAAAATATCAATCTTTTGGAATACGAAGGTGTGAACATCATTTGAGCAATAGGGATGTCTACTTCTAATAAAAATACTATTTCTTAAGTAATAAACATGTTAGATTTCTAGAATGCCTACCTTTATTTTCAAATTCATTTGCATTTAACTTCTTTTACTACCAGCATTTAAAAAAATATTTACCCTTTGAAATCACTATTTTTGAAAGAAATGTTGCTATAATGTACTTTCTAAAATGAGATTTAGTTGAATAATGACTAGTTGCTTTAGAAAAAGTATAATCACCAAATAAACACTCACAGTTGCCAAAATGTACTCCTTGGGACACCCATAGAATTCTGATACTTGCTCTATGTATGGCCCATGTATTTTACTGGAAGCACGTTTAAAAGCAAAATAAAAAAAGTCATTTTTACTCTCCTAAATCTATTGAAGGCTATATTTAAAGAGTATGTATCAAGTGATTGAAAGTCTCTCAACCCTTCAGCAAGGAAAAAAATTCAAAATCCCTAATCGGTACTGCAAAAAAGTCACATGACTTTATTTACTAAATAAATTCTCTCATTTGATTCTTATCTTTTGAATTTCTTTTTTCAAACTAATCCCTGTATTCCATATTCCATAGTTATTCCCACTTCCCAGGCTTCAGAATCTGGAATAAACTGGTAATGGTGCTTACTTCCTTCGTGCTCAGCCTAAGCCAGTCATGAAACAACCAAACCTCTCTCTCCATATTTATCTAATTCAGTCACACATTATCTTCTCATTACCCTAAATCAAAATGAGCTGCTTCATCCCACTTCATTTTATTACTGGATTGAGAGAACACACTGACCCACAAAATGTCAAATGTCCAATGGCTTAAAATATAAGATCCCTGAATATAGCTCTTACTGTTTAGTGGCATTGATTGTGTACCGAACATAGTGCAAAGTAATTTACACAATTACTCTCTGAAAGAAGGAGGGATACTTTTTATGATTGATAAGGACACAGAAAAGAGTTCAAACTTGTCCAAGTTCACCATGCTCCCCAAATGAGGATCTGTTCCTGAAAGCTGAGTGTGCCTGATTCTAAAGCCCAAGCTTTTCAGCTCTTTGCTGTGGCAAAAAAACAAAAATTATAGGCAAGGATGGCAAATGGATAAGAATATTGAAGAAATGGTATAAATTGGTACAAATTATGGTATGAATTATGCTGAACTGTCACCTGTTTTTTTAATAACTCATTGAGAATAACACCTGAAAAATAAAATGATAAAATCTAGGTTTATACATAATCCCTAAATGTAAATATTGACTCGTTAGAACCAATCATTATTTACTAGTATATCTAATTATCTCCACTGTACAATATCTCTATTGTGGATAGAAAACCTTACAAATAGACAATGAGACAGACTCAGAAAGACAGTAAGACCCTTCTTAGCTTTTAAGTGAGTCGTGTTAACACAGGCAAATAATTTAGGTTTTAAGGGATAATGTCTTAGCGATTTTATTTTTGCTTTTAGATAATACTAATTAAAGTAGAGTGCTTAGAGTCTCAGAGGATAATATTGAAATTAGATTTCAAAATGGCCTTTAATTTTAGGCTTTATCAGAAATTTATAAAATTCAATTAAGATAAGCAAATCAAGGGACACTGTGTAAAACCAAAGGAGAATGGCAATATCTATATATATACAAATTATAAATGAATTTATTAATTATAAATATTATAAATAAAGCATTTATAAATAAAACAATAATTTATTTTTCCATAGCTATTTTCTGAATGTGTATAAAGTTTCTAAAACATGTTAGGCCCTTATTTATTGATTAGATGAGTGAATGAATGTATGTATAATTACATTGAAATTTTAAGAGAAATCTCAAAGTTTAACACAATATTTTTAACAGTTTGTTGGTTTTTAGAGTTATGTACTTAGTTTAGAGGTCTCAAGCTAAAAAAAATTGAAAATTAAAATATGAAGCCAGGTTAAGGCAAAGTAGCAGAAATAATAAAATTTAAAAAGTGAAATTTATGAAAAAAATTAAATTACACACTGATTTTAGCTGAAAAAGAACAGCAGTTAGTGAGAATCTCTAAGAATATAAACAGTAATAAAAGAATAATTGCTGAAGTTTACTTCTTTCTAGTGAAATAATAGGAGGAAATCTATTTAAATTGAACCAGATATTAAGGAAAGTTCGGAAATGTGATCCTGCTAAAATTTAGCAAAGGATAAATTTAGCAAAATTAATAAGTAAATTGATATGTGCTATCATTACTTTTTGAAAATACAAATATTTACTGATTGTATACAGCTGTCAGGAACTGTAATAGGCACTGGAAATACAAAGAAAGCTTAGAGATGTAACCGGGCCCCAGGATTCCAAAAGAATGATTTTGATCCCAGCCGGCGAATGAATTAGTTACTCTTCAAATTGTAATCTCTGAGTGCTGTGATGTATGTGTGCTGGTATGATTATAAGCATCATTTCCTGTAGACATTCTCTTTTGATTCATTCAAATAATGCAATGCACAGAGAAATAGTTAAACTTGTATACTAAAGTGCTTTTCAAAGAAAAAAAAAAAAAAAACCTGATTGTTAGTCTAGCCATATTTCTATACAACCTATAATTGGCAAAAACAATTCTATTCTCTGGGTCTATGGGGCAATATGCAAATCAGAATTCATCTGCACAATGGAGTTTTGTGATTTCTCTCAGCATAACCTGTCTTTATTTGCTAGCTCTTTACATGACAGAGGGTTCAATAACCTCTACCTCTCCAGTGCTCTGGCAAAGGAGCAAGATTGCTTTCCAGGCGGGTAGTCACAAGTAAGCAATTTCAGGAATCCTCTAATGAGGCAATCCATAATGGTTTTCCTAACTGAGTTCGTTCACCAACCACAGGGGAAAAAAAATGTAATTCTACCCGCCTATTTGAAGGAGGAACATGCACACACTCATTCCCTGTATTTAAAAAGAGAAAATGCATACATAGATGAAATGATCACTCTATAGGGTAATCGTGGACAACAATTCATGCAGGTCATTTGATACATTCTCTAGGCCTTGATTAAATATAGACTTTAAAGAGTGGCTAGCTGTTTTAAATTATATTCCTATTTAATATTTTATTTGCTTAAAATTTCTCTGTTTTAAAAAAAGATGATTCAGAAATGCATATGCCTTTATTTTATTTTTGTATGCTTTTATTTTAAATTGAGATCTTAATGAATATATGCTCTCTCTATTTATATACACACATATATAACATAGCATATATGACATATAATATAATGTATATTATACATATATTTTAATATTTATAACTCAACAGAATGAAATGCATCACTTCATTTACTAGAAGTGCTTAGAATTTTTTGTTCTGTTTTCCTCTCTCAAATTAGTTACTAACACTATGATCAGAGCATGGTGAATTTTTTTTTCCCAAGGTAGCATCAAAAAAGTGCTTAATATGAGATGACTATGATCTTAGAGATACAGATGGGAATATTAGAGTAATATTAGAGAATTCAGTAATTAGTTCCTGTTTTATAGATCTACTTGTAAAGCTTATTATTTTCTATGAATAATTCTGCTTAAAAAATAATAAACTTTTATAGCCCTTTCAAAGGCAGTATCCTGAACCAGTATGTGTAAGATCATGATTTCGAATTTATATCTGATCACACTATTTCAAGGATGTTTTATGTGCTCTAAAGTTTTGGTACTGCTACTCTAGTTCCCAACTCTTCCTCCAACACATGAAATAAAAACCTCTAATTCCAATTATTACTAGCATAAATTATCATAGACTTTTAGAATTGAAAATGACCACAGAAGTCAGCCATTTAAATCTTCCCCACAACTTTGTGGTTGGGAGACTCACTCCAAATTTCTATTTTACAAACTTGAAACTAGTAATTTTTGCAGAAGTTCTTGGCTCTTCTCCAAAACGCAAGCCTCTCAATCAATTTTCAGGTCACCCCCCTTCTCTGCCACTCTACTCTGGCTTCTGCCAGCTCTACACTGTCTTTCCATCGTAGCTCATTGAAGACGTTGGCATCTTGTTCCCATGGCTGTACCTAAAATGTGTACAAGCCATAATAAATTGATACTTCCAATCGTATCTTTGATGTCAATTACCAGTTCTTGGACCCGGTCTCTCTAAATCTCTCACTCATTCATTGCCATCATCTAAGTTCTTCAATTTCATGGAGATTTCCAAATCCATGTATCCTTTCTTTTCTCTTAATTATAGGCAAGCCCCGTCCAGGAATTAAGGTGTTTTGTTTTTTGTTTGTTATGCTATGTTTTGTTTTTTTCACAACTAAGAGATTATGTCATCTAATACTTCAACTTTACCACAGCCCATCCCACCCTGTTATCTTTCCTAGCCAGCTCTGTAAAACCTCACCCCTTCATGTATCCATATAAGCTGAAAAAAGACTATGGCTGAAGAAAACTGTGCAATTAAGTATAGGTCCATTATTTCAACCTCAGGGGGTCCTTCAGCTAGCTCAAAAGTACTTTCATCTCTTTTTTCCCCACTCAATAGTCCTCCAAAATTTTGGGGTCGATCTTAGAATTGTTACTTACACCCCATTCAAATTCTCAGCAAATTAAATTGGTTGCACTTGTAGAATTATCATCAGTAACCATCTTTCTTTCATTTGGTTCATTTAGGTTACAAAATAATCCTTTCATCTTCTCAAGGTCTTTTACACATCAACTGCCCCATCACATATTTGCAGCTTCACTATGTCTTTAACACTTCTAGTAAGTCCTGTCTCTTTCTTCTCAACATGTATGTTCATGTGACTGATGTATGGGAATTAGCTAGACAAGACTGTGTGTGTGTGTGTGTGTGTGTGTGTGTGTGTGTGTGAGAGAGAGAGAGAGAGAGAGAGAGAGAGAGAAGAGAGAGAGAGAGATACATTGAGAGGGAAAGTAGAGAGAATATTGAAGTATGAAAATAAGAATTGTTAATTGAGTTACACTAAGCCTGAATCTTGTGATGTAAGCTCTTTACAAAGATCTCCCTGAAAACACTGAAGATAGGCATTATTATTCTAGTTTTACAGAGCAGGAATCTGAGATTAAGGTTCTACAATTTGTTGAATAAAGTAATAATAGCTAATATTAATTTAGCTCTTACTACCTATTAGGTGCAGTTCAAACCCCTTTAAATTATTCAGTAGTATAATTTTCTCAATAAGCTTAGTAAATAAATAGTTACATAATCCTCATTTTGTAGTTAAGGAAATATCATCCAATCCTAGCTAGTATCTTCTCTCCCCTTAATAAACCAAATTCTTAAAAGCATTATCTAGTTTCAAGATCTCTTATCCCTCACTTTCCATGTGCTTTCATCAGCTGGAGGTTTTGAATCGTGTCTCACCAGGTGCAACATCAAAACATCCTTGCTTCTAAGTCTATTGTTTCTCTGTACCCTAGCCTCATTCATGCCCCCATCCATTCTATCTCTCTCCATCTGTTTATTCATAATTCTCAGATTGTAGTAATAGTCTCCTATCAATCTTTTTCATGTCTCCTGAGTGTCTCTTATTAAAACAAAAACATATCATATTTGTTCCGTTTTGTCTACTACTGGGTTCCACTGACCGTAAGATAAAATCCCCTAGGCAGGACACAAAGGACTTGTATTTCAGCCTTCCTGGACAACTTGTAATTTTCTAGACTTGTCTTCACATTGAGTTTCATGCTTTTGCCCATGCATGTCCCTGGTACTTGATCATTCTCTCTGCTTTTCTTCCAATGTATCACGCACATGCACACACACACACACACACACACCACACACACATTACTCACTTTTGCCTTGTAAATTCTATATATTACTCACATTACATGATCTGCCTATATGGTGATTCTGATTTCCCTCATCTAACCTCTTTTACAAAGCAATGTGTTAATACTTTGCTAACTTTGATTATCATTCTATATCAGGGCTCAGCAAACATTTTCTGTAGGAGGGCCAGATTTTAGGTTTTGTGGGGTTTTGAGGCAAAACTGAGCAACTAGTTTTCTGGAAAGGCTAATAGTGTTTGTCCATTTTACAGATAACAATTTATAAAGTTAAACAGACAAACAAAACACAAAAAACAAACAAACAAACAAAAACATTTTTGCTTCTGAGGATATACAAAATCGAGCAGAGAGCCAGATTTGGCCGATGGGGAATAATTTTCCAGTATTTGTCCTAGAAAGTAATATTTTTATGTCCTAGAAAGTGAATTTTTATAATTCATCTATCTC
Organism: Paguma larvata; assembly: GCA_030068075.1. Classification (NCBI taxonomy): domain Eukaryota; kingdom Metazoa; phylum Chordata; class Mammalia; order Carnivora; family Viverridae; genus Paguma; species Paguma larvata. Next base: position 116,296,205 of record CM057824.1, read on the forward strand.
TTTCATTTTACAAATGGGAGTGTAGGGACTGTATCTTTTATCTTTGTATTTTTAGTGATTATCTTTGTGTTTGGTGCACATTGGTCATTTAGTAGAAGTTAATATAAAACAAGTAATATGTGATGCTTACTCCAGAGCCCAGGCCATAAATGTGGTCAACCATTTCATTTTAAAGTAGAAGAACTTTCAACAGGAATAATGTTAAAGTGGCTTAAGTTTATAGTGGGTGTAAACAAAATACTTATATTTAATGGTATAAGATAAGTACATTATAACATAGTCATTTGTGCATATTTCTTACTCATTGAGGCAGAGATTGTGCCTACTCCTTTGTTTATCCTAGGCCCAGTTCCAGGCATTGAGTCACATATTTTAAAATCATGAAATTTCTTTCATCACATTGTACAAAAAATGCTTTCTGATATATTTTATATCATTGTATCATAAAAGAATACTAGGAAAGAGATTATTTTTAGATAAAAAAATGATGAAACTGAACATGAGATTATGTGACTTGTTGAATACAACACAGCTAGAACAGGGCAGAGGGACAAAAACTTAGTCTTCTGATCACACATCCAGGCCTTTCTCATCATAAATTTGCTGCTTCCATAACAAAAGGAAAAAGTTGTTGAACTCTCAAATGAAGCTCTTTCAAAATTCAATTAATATTTTATTGCCAAATTGATAGTCAATTAAATGAGTAACTTAAACTTCAGTCAAAGCAATAATTTTCTTCTTGTGTGCACTTGCAGCGTTGATCAGAGAATTTTACTATTAATGACCTTAAAAATGCCTTTTAACTCAGCCAACAGGGGATCTGGTATGATTCAGCTAGATTAAGGTATTTCCCAATATTAGTGATAATCTAAGTAACCCTACATAGGCAAAATAATGTGATTTTAAAAACAACATGGGGGCAAGAGAGAATAGAAATGGATGAGAGATTCAGATTGCCACATAAATTTCTTTCATTTAGTTTTGTGTAATATACAATTCCTTTAGTAAGGCTGATGTGTATTTCTATATTTTTTCCAATTTTTGCATCTTAACTTTGGCGAGAATATTGTTTCACCATTACTATTTAAATGTACAAATATAGATTTTTCAATAACACTTTTAGCCTTTTTTTTCATTTTATATATGAATTATATACACATCTATGGTCGATATAATTTTTTAACCCATGTGATAAAGTACTTGATAATTCATAGTAACATATCCAGCATTATGTAGATACATTTTATACAATGTGATTCAGAAATCACTTATGGAGGAAGTCACTCATGGAGCAGGACTATCAGTGTAACTACATGGACGAGGACCTAGCTACAGCTGAAATAAGACAAAAGCCATACCTAGGTTAATTATAATAAAATAACTTGCTTCATGGTTTCAAATCTTAGGTCGCACACCTTGCCATTCCATTGGAGTTTAGGTACACAAAGTACACAACAAAGGCATCCATGTTTCATCTCTAAGAACTGAAGTTATTATTTCCTTAATGTTAGAATTAACCAAAGCAAAGTGTAATTAACTACTAGTAGGAACATGTTTTCAACAGCCTGTACTAGAAGATTTAGATGGAATCAAATGATGACAGAAGTTTTTTGCATGAAGTTAATTATTTATAGGAAATAATGTTGATACTAATGTGATTTTCATAAACTGCTGAAAGATAGCAGCAGTTTCTAAGGATGATTTGATAATATAGCTGTTACATTTCAAATGAAGCATTTCAAACACAAACAATACCTGCTGTGTCATTTTCTAATATTTTAGTATAATTCAGGAAGTGAGGACTTTTAAAACTAAGTGCATTTATAAAAGAAATTGTGACATAACAGTGTAGACTTTTATACTATTTGTAGATTGACTGGGCAACTATAATCTTTTATACTGTCAAGAAAAGGCTAAATCCTAGATGCTTAACCTATGAAAAATCTAGCCTCTGATAAACAAATTTCAGGGTAGAGAACAGTGGACATTTTAACTTGTACTATTTGATCTTTTTGTTTGTTTGTTTTGAGAGAGAGCATGCACCCATGTACATGCAAGTGGGGGAAGGGCAGAGGGAAAGAGAGAGAGAATCTTATGCAGTCTCCACAGTGTGGAGCCCAGGGCAGGGCTCCATCTCATGACCGTGAGATGATGATCCCCACGGAAAACGAGACTGGGATGCTTAACTGACCGAGTCACTCAAAAGCCCCTGTATTATTTGATCTTCTAATCAAACAATTTTTAACTTATAAAATACATTCAATATACCATTCCATCGCAGTCTAAATTCTTGGACTTGGATAAAATGAGCTATTATCTTTGGCTTGCAATTACTGTACCATTTAATTGATAGGCTAGCCATTTAGTCAGCTGTACTTGCTCTCTTTTGTATTTCTCCAAATGTATTTTTCACTTTTCCCCAAATTATGGTAGCTACAAATTTTTATAACTGAGTAATGTTACATCTTAATAAAAATTCTTGTTTTAGAGGTTGCTAACAATTTTTCTGGAGATTAAGCATCACTTAGATATACAAATTAATCATATATGTGGCAGCAGTTCCATGGATCATTCTCCTCTTAGAGATAATTTGATACACAAGGCGAAGTATTGCACTTTTCAAAGACCACGTCCAATAAAATTTTAAAGACATGATTCTAGGAAATATCACGAAGATCACAGCTTAAAACATGATCTCAGTCTCTTCATAATCCTAATATGTTAATGCATTTTTTCTGGAAACTATGGTCATATTCCTGGTCAAGCAAGAAGTTCTGGATCTTTTCCCAGACTTTTTCTGCGTTGCAGAAACTTACTGGAAAATCTGATTACAGAAAATTCTTAAAAGACAGTCTGAAATCAAGATAGCCTTGCTTTATTATTCCTATACATGGTTATATTTTAAAAAGCTGAAAATAGGATATGAGAATAAAAGAAAAGAAAATACCCTCTTCAGCTCATTTAATTAGCTATTAATGTTCTCAAAAGAGAATTATGGTCTGGTAATTTAGAGCAGAACATTCTCTTTTGAACCTTATATCACTTTTCCTACTTGGAATTAATTTTTTTTGAATATGAATGATAGAGAAGAAAGGACAAAGGATGAAGACACTAAGAAATGTACCAACTGCTTCTTTGAGTAAACAGAGCATGTTTGTGACTGCTTATATATGTTTATATCTTAACAAGACATGTATTTCTCTTGCTTAGAGAAATTCCAGATAAATTCCCTTTTTTTTTTTCAATTTTAGCAGTCTTATCAAAGTTATCCGTGAATCTTGTAGTTTTTATTATATGGAACTCTGGCTTAATCAGTATTTTATCAATTCTTTTATCAAAATATTATTGTGTCAAGGCTAACATATTATAGGCACATATATGTTATTTGAAATTAATTGTAATTTCAAAAGTTTATGAAAACATTTTATATGGGCTATATGTACTACATCATAAAAGTGACAGTTTTTATACATCAGAAATCATATGAAATTAAAGAGACTTAAAAATAGTCACAGGAAAAGCATATTTGCCCAGTAAAAACACAAAAAGTTACACATTTGAATATATTTAAGACATTTTTGTCACAATTAGCCAATTTTTCTATTTGGATTTCATGGGACACGTTAACTTCTCCTTGAACGATAGACAAACCAGATGTTAAAAACCACTCGGGAAGCCAGATCTAGTCCAACAAAAGGGGTGACGTTTGGTATACGGCAGGAGAACTGGAGCCCGAAATTTCAGTTTTGTCTTAATATTATATATATAACATACATTATGTATCATATATTTATATGATATATAAATTTATAGAAATTTATTTATATGATTTATGTATATAAATATATGATATATAAATTTATGATATATAATATATGTTATATATACAAATATATTCCCTTAGCAATAAATCTGATATCTTTGTACACTTTAACATATTCATAACTCATTCAATTTTGTGTAATGAGAAACACAGTTATGGGTAAAATTGTATTGATTACCAATTAAAACAGGTACGAAGTTTGGAGGTAGTGGTATTAGGAAGAAAAAAAGAAGTATTTTTTTTTCTTTCTTTACAATTAAGGAAAATAACATGACCACTGTTGGAAAAGAGTAGATCAAATAACCCACTTCTAGGTTGTTAAGGTCTAAACCATTACTGAATTTCTTTTACTTAAAAAAATAAAAACAAATTCTTAAAAGAACTATACTGGTGAACTATTTGAACTTCAGTTCCAATTAGAAACAATCTTAAGGTGATCTAATTTTCTTCTCCTATTATTTAATCCATTTTACCAGGTCACTTAAGTCTCTTTCACATAACTTTTCACAAATTTGATATTTGCCACTGTCAGCTCTTTGTTCTTTTTAACCATATTTAGTTTTTCCACACTGACCTGACATAAATTTAGAAAATATGTATTCCACTCTTTTCGATCTATTTTAAAATGCAAAAAATAAGTCTCAAATTTTAAAAGCAAAACAAAACTCTAATACAACATCACCAATGTTTACAATAGGATGACTGCGATGGTTAATTTTATGTGTCATCTTGGCAGGGCAAACGGATGCCCAGATAGCTGGTGGAATATTATTTCTGAGTGTGTCTGTTGAGAGTGTTTCCGGAAAAGACCAGCATTTGATTTGATAGACTGAATAAAGGAGGTCACCCTCCCCAATAGGAGTGGGCATCATTCAATCTGTTGAGAGCCTAAATAGAACAAAAAGGCAGAGAAAAGACAAAATTGCTCTCTGTTTGAGGGGATACATTTATGTTCTCCTGCCCTTGAACATAGGCCCCACAATCCTCAGGCCTTTGGACTCAGACTAAATTATAGCACAGTTTCCCTGGCTCTCACACCTACAGAAAGCAGTCATGGAACTTCTTGACCTCCCTAACTGTGTGAGCCAATTCCTATAATAAATTTCTTCTTATACAAATCTATCTGTATCCCCTCGGTTCTGCACCTCTGGAGCATCCTAACTTATAAGAGTATGTCCCATCTCTAGCATGTTATACGGTAGGCGATCTGGTGTCATATATAATTTGATTGACATTTTCATTCAGCTTTTGCCCATTAGGAATGTCTGATCATCTGAGATTTTTTTCTGTAATGTTTAAGTCTCTACTTAAATTAATATAAATTAATAGCTATTTTATTCCAAAGTGCATTTAATTTGTTAAGATTTGCCAAATTTACATATTTCCAACCTTCCTTACCTTTAGGAACATTTATATTATCCTTTTTACAGAAATGTGCCATTTAAAAATAATATTTTATTCACATGTCAGGATATTAGAGAGGGAGACTCAAGTATTGGGAGGGAGATAAAACAAAATTAATTTTCAAGTCCTCTCCAAATACATTTTTTTTCGTATTTTTAGAATTTGCTATCTCTATATGGTTTCAAATATAACACAAAATAAATATTTTAATCTAAAATTAAATTGTGAATGCTACTTTGTGATTCTGATGAGTTATATATTAAAAGTGTGGGCCTAACTGATATCAAAACATCTCTAGATAAATAAGCATAATATATTTCTCACAAAAATCTCTCCAGTGCTATGTTAACTTATTGTCAGTATTCTACACATTAATATATAGTTAAGTTTTCTTTCTTGAGTTTTTAATAAGCAATCTATGTCCTGGCATATTTTACTCTTACCAGGAATTAGGTGACAAAGGACAGAGCAGAAAAGGGTTGAAAGAGGATTCTGTCAGATACTACAGAAGTAAATAAAGGCCACATTTGAATATGATAGGGAATACGATGTAGAAGTTTTCAGAAGAGGAATTAATACCTGGGACCTGGCTAATCTGCTGAATGGGAGACATCGTTATAGTGTGATTACATTCATATGCAAAATCTAAAACCCAGTAAATTAAACTCACACTGTGAGAATACAGAGCAATGAGAACTGCATGCTGCTGAACTTTAGAGGAGCTATGTCTATCGAGACCACTGGCGAGGACAGGGACCAAAATAATTCTGGTAAAAAAAAAATAGAATTTCTGGGGTGCCTGGGGGGCTCAGTCAGTTAAGCGTCTGACTTTGGCTCAGGACATGATCTCACAGTTCATTCGTGGTTTGAGCCCCATGTCGGGCTCTGCGCTGACAGCTCAGAGCCTAGAACCTGCTTTGGATTCTGTGTCTCCCTCTCTCTTTGCCCTCCTCCACTTGTGCTCTCTCTCTCTCTCAAAAAACTTAAACATTTAAAAAATAGAGTTGCTAATTCAGGCAAACATCCAGCAGCTTTATTTCCTTGTTAATGGATTCATGATTCTGTCCTGACCATGGGCTTCAGGAGATGTTGAGTGCTTCCATAGTCTTCAGAGATAAATTTAGATTATTCTAGGTTTCCCTATTGTGATACTTTATTCCTCTTTCTTATTTCTGGTTTACAAAGAGGCATGGGCTAAGATTCATAAATTTGCTGCATACCTCTAAAATGTACACAAATGTGCAAAATATTCATATATGATAGTTTCATTAAGCATTAATATAAGTAAGAGTGAAATGAAGCTATAATATGGAAGCATTTAAGAAGACTAATGTGTTATTTTAATTGCAAATGATTAAGTATGCTTCTAGCATTCAGGAATTATAATGATTTTTTAAGAAAGATTTTTTAGCAAATTACAAAACTTTAAAAATATCACCAATTGTTATTATAATCCTTGGGTGGTTCATGTATATTAATACACACAATCTAAAAGTTTTACATATGCAGATTATAATACATAATTAAATAACCCTTTTAATTAAAATGTGGAAGTGAAATATACATGTACACACAAAAACTTGTACTGAACTCTAATGTCATTACCTTAGGGAAAGAACAAAGGAGACAAAAACTGAAGTTAGCAGTGACAAGTAAGATACAAACAAACTTTCTATTTTTTTTCTTTACCCTGTTTCCTATAAAATAATGGCAACAGAAAATGTCAAGAAATAGATATAATGAATTCTTGTTTTGATACTTACTGCCACCATTCTGACTAAACAGAAAGGGAATTATATGCCATATTTACTTGCATAATTGCTGCCCTTTTCTTTTTTGCTTTGTAAGTCACTCGGTTAAAATTAATCTATACAAAATTCTACGTACAGCAGTTACGCGATAGTGACGGATATGTGAGTAAATATGGTAAATGAACCAAAATATTGTACGTATCAGCGAAGCAAAAACAATGTGCTGAATTTCAAAAACTCTTAATCTGAAATGAAAAGAAAAGATGCAAGGCCATCAGGTAGAGGTAATCAGTTTGCATATACATTTGTAGGACATATGGCAAACAACACAACAGAATAATTTTTACTAATCAATATTCAATTTGAGAAGAAACATAAGAGAGTTAATGTTTCTCATTCTTCTTGGGCTTTGAAAACATGATTCTTCAGCAGGAATTCATTTTAACATGTTAAATAATTAATTTGAAGACATGACAAACATAATTTAAATTAGCTCCTAAATATTGCCTACACTTAAAAATAGAAACACTTGTATACAGAAATGCATTAAAACAACAAGCAGTAATTGATGATCACTTTTAATGCCAAATGCTCCATTTTTAACAAGAGGCACAAATACACAGAGCATGTTATAATACACCATGGACCGAAAGCAGACAGATCTCCATGAGGTAAAACCCACCCAAATTCCCCAATATCCTTAGCTCTGCCTGTCTTGCAGCCTAAAATTCTTTTATCATACCTTTCTCAAAGTCACACTATAACACTTTGCTTTCACCTTAAGCCTGATATTCCTTTACTCATTGTCTAAAAAGAGTGATAGACCTTCATATTATGCTTTGGGTAAAGACTATATAATTCATATTCTTCTGCTAATTAAGTAACATTAAAAATTTTGCATCCATTACCAATGTTCTGGCAGGAGAGACTCTGTGAAACCAAAGCTTTTAGAATGTCTGTAGTCCCTAGAATATTTACTTTGTCTTTATTTTTGTAAGTAGTTGTTTAAATTCCAGTTAGTTAACATACAGTGTAATATTACCTTGTCTTTAAAAAAAAAAAAGCTTTAAAATCTCAAATACAATACAGCATTTATTATAAGACGACACAGGAACAATAAACATCAGTTCTTACAAATGGAATAAGAAACTAAAGACATTTCATTTCCTTTACCCAGTGTCATCCTGTTTTTCAACCAGAGTGTAATTTCCTCTTATTTTGTTTTTGTTTTGTATTGTTTAAAGTAAACAGTTACTAATGTGATTAACAGAAATGTTTTATGGCCTTCTTTACCTAGATACAAAGATTTTCTATTTTAGTATTTCAATACTTTGACTCTGCTATCATCCATTTCTGACAATTTACAACTAGAAATCTGAAAGGAAAAAAACAAAAAACAAAAAAAAAAAAAACAAAAACCAAACACACACAAAAAAAAACGGGTCCTGTTTTTGTCATGAAGCACATTACATGTTCCATTCCAGAGAAGTAGTTTGGATTATAAATCATTTTCCTTCCATGGGGCATACAGATAGATGCCCTGCAAATTTAATTATCATTTTACCACATATTCTTGTGGATATTAAATAAGCTACCCATGGGCCATCTTTCATTTTTCACATGTTGTTTTCTAATATGAAAATTAGACAAATTAAACAAATATTTTAGAGGTTAATGATTGGGAGAAATATCTCAGAAAATAATACCCATCTTAGAGATGGGTAAGTAGATGCATCCAGAAGGTCAAAAAATAGTGCATTAGGATTCTTTCTAAATTTAATTCCTCAAAAATCTGAGAGAAAGTCGAGGACCAGTGTAGGCATGTTAAATAACACAGAGTTATTCTCTCTTAGACTGCCTTCCTCTAAAAAGATTTTGGGAAGAAAGCTTGATACATCCCTAACTGTCATAACTGAGCCCCCTTTTCATGTAAATAAACATTTTTATCCCCGGAACCTTTGGCAGGATTTGTTATCAATGATTTGGCTTAGTATAGGAGTTCTCAAACTGCAGTCCTGAGAAAAAGTACCGTTACATCCCCTGTGAGCTTGTTAGAAATACACATTCATCAGCCTTGCCCTGACCTGCAGAATCAGAATGCCTGCAGATGCAGAATGTCAGAAATCTGGGCGTGAATATTCTCCAGGTGGTTCAGAAGGACATCAAAGTTTGAGAACCACTGGTTTAGTAGATTTCAAGCTTAATTACCAAAAAATGGGGTTTCCTATTATAATTATCATAATTATTAGTTACTGTGGTAGCAGTTGTCACATTTCTATAATGGGATCTAAGATCGATTTTTTTGCAATTATCCAATGCACTTGCAAAATAAGTGACATCTGTCATGATATGATAGAGGAAATTCATGTATAAGAAAGAAGAGAAACAAATCCTCAGTTCATCCAGCCTCAGCTTTCATTATTCAATATTCAAGACTCGAAGTGGTCTCTCAAACATGTGTAACTCAAGAATAGCAGCCCGGGGTGCCTGGCTGACTCAGTCAGAGGAACATCCGACTCGACCACTAGGTGGTGAGTTTGAGTCCCACGTTGGAGGTAAAGATTACTTAAATAAATTAATATTAAAAAATAGCAGCCCATATCAATAAGTGACATAACTTCAGCCACATATTTTATTCACAGCATATGGTTAATATTATATAACGAATGGATAGTCTACGTGAATGAGGCCAGACTTGACAACGTGGTACTGTGAGTATTAAAGAATAGGTCGATCTAAAATAGTGGACAGTGAAATTACTGACTTTGCTTATCTAGACTCCTTACAATATTTGTCTTATAATTCTCCTCATCCCTTCTCTCAGAATAAGCCAGTAGTAAGGTTTAAAACTTAGGGAGCAATTGAGAAAAAGTGTAAGTAGAGAGGCTGCATTGTCTACTACTGTTAAACAGTCATCATCTGTTACTTATAAACTATCAGAAGCAGAACTGCTCAGTATGACCACTTCAGTGATGATCTGTTGACCCTGAAAATGCTAATTTGAAAGGAGAGAGAAACCAGGTCAAATTTTAAATCCAAGTTCATTTATTTTTTTCACTCTATTCCTGAATATTTCCATTATCACAAGAATTATTCAATTCACTGAAATTTTAACAAGTCATATATTTGTCTTCCATACAAAAATGTCTTTTAGATAAACAGGTCATAGACTAAACTATAAATACAGTAAAAGAACCATTAAAAAGTTCTTATCACATTAATTTTTAGATGGGTTAGGCCCTCAACTAAAATAGATCCATAACACTTGCCATAAGTAATGTAAGTAATACTTGCCTGGCTTTTTCTTTAATTAATGGAATTCATTTTTTTAAATTAAATTTTATTTTAGAGAAAGAGAGACCATGCATGAGCAGGGAGCAGGGCAGAGGGAGGGAAGGAGACAGAGAGAGAGAGAGAGAGAGAGAGAGAAAGATTGAGAATCTCAAGCAGGCTCCACACTCAGCACGGAGCCTGATGAGAGGCTCAGTCCTACCACCCTGAGATCATAACCTGATCCAAAATCAGGAGTCATATACTCAATTGACTGAGTCACCCAGATACCCCAATGGAATTCATTTTTACGTAGTTTGTGTTGGCAGAAAAGTAGAAAGTATAGAAAGTTCCTGTACACTCCTCCCCCCATTAATATCTTGCTTTACTGTGCACATTTGTTACAACTGGTAAGCCAATGTTGATATATGATCATTAACTAAAGTCTATAGTTTACATTAGGGTTCATTCTCTGTGTTATGCAGTCTATGAATTTTGATAAATGCATATTGACATGTATCTACCGTAATAATTTCAGTGTTCTAAAAATCCCCTAGTTCACATTAATTTTAAGTTACATTATGCTGGTAAAGACAGTTTATAATCTATTTGGGATGCAGTAGGAGATATTTAAGCCTTCTTTCCTACCTATAAAGACTGTTTTTAGTAAGTTTATACTTATATGCAAATGTATGAAAGAACAGTACAGTTTAGGCTCTAGCACCTTGGTACTTGTCTAAGTAATCTCAGGCTACCATAACAAATGTCCATAGACAGGGTGGTTTCAATAATAAATATCTAATTCTCACAGTTCTGGGGGCTGAAAAGTCCAAGATCTAATCTATCTTGCTACCACCTTGATTTTGGACTTTTCGGACTCAGACTTGTAAGAAATTGGAGAACTGTGTAAATGTACAAGAAGGAAATCAAAGGGAAGATTTGCAAACAGGTTTGACAAGTTGAATTTCATTAGTTTCCATGTTGATTTTGTCTAAATACTTTATGCAATATGCTATGGCTAGCGAAGAATGTATAAATACAAAATTTAACTTCCTAAGACTTTGAAATATAAAATGAATCTTTACTATTTTCTCTTCTTAATGTATTTGATGATTTTTTTATAAGTTCTTCAATTACCTATAAAAATCGAATGTTTTTCTACATGTTAGTAAATAATCGTCCTACACGGATTCTCAAATTTGAAATGCACCTCACAGTTTTATAGCCAGAGCCTTTATTTGAATAATGCAGAATTGAAAAGTAAAGCTGATAGAGTAAAAAATACACAACCTACTTTTCACTATCCTCATTAAGATTAACTTAGCACAGTCAAGCTATTGAGGCTGCCCGTGATATACGACATATTCCTGATACAATATTTAGCTCCAGAATTGTAGTGAATGATAGTTTTCAAAACCCTATACCTATCCTATCCCCAATATATGTATTTCATATATATTTCATGTATATAATTAATATTTCTAATATACTTGTACTTAATTAGGAAAAAAATAAATCATACAAGCATAGTCTTGGGAATCTTTTTATTTTTTCCCCTCACATTTCAGGCCTGTCCCTAATACCCACACACATTTTCCTCATTCCTAATAACAGCACCGTGACTTCTTTGTTCTTGTTTTTGTTCTTTGTACTCATGTGGGGTCTGGGCACTAGGGGCAAAGCAGAACCCCGAAGAGCAGTGGCAATTTAAGGCAGCTTATAATATGCATGGGGCCAATTCAATAATTCTCATCCATTGTGTAAATTATTGTAAATACATAAAATATTCCTGTTTTCTAACCTTCCTACAGGGCACGTGCTGAAATCATTCTTTATTTCCATTGGTCTAAGATCTTCTTCCTTGTAATAGTATTTAAGTTTTTCTAAGATGTTTATTTATTTGGGGGGAGAGCACAAGTTGGGGAGAGGCAGGGAGAGAGGGACAGAGGATCAGAAACTAGGCTCTGCACTGACAGGCTGACAGCAGTGAGCCAGATATGGGAGATGATGACCTGAGCTAAAGTCAGACCCTCAACCAACTGAGCCACAGGGGCACACCTATTTAAGCTTTTTTAAGTGAACCAAGAGAATGATGACCTGAGCTAAAGTCAGACCCTCAACCAACTGAGCCACAGAGGCACACCTATTTAAGCTTTTTTAAGTGAAACATATTGAGTTAATAAATACAAATAAGTATAATTATGTTCGGTCTTACTGACGAATAAAGAATTTAACTGAAGCCTATCATTAAAAGCATAAGAACAGTAAATAGTGACGATATCTCTAAATATTACATTTATCCCTTGCTGTATGTAGAATTCCCTATGATATGGAAAACTCTGGAAATAAGGTTTGTTAGGTATATCTACTTTTCAAAATGAATTTTAGGCATCTGGGTTTCATTCATTTTACGAAAGAACAAAATTATATGTTGCAACGTGTGGTCCACCTAGCTATTTGCAAAGAAATATGTATGGGAAAAATTAAATTTTTAGCAAAGAAATGTTTTGATATAAAAAAGATTTATGATTTTTCTGTCTTCTGGGAGTTCTATTTTAATTTCTTAGCTTCTAAATGGCATTGGCATTACTATGATGTTGCTTAATCTAGCATGAAATGTCACAATAAATAATATATTATACACTGCTCCCCCCACAAATTTGCAATAATTAAGTATTCTTGTTTTATCCCTAAGAGAAAGTCTAATATATTTATGTATGATGCTGACAACACACTCTTCCTTACAGGCTTTGATCCTAGCGCAGATGAGTTTTAAATCCCTTATTTGTATACAAATCATAACCTTAAAATCAAGGCATTAGGCTAAAATTTTGTTTGAAGTACATAGCTTGTATTAGAAATGCAATTAATATCTCTCATGAACTCATGCTATAAAAACGTGCAATGCTAGTAAAATTTAGAAAAGTGCATTTAAATGTCTTTTAAAATACACTAATAGCACATGAAATCTAGAAGACAAGCACCTGAAGAATCTAAAAGAGGTGTTTTTAATCAACTCTTTTATCTTCTCCATTCATCTGTAGAAAAAAATAAAGTGAGTTAACCAGTTTGATAAATTTTTACTTCACTGAATTTACTACTTCATTGGACAGATGTTGCATAGCCTGGCCATTTGCCCACTTGCAAGACTTCCTGAATCAGAATTCCTGAGTGGGAAGACCCTAGAAATCATTTAAATAAACACGTTTGCTGATTCGTATGTACACTATATTTGAGAACTATAGCCTTAGACAATTTTTGTAAATGTTTTCAAATATTTACGAACCTAACATCCCTCTTTCCTGGTTTTCTTTCCTAACATTTCCTGAAGATGCAAAGTAGAAGAAAATTGACACCAGATTCTTTGAAAGTCGACCGAAAGCCATGGAGAAGACCTTCTTTATAGGTCTGAAAATAAAATATGTATGCATACACAGTTCAACGCAAGATTTTTGGTGGAGGCAATGCAATGTATAGCAAACTCTCAGTGGTTTGGAATGAGGTTCTTTAAAATTAATTTCAAACCAAAACTGCCTGCTCAAATGATGGTGGTATTTGCACTTTAAGGACTTCTTCAGTTTTGCACAATTTACTTTTTTAAAACTAAAAAACATATGAACAACTTACCATATTTTCTTAGTCTAATAATAAATATTTTGCCTGAAAAGTCACAACAACTTGATAAAGTTCTCAGAAAAAAGCATGCCTCTAATATATAAACCAAATACCTCATCCTCAAAGGAGAAAAAACATTTTCACTCCACTCTTTCCCTTAATAAAACATAGGCAGACAGAGGAAAGTTTCAGAAATTTATAAGAAATGACAGGCAATGTAAAGTAAAGTTTGAATAGAAAATGCGAAAAGCTTGAGGTGGTTGCAAAAATCCATAGGGGAAGTGGTAAAGTGCTTATTTGAATTATCAGCTTTAAAAATTCCATGATAAGAATGTAAATCGAAAGCTGCCCCTGGATTGCTTAGCCAGCAGAAAGAACTGAGACGGGGGATTGAAGGGTACTCCTGTGGATAGAAAAAAAAAAAAGCATATACAGGTTGAAAAGAGAGAAAGGGAGAGAGGAAGGAAAACCTAAAATCCTTCAGAAGTTTGGGGCAAACTCTAGTTTCATTCCTATAATAAACATTTTACCACATGTATCAAAACTAAACAGTTGCTATGACCTTTGAATGGCCACAATTCAGGGCTGTAATATGTTATTTTTCTTAAATATGTCTGTGTATATATATATATATATATATACATATATATATATATATATATATATATAGTTGTTTGGTATTGCTTTATCATGTTTTTTTTTTTTTGCCTTCTTCAAGTATATGTCTTTCTCAAATGTGTGTATGTGTGTGTATATATGTGTGTGTGTATATATATATATATATATGAATTAATTTATCAGACTTGCTAGCCAGTCTCCTAACCACCATGTGAAGCTATGACTTCCATACAGGTGGTACACTAATTACCTGTACTAAGTGATCTTAAGCAAGTGTCTTACCTTTTGTCAACCCCAACTTCTTAATTGTGTATTCATTGTTTTTTTTTGTTTGTTTATTTGTTTTTTTTTTTCTGTTTTATTTTCAGTAGCACAATTATTTTGCTGCAAAAGATATTTCTTTTTTTTTTAATTTTTTTTTAACGCTTATTTATTTTTAAGACATAGAGACAGGGCGTAAGCAGGTGAAGGGCAGAGAGAGAGGGAGACACAGAATCTGAAGCAGGCTCCAGGCTCTGAGCTGTCAGCACAGAGCCCGACGTGGGGCTCGAACTCACAGACCGCGAGATCATGACCCGAGCCGAAGTCGGCCGCTTAACCGACTGAGCCACCCAGGCGCCCCTGCAAAGGATATTTCTAATCGCCACTAGAGCTCCACTTGTTCCTTTATTAGGGACTCTGGTTGATTTAACTATGAATTTTCCATGGAATTGTTAATATAAGAATAAGAAACAGAGAAAATAGAACTAGCTTGGGGCTAGGACTGCAACCTCACTTGTAGTCTCAAAATAAACGGGCTATGTGCTGTTAAGAGAATTCTCTTACAGTTTTGATTGGTGATTTTCTAACACTAAAAATTCTGCCAGCATTAAAATTAGATCTAGATTTCAGCTAGTGTATATTGTCAATTTTCATTTAATTGGCAAGAGAACTCATGTGGGTTTGAGAATTGTAAAATTACAAGAAAAAAACTTTCGGGATGGTGAGTTCTAAATCATTTCTCCTTGTATCATTTCATATACTCTCTATAGGAATCCATTTTAGAGATAAGGAAACTGAGACCCAAGAAAACAGTCAATTGCCTAAAATCTCTTATCCAACCAGTACATACAGAAACTTATTTCCAATAAAATTCCTCTTAAATTCCTTACTCTTTGAAAATCTCTTACAGAAAAATATGACATGGCATCTTTCTTAAAATGAGGATTTTTTAAGTAATCACTAATGCCCTAGGTGGTGCTGAAACTCACAAACCTGAGCTCAAGAACTCCCAACCGGGAGATCAGAAGTCTCATGCTCTACCAACTGAGCTGGCCACGCATCCTTTAAAATGATGTTTTTAATCTAAATTCTGTTGTGAGCCCGAGCTGACTTTTACAGAGTTGTGAGAGCCCTACTGTATCACTTCGCAACCCTGTGTTGAGTGATGTAAATTTGTTAGTTTGAAAACAGCCATGATTGTGGTATTTTAACCATGAAAATTGGGTGAATGCTACAAATCAGAACTTTTCCTCCCAAAGGGCCAGTTATTAGGCATTTACCAACACATTACTTGAGTAGAACATAAACTATGTTTTTGATGCCATTTAGATGGAAATCTATGATATTTTTATGTCAGACATTTTATTTTAGTCAACAATTTGGTGATCACTTTCTCAGAAAATAATGAATCCACTTATGTATTATATTTTCACCAAAGAATTTTAATACACAGAAGTATATTGAACTTTTTGATTTTTATGTTACCCATACTATAGAAGTTCTAAACTTTGAAGTTTCTGTGAACATTTAATCTAGCAGGTGAAACACACATGGTTTGTTGGGATTTCGAGTCATGTTCATGAGTTCTATTGTGGCTCTGTAGAAATTCATCTTTCCCTAGTCTTATGTTAGCCGCCTAAGCCTTTATATACTCTAATAAGACCCCTAGAGTAACCTTCTCTCTAAATCATATTGCTTTTTCACTCTATCAGCCACCATACAATAGATCAGTTTACAACTGCATGTCTTCTTGGTACCATGTCAAACTATATATAACCTATAGTAACACATTTTCAAAGGCTGAATCCATTACTGTACTTCAGGGTGCCCTTGTCAAAGTACTGCTTGAACAGTTCTATCTTTTGTTTTGGAAAAAGACACCTTTGCTTCTTTTGCACAAGGCTCTGTCATCAATCAGGCTATTGGCCTACTCAATTTTGACTGCCATTAAAAGTAGACCATGCCACCAACCCTCAGGTAGGTCACTAGACCTGTTGTTCGAGGTTGTTCTTCCTTCATGGTCCTATCTCCTTCCTTTCCTAGCTAATTTAAACTCTTCAGAGTTCTCTTGCATTCTTGTTTCTTGTCTGTTACTACCATCAACAAAGAGCTTTCATTCATGATGTACTTCAATATCTCTGAAACAATTTCCCTTCTTCACTCCGAATGGTCCTTTTCACTCTTTAACTTGGCTTTTGCTTAAAGGAACCTGTTCTCAAAGGAGATTAAGTGTTTTAAAACTGGTTTACTAGTTTGTTTCAGTCAATTCTTTCTGTTTTAAAGCAATATCCATTAAAAAGTCCTCATTAAAACAAAAATATGAATTGGTGTAGATCTAATAATAGTGCTTAAACAAATTACACAAAAATGGCAAATATATCTGAAAGTGAGTTATATGAGAAAAATCAGCATATAATAATATGCAAAAAGAAAAATAAGAGATAATTGTAAAATGGAAGTATGTGAAATCAGATGGAATGCCAAAAGTGCATTTACTTAAAAACTTTCCTAATGCTAGAACGCAATATTAGTTCAGCAAGACTCTAGAATACACACAAACATTTTTTTAAAAAGTTTATGGTGAGCATTAAAATTTACAAATCCTGGATATGATGGACCTCAGGGGTGGTAAGCATATGAATGCATTCGCTTATGTGCTTAATTATTTTAACTGGGATTTGAAATGAAAACATAAATTGGAATAGCTGTGTTCTACTTTTAACTGCTGGATCAAATTTGACAACATGTTACTTCTGTCTTCTCCTTTTACACATCAAGCACTAATGATTAAACCACGGAGGATGTAAAGAGAAGGAATCAGCAGGCTGAAAGGAGAAAAGAGGTAAGTACAGCGAGTACTCAGGAAATGTCAGTAGTGCAGAATTTGTAGGCGAAACTGTTCAGGAAAGGAAACAGGATGTCAATATCGACACATTTTCTACAGATCCAATCTACCGTCACTTCTTGATTCATTTTTCCTGAAGAATAGTTGCCTCAGATAGAAAATTTGGGACCAACTAAACTTCTGATGTATCTGTCTCTTTCTAGTCACAAGGTTTGATCAATTTAATTTCATAAATATGTCTTCATTTGACATTAGTGTCTTCACTGTGGCCTTTATCACAGTTAGCCCAAGTTAAAGCAATAGTCTATTAAAATGTCCCCCTGTCTCTTTCTCTAACATTCTCTGCCATGCTTTCCAAATTAGTGCTGTAAAATTCACATCTGATTGCAACATTCTTCCATTTAACTTCCTTGGTGATTCATTATCACTTGCGCTGTAAACTCCAAATTTCCTGGTATAACACAGAAGCCCTTTATAATGTGGCACCTGTCTACATCTCTATAGAACTATTTCTCCTCTTAACCACCTGGCAAACTTCTTCTGAACTCCGAAATTCATTAGAACTCAACTAAAACATCACTTTATGTGATCTCAGGACTTAGTATGATGCTGACTATAATTGAATTTCAGGAATATTCTCATTTTAAGGTTTCCCATCTCCCTGAATAAAACCTCTTAACACCGGTTACACTTTTCTTATGGAAGATGAGAAATAGCATGTGGGATATTTACCAAGAATGCTGTGAACTATTTCTAACTTAAAATGTCAAAAATAAATAAAAAATAAATGAATAAATAAATAATTAAAAAAAAAACATTCTGCAGAGCTTGCAAATATAAAGTCTATAATGTGGGTTTCTGGATTCAGCCACGAATTGTGTTTTAGGATATAAGAGAAAGCCACAAATTGGCTTTTAGCTAATATTTTGTACTTGTTTATTTTTAAACTTTATGGAAACAATATTAGTTTCATGTTGTTGTTTCTTTCCCCTTCTGCTCATCCAAATAAGGCTGCGGTGGCACCAAATTGGAAAATGGTACTTCCTCAAGAGGTTTTCAAGAGTGCTTTCAGATGTGGGGGGAAAATAACAAAAAGGAAAAACAGATGCCTTTATGAGACAGACAAAAGGCCTGGACCCCTGCTGACAGAATATTTTGAACTTGCGTACTGCTCAGAACAAAGAGGATAACTCTATCATGTACACACCAGTTGCCTGCATGTGTCTTCAAGACTAACGACAGTGAGCAATCTGGCTCTGATTGACTAGCAGAAAAACAAAAAGAATATCTCTATACTTTGCGTGGTAAAAAGTATTTTTTCTAATGGTTGGCTATTCTCTTCCATCTCTTCTGCTTTCTGAAAACTCACAACATACCGAATTCAGAAGTTATGAGATAACTGGTCCATGCAAAAGTCACACATGCATTTTAAAAATGTTAATATTGTCTGGGTGCCTGGGTGGCTCAGTCGGTTAAGCACCCACCTTTGGCTCAGATCATGATCTCCTTGAGTTCAAGGCCTGTGTCAGGCTCTGTACTGACAGCTCTGAGCCTGGAGTCTGCTTCAGATTGTCTCCCTCTCTCTCTCTGCCCCTCCCTTGCTCATGCTCTATCTCTCTCTCCTTCAAAAATAAATAAACATTAAAAAATGTTAATATCGTCACCCATTCCAGAACAATATTAGATTCCTCTTCAACTTTTATCTGCCTGGCTTTTACATTCATACACCCATGCATATTTTACTCATCAATTGAACAGTTAGGTTTTGTACATTCTTCTCTGTGTTAGGCACTCTTATTATCTCTTCGACATTTAGTGCACTGGATATTTCTACTCTCCTTACAAATGGGTTGTTATTCCACTCATCTGAAGGAAACATTCCTGAACTGTGTGATCCACCCTAGTATTTACCTCAGGATTTACCCAAAGAGCAATCAATCTTTTCTTGCTATCTATACTTCAATATTACTATTTTGCACTTCAATCAGACAATCTCAGTTTTCTCATAAAATCATCATTTATTAATTCTAAACATCCTTCTGCTTATGGAAGAGATAGCAACTGCTGACCACTTTCCTTTTCTAGAATTTCTCTAAACATCATAAGTCTGTAGCTTTCTTTCTGACCAAGAAGTCATTTGGGCATGACTAGGATAGGAAAGGAATGTTTCTAGAAAACTATACTTTGGCTTAATTTTGAGAGATTGGGTAATTCACTAATAAAAGTTGGGAGTGAGGGGAGGGTATATTCCAAAATGGCAGAGCACCTTACGAAGGTTTTGAGATAAAAAGAATCTGATCTCTGACAATCTGCAGAAGTCAAATTCAACAGAATATGAACAAACTCTGTGAAAATCAATAAGAATTGGAGCTGGAATAATAATAAGAGACCAAATTATACAGAGCTCAAAGGACATATCACTAATTTGGGTCTATATTCTAAATCGGTAAGTCACTGTGTAGTTTTAACAGAAGACTTGACATGATCAGGTCTTCATTTTAATTAAAAAATAATTTCTGTGTGAACAATAAATTGGTCAATAAAAAGAAGTGGTATAGAATTACCATAGTGAGACAAGTACATATTAGTCAAGAGATGATGATTCTAGACAGAGTGAAGTGGGAAGATGTGATAAGGAGGTCATGCTGCCTGGCTTTGGTTTGGAGCATGAAGAAAAAAGGTGGTGTCAAGTTGGTGTCTACATATAGACAGGGTGGTCTCATGTATTTACTGAGACAGAGAACATTGAAGGTGAATCAGATTTGTAGAAGAACATCATGAATTAATACTTGGACATGAAGAGAACTTAGATATTTAAATATATGATTCTAATGTTTAAAGGAAAATAATGCAAGCAATCATGGAGAGATTTATTATCATAGCTAAATATTAAATTTGGTTTTAAGTCTTATCAGAGGTAAGGTTGAAAATAATATACACTGTTCTGAATATTCAATCAAAGAAAGTTCTAAATTTCTTGTGTAGAAACTTTTCTTTACTTTTATAGGATTTGTTTCAAATGAATGCTTGTGATATGTACAAATATGGACAGTATATTATAGTAAAAATTTGAGATATTTATCAAATATGTAGGAAATATTCTTCAAATAGAAATTCCTGATATTACCTCTTCTTCAAAGGAAAGGCAATGATGAAATCCTTAGTGAAATACCTTCATAGAGGAACTGAGAAGATGCACTACAAAAGGGCTATATTTGTATAACCATACAGCAATAAGGCTTACTAAAATTTAGTGAAATAGATAGAAAATTGTTTCCTGTATGATGTCCCAAATCAAGTACTTTAAAGAATTTTTACAAGTGTTTTTTACGGTCAATTCATTATTAATTTACTTATGAAGGCCTGTAATCTCTCTCTCTCCCTCCCTTTCTCTCCCTCTTTCTCCTTCTCTCTCTCCCTCTCTCTCTCTCTCTCTCTCTCTCTCTCTCTCTCCCCATATACAATGGCTTATATATTATGCAATTTTTTTCATATATAGTGAAGTTTAGAGGTCAGGGATATAGAATTTCATTTTATTTTAAAATATAGGAGCTTTTAGTAAGTGCTAGCTCAGAAATGGCTCTTCAATTTATGAAGGAATGGTAGTTTCATAATAACTTTTGTGTCAGGCCAACATTGAACAAAAAAAAATAGATTCTTGAATTTGTTAAGGAATTTGTGTCAAAGAAGCAGTATCACAGAAATATTAAGGATTTGAAGTTTAATGAACTGGAGTTAAAGTTGCCCTTCCACCAGCAGAGAGCATGATAGACGGTTTATTCAAATCTCTGGGTCTCAGTCTTTTTGCTACAGTAACAGGAATAATGATAGCTCTGCCATGAGGAGAAAATGAGATAATGACATAAACCTCCTGGCATAGTGGTAGAAACAGGGTAACAACTCAATTAAGTTATTTGTATTATGATCAATCAGTAATACTAGGTTGGATCACTAAAACTCCCTTAGTACAAAGAAAAGAAATTATGTAAAAATTATTTAAGGATTTTCTAAATAAATGCTATATTCTGATAGACCTTTCAGAATGAGAAACTGCAACACTTAAACCAAACAGCTAACTTGTTTCTCAGGTATTTCCTGGAGATGTTTGAATATTTGCATTGAAGATTCATCCAACAGTTAGCTGTGTCTTAAAATCGCTCCTACTTTGATAACTTGTCATAGTACAGCCATGTATCAGATACATCCAAAATGTCTATCATATATAATACAATTTTAAAATAAGAAGACTTATTTTAACTGATAAACTGTTTTTTATCATTCGATAATTTGTCAAAACCATCTCCCTCACTTTAATTTTGGCACTTAACAAACTTTAAAAAGCTGAAATTTAGTGGATTTTATTCAACCTAAGTAATCAAGCTTGATATGTAATTGCAAATTCTGTACGTTTACAAAGTTTGTATCACTATAATCTCAGGATAATGTGAAGAATAAAAGCCATCAACATTCTAGTCTATGCAGATGTCCCCAAATTTATTGGTATTTTGAACTTTTAGAAATAGCCAATTCAGGCAGTTAGATTTCAAAATAGAATTAAAATGTTACTATCACTTGAATTTGCCTTGAAAGTTGATTTTTTTTCTCCTAAAATTATAGAAATGTACAATTATTAGAGAGTTGGGACAATCAGATAGTCCAAATATAATCAATTCTCCTAATCATTGGACATGTTTTCCAGCATAGGATATGAAAATGTCCTTCCTAATTATTCTCCTTTACTCTTCTCTGGAGTCTAAGTATTAAATGTATCCAATAATCTTTTTGTAGTTGAATTTTTTCTTATGAAGAAGATAAAATTTACAAACACACACATGCAATATACCAATCCGTAAGTTATCACTAAAATTGTCACTAGTTCCAAAGGACCAAAAGATGGAGTGGAATAGAAAATAAATAAATAAATAAACATCTTACCAGAGAAGAATCGCTACATTGAATAAAGGGAGGGCAGAGGCTGTAAAGGCTTTTGATGACCTGTGTTATTTCCAAGAGAAACTCTTGAATGTTTCAGAATTCTAAAATTTCAAAGCCAACTAAGGCTCACAAGTTAAATAATTCAAAGCTAGCATAGTAAACAAAGGTGTAGTATGTATTTTTAAGTTTGATTACACTGTCTACATTTTAGGATATGCATGCTATATATCTACATATAAAATATATATTTTACTATATTATACATAAGCCATAACTAAATTCGTTAATTTGTTTCCCTTTCAGTAAAATTCCATATATATACATATATGTCAACTTTAAAGGCCAGTTTTTGAACATTTGATTAGTTTGCTCACAATATATAATTCAGTTACAGAACTTGACAAAAAGTATAACATTTATTATTTTTTTAATCCAATGAATTTTTAAGATGTCATATCTACACAGCCTTTGTCCTCAGTTCTTCAGCTAAACACATATGACAGCTTTGGATACTGTGGAGATAAGAATGATAGAAATGCTTTGCTTATTTAGAGTCATCTACAAGTTAGAAATCTGAAAACCACGATTATGTCTACATGTCAAAAAATATATATATTCACAGAAACAAACTGAAGTGCATGCATTTGAGCATCTAATCATACCTAAGCTGGTTACATTAATAAAAATGCTTCTAGTAAGTTTCCTGTGGTCAAAACCAGAAAATCTGACTAATCAAGAACAGATATCTCCTAAGGTGTTTCTATATTATGTTACAGCAAATTACATGTCAGAAGAGATCGTTACTGACTCAGACGGCCAAGTTGCAGTTTTGTTTTCTCATAAAATTTTTACAAGAAAAATGCACAGACATACTGGTATGCAGCAATGACTATAAAGGAATTGGGTACAAGCAGAACTCTGCCCTTGAGAAAGAGGATATGAACATCAACACGTGAGAATCCCACTCAAGTGTTTGGTCCAATGCACTTTCCACTCAATTTCACTGTTTGATATGCAGTAAGGCACTACATCTTTAAAATTTAAAGAATACAGTGTCATTTAACTCACACAGAAACAACTCTACTGATATAAAATTGTCATGAGATGAACAGTTACACTCTAGTAGAGCTCTAGAATATACAAAGATATAAACTATTTAAAGAAATTCATGAATCTTATCTTGAAACTTAGTTCCTTTGAAAATCGAATACAGAGTAACTACTGGTATATAACAAAAAATAACTTTAAAGTTTTATTTTAGCCTTTCAAGTATGTTGACTATGAGTTAATAAGGAAACTGAAAATATGGTTGCTAGCACATCATTATTCATTACACCATCAAAATAGATATTATAAAATATATCAGGTATGTACTATGTACTATCTATGTTTTGAAATATTTATATATATACATGTATGTATACAGGCATTAGACAAGACATTAACTTGAAAATGATTTACTAGTCTTTCAGAATAGATGAAACAGATTTTTTTATTTTTTTTTTATTTTTTGCAAGGTTCTTGTCCCAAGGGATTGAGATTGATTACTTGGTACAATTCATGGTGACAAAAAGATTTACAGTTTTTGATCTTAGCTCCTAGTACAGGCATCAGCACCATGAGATATTACTTGAAAGACTGTGCATTTTAAGATGAATTGGTCCTGAGGAAGACTTCTGGTGAGCTCTCAGGCTCAAACTGCAAAGTCACAATTTGTTCTGACATTCTGTTTCACTGCTTTGGTCAGTCTTTCTATATTGTACTTTTAATAACAAGTTGATGGATTTTTTTTATATTATGTGCTTCAAAATTTTATTGAGAAAAATTTTCTTTTGTGACGTACAAAATAAAATATGGAGAAAATACCCTATTAAGAGTAAAAAAAAAAAAAGACAAAAAGAAATCTATATACTAGGCGACAAATAAATAATATATGAGTAAACCTATTGAATTTGGTGTTCTTTCAAATACTAGTGTAGTTATATGAAAGCGTAAATATAGGTAACAATTGAACTCAATAGAATTTATTTAATTTTTAAAAGTCTATCTACTATTATGGTGGCAAATATTACCATTTTCTGTTACGGTTCATGGCTAATTCTGTGGAACATATGTTCCAGTGTACAATTTAAGACTTCAAATGGATTAGTTTGTTTTTGTACGCATGTAGTTCTTTTTTGTATGTTGCTGTTATTAATAGAAATGGTGTTTGTTTTAGACAAATATCCATGTCAAGCTTTAAGAATGGTTTAATAGTGCATCATTTATTCAAACTTACATTATCTAGTTCTAGAAGTTCCAATGAGGTGAAATTATGTATTCATAAGAATTATATTAAATAAATCTATATTTGAAAAAATATCATTTTATATATTATACTAATATCAAATTTCAGGAATATAAATAAAACATCAATTGAGTAATGGTTAAACTAAAAAGATAAAATACTTTTAAGGAGGGGAAGTACAGTCAAATGTCATGCAGTGGTTGTAGCTCTTCAGGGTCCGCTCTGTGAAAATGGAATTAAACCTACATGTGACCATGGGTCCATGAGCCTTCCTAATATGATCCTCCTCTTTCCTGGAGGACCTGATGATACAGAAGATCCCTAATACTTTCAGGTCTCTGTGGGCTGTGTCAAACAGTGGGAGCAAAAGGGGTCCCTAAAACAGGCTGGCACTTAAACTCGACTTTCACTAGTGTTTATTGTGATCGTTGTGATCACATTATGTTTTTTGCTTGTTGAACTTTCTCTCAATCAACAGAGCTTCCATCCAACTTTCTTGAGCTCTTTTCTCATATAAAAAAATCTGGTTTTGATAGGAGAAAATGGTTATTTCCAATGCTTTGTCCATATCTTCTGCCATGTTCCTTCAGAGGTTGCCCTTCTGTTCTGTGCGGTTCATGCGTCTATATACTTTGGAAAGTTTCTTCTCTGTTTCTACGCAGTGAATATATTCCTCATTTGACTTTTTCTGAAGATGTATTACATGTTCTTGATGATCTTTAGGCAGCATGCGAAGTTTCGGTTGAAGCTGCTAAATCTCATTTTCATGCTGTGAATTTCCAGACAAGATGTTTACTCAGTTTGGAGACTTATTTGTCCTATAAGCTCTTCATTCATTTTACCTTCTTCACATAATTTTTGGATGTTTCTTGCTCTTACCTGCAATCCTTTAAAAGTAAACACTGAAGTTAACATCATCGGTGACTTCTAATCAAATCCTGACATTCTGGGTGATCTCCATATCCTGATTTATTCTTTGTCTCTGATTCTAAATCGCCATCTGTGTAATCTCCAAAGAGAAAAGCAAACATGATATTAAGCAAGTTTCCAGTCAGAGATATTCCATTAATTCTCTGCCATTCAAGACCTGTTTCATTCAAGTATTTTGTTTTCAAGCATTTCTTTTCTGTTTCGTCAGTTTCTATGGTCTTTGCTCCCATCCTGCAGTTTTTTTGGGCAAGCAGTCATAGGCTTTTCTTAGGAGTGTCTTCCATACAAATCCTCCATTAATTTCCTCTAAAGTTGTTCTACATTGTTCTGAGAGGCATTCAAGGTGTTTTTTGAAATGTCACGTGGGAATGGAGAGATTTTAATGCATCTTTAAATGATTGTGTCTGCCTTTGAAGGCGAGCCATTAGCAGTCCATGAAATGAAAGTTAGAAATTTTCTTTTTTTGAAAAATTCTCTGTCCTCAGAGACGACCTGTTCAGATTTTCATTAGGTGCTTCCAAACACAGCATTTGTATCTTCAGAGTAGGCCCCCACTACAGATGACTTGAGGGTTTCATAGGCTTGTGTAATGAGTCCTCAATAACTCTTTGATACTTCTGCCTAGTCAGAAAACATTTTGGGTAGCACTTGTCTCTCTTTCCAGTATGTCAACTTTTTAATACAAACACACCATAGTAGTATATACAGGATCTCCCAAAGACCCGGGACTTATCTCAAACATTCAGACAATACCAGAAGATCACTGAACAGTTGCTTCAGAATAAGCTGGAGAGGTATTTTTGTGGCAGTTACTGGGCTCTCTATGGTTCTGAAGACAACACAGTTCTTCCTCTGGTTGCCAGTATTTTGTGAGTCACAGCTGAACATATGGAATCCTGTGGGCTGTTCCATCTCTGAAAAGTTAAACAAGTGCCTTGGAACCAGGACAGAGCATCACTTGGGTTGTGATGGGGGAGACCACCCAGTTTCTGTAAAGCACTTGTAATTTTGCTCTGCTACAGCTCAAATGGAGTTTGATTCCCCAGGCTGATTTCTAGCTGCAGTCAGTACTTCCCACTGATCCAAATGCACTGTACAAGAAAAAGCACCATTTTCTATCTGATCTGTGAGCAGAGCAAAATTGAGAGAATTGTATTCTAGAGCCTGGAGCTCAGGACCAATTGAGGTCTCCTGTGGCCCTACAGCAAACCAGAAGATCAAAGCAATGCCACATCATACTCCTTCTTTGCACATGAGCATATGCCAAGTCATAATGGTAGAGCCAACATCGCTGACTGAAGTTCATTCTCCTGATTTAAATTGTCCTTCTGTCACAGAAAAACCTAATCCTGGCTCCAAATGTTGAGAGAACTCCTTCCTCTGAAGCCTTTGTGTGTGTGTGTGTGAGTTTCTCCCTTCTCTTTTGTGTTTGGTCAATGCAGGTAGGCAGGGGAGAAGACTGAAGGATCTCCCCAAAGCTATTAACTAAGAGACTTGGATTCCAAGTGTGACATCTCAGAAGATATCAATTGGAATGAGCAAGTTCTTATAATTTCATGAATGAGATGGAACAAGTATGTCCCCATTTAATTCAAATGTTTCTGGGCAGAGACAACTCTGCTCTGGGGTGACACAGTGCCCCAGGATCTTTTCTTCAAGCGTGCCTGTCCTCTACAGCACATGCCTATCAAGTTTCCCCCTGGGATGGTCTCCAATCCACCATGTTTTCCCTAGAACTGTGCTTGTAAAGAGGGAGACATCCTTCTTTCGGCTAAATGTGCTATCTTTTATTTCTTAATACCACACTGCACACTCCTAGTGTCTCTCTGGCTGGCTGAAGCTCAGATGCTCCTTGTCTGTCAGCTGGGATTCTGCCATGAGCAATTCAACTCTAGATCTTTTACGAAAGAAAGAATTAAGGGAGCTATTAGTTGAGGCTAGTCTGGAAATCCTGAGGGGGTGTCAGAGTTCAGGCTGTGGCTCTCCCACTTCCTTGCACCCAGACTCCTTGCCATGAATGTGGTGAATAGAAGTTCTAGCCAGGCTCAACCGAGGGAGTGGCCATGTGTGCAAAGTGATCCCTGTGTTATTGTTCTTGTTCTTGTACAATCCACTTATTTATGTCAAAAGAAACCCCCAGTTTTAATAGTTTATAACCTGTATCTGAAAATATTTGGTTTTTGTAGGGGTAGAGAAATTAGTCCAGACTTTTGAGTCTTGGGTGACAGGAACACACGGCAAGTAGTTTAAACCAGAATAGGGAGTTCAGGTAAGCATACTGGTAAGAAGCGGTGTAGTGGAGAATGTGTACAAAAGGAAGTGCTACAGTCAGCATGACTCAGAAACCTCCTCGGATCAAATGAGCATGGCTCCAAGGTGAGTGTGTTTGGGCAAATTCACCCTCTTACTTTTCTTCTCTGCCAGGAACAGAGTTGATAGC
The DNA here is from genome assembly GCA_030068075.1 of Paguma larvata. Classification (NCBI taxonomy): domain Eukaryota; kingdom Metazoa; phylum Chordata; class Mammalia; order Carnivora; family Viverridae; genus Paguma; species Paguma larvata. Next base: position 116,324,384 of record CM057824.1, read on the forward strand.
GTCTATAGTCTAGGTTTTGAACAAGAGTTTTCTTATTTGCTCATTATGTGGTAAAATACATAAAACATAAAATTTATCATTTTAATTCATTTTAAGCGCACAGTTTAGAGGTATTAAGCACCTTCACGCTGTTGTGCAGCTATTACCACGACTCATCTCTAGAACTCTTTCATCACTCCAAATAAAAACTCTGTATCCTTTAAACAATAAACTCCATTACCTCCTGCCACTTAACACCAGGTAATCTTTAGCCTACTTTCTGTCTCTATGAATTTGTTGCTTCTAGACACTTCATAGAAGCAATATTATATCGTATTTGTCTATTTGCGTCTGGCTTATTTCATGTAGTGTAATGTTATCAAGGTTCATTCATATTGTAGCATGTATTAGAATTTCTTTTAAAGGCTGAATAATACTCCATTGTATGATTGTACTGTATTTTGTTCATTCATAGTTGGTGAATAGTTGGGTTATTTCCATCTTTCATCTATTGTAAATAATGCTGCCATGAACATTGGTGTGCAAATATCTGAGTTTTTGCTTTCAATTATTTTGGTATATACCTAGAAATGGAATTGCTATATCATAAGAATATTCACTTAAATAACTTTGTTTACCAGAAACTATTAATCATTACCAGTCCCATGGGAAATATTAAAAACTTAAAGTTACTAATCACTTTGCCAAAGAAAAGGGGCTTGAATCATTGTTTCTGTAGTAAGTACAAAAGGGGTTAGGCATAAAGAAATTTAGATATTAATAACATATAAGTATATAGTAATATTAATATATTCTGTATAATTTTGAAGATGTATAACTTGTCCTAATACTTTCAAGAATAGCCTTCAATCATTGATGTAATTTTTTTTGTAAATGTAATACTTAAATGATGTAAATTTCATATTGATTCCTTATTATCTTTTGGGAATGTTAACTTCAATGGGATTTTTCTAGCTAGTATATATGAAATATTGGTCTCCTTACCAAATGGACTGTACTGAACAGTTTATGTATTCCATCAAATTTTTACTCCTCTGTAAGAAATCCACAACTTTCCCAGAGAGGCATAAAATTCCATATAAATCGAAGTTTCAAACTTATCTCTACTGTATCCTAAGGCTGATATTATCTCCATTTATATTTATTAAATGACACGTGGGGAGTTATCAATTTTCAGTTATACCTTGTAGTTTCAGTTTAAAACTCCATTAAAATTAATCCATGTTAAAATAGTTATATTAGATCTAATTATTTTTGACACTAAAATAATCAAATTTTCATGACTTTCTACATTCATATGCCTGGCCCTTATTATACATTTTGTTTAAATTTGGTGTTTTTATTACCCAGCAATAAGATGACATTATAAGAAAACCCCAAGCAACGGTTTATTAGCCCACATTTTAAAAATATCATTGTTGAATAGTAAGATCTCTTAGGAGCAAATATAGGAAAGTAGTTTTGTGAAGTAAATATAAACCTATAACCAGAGATTGTATTTTTGTCTTTGCATAAAAGCCATTTTCTTAAAAGTCTCCATGTGAGGTGTGCTGAGTATTTCTAAAGCAGAAACAGGGATAAGAAAAGATAGAAAGACTTAGTAATAGTAATACTCTCTCTTTCTAAACTCCCTTCTTCCTCTGACACGATGAATAGCTTAAAAATGGTGATTTGCTGCATATACAAATGTGAATAAGCTGTAAATAATCCATGGGTATAGGAGTACAGTCAGGCCAGTTAACTTCATTCAGATTGTTTACCTTTGAACGTCAGGGCTAAAAGTAAAAGATAAAAAAATAAATAAAAATAACAAAAGCTTAATTTAAGAAGCACAGAAATATGCTTAGCTTTCTAAAGATAAAAGCTTGAAAATAAAATGTTCTAGTGATAGTTAAGGCAAATATGTCACCATTTTTAAAAAATAAGTTAATGGAGATTTAAGTAACAAAAGAAGTTACAATTTATCTTGAATCTTTCAAAATTAATCTCAGAGGACTCCATTAACAAAACACTTGAAAGACAAGTTCAATATGTTCATTTCTGTATAAATTGATTTCTTTCTAAGTATGTTAACTCCTCCATGTGTTTCCAGAAAGCTTTCTTAAGAGTTTTCT